>VXAU01000816.1:55352-79580 GCA_013399695.1 Formicarius rufipectus | reverse complement strand
AAGGGGGTGTCCGTGGAGAAGCAGGCCTCCTCTAGGTTCAGGGTGTATCCCCAAAGTCGAGGCAGTTTCATACATCTTGGAGACAGGGAGGCGACAGAGTTTTGCAGCCTTTTATCTGTCAAGAGATGTCCATTCAGGCTTCTTTCAAGCTCTCCTCGATACCCCTGTTAACTCCTTCATTGTCAAGTGGTTTTGTATTCCAACAATTACTGAAGATATGCCAAGTAATATAAACTGTGAATCCATACTGAAAAAGTCTGAGCAAACAAAAGCAGAAACTGACCTTTTAAAGCTCAAAGGTAAGGGTGAAAACAAAACTGCTTTTGTATAGGAGAATCAACAGCTTAACCTTATGCAACTGGGTCTGCAAATTTTGTTCTTAGACTAAAACGTGAACAGTTTCTCCTTCTAAAGCTGGAAGAACCTGATTACGGAATCCAATGGGTCTATATTAACTTTGCCATTTTCTTTTCTTCTTCAGATCTCTTACTGTTATGGTAACAGATACACAAATTGGCATATAGCAGTCATTCACTAGAAAAAATTTTGCAAGAAATTAATCTTATACAAGAAACCAATTTAAGTAATCAAGAAAAATGTTAACCAGGTTTTCACACAGAATTCAAATCTACCTAGGCACACTCTCTAAAGATTTACTCCCCTCTCACTGAAAAACTGAAAGAGGGACTAGCCCAAATAACTGCGAACAAATGTTTTTAAGAAAAGACAACTATTATTACATTATTTGCTTAATTCAGACTTCTTAAAGCTTGTCATCTAACAGATTAGTTAACATTTTTAGCTAGTTTAAACTTGTGCTGTGAATTGGACAACTTTGGGCTTCTCCATGATTCTTTTGTGTTTGCAACTTACAAAAGATTTCAGCATATGAATCTTAAAAAGCCCCTCTTGAGGAACTGTCAAAAATAATAATGTTTCAGTCTGCAGTTAGAGTCCTGTCTCTTCTCATCTCATGGTTGCTTTGCATGGGCTTTTGCTCCTGCTCCACTTAAACCTCTCTTTCAAGAAGCTGATTTCTTAAGAATCCAGTGTTCTACCTGCACAGTAGGAAGCTGAACTGCTTGTCTTAACACTAAAGACACTTAAAGGTTAAAGTAATCTTAAAGTTCTTCTATAGTTTTGAAACTCCAAAGGATAAAAATTTGAAGAATACAAGAGTCACAGTGAGTGGGCTTTTGTGAGCTATTCTGCTGTTCCTACACATAGTCCTTTCCATTGTGTTAAAACTATTTTTTTCTACCCAAGTAAAATGCAAGAAAATGTAGTTGACTGTTTATGGGATACACTGAACTATTATAATCAAGCATGCTTATACTCATTGTTATGTTGTGTATGGCTTATTTTTCATCTGCAATCCTTGTACATCTGTATTTTTACTACAAACCTCTTTGCACTACACAGTAAAGACAAGACCAGTTCTGGTGACAGAGGACATGTAGACTTTTATTTGAAATTATTTTCATTCCATCATTTCTTATTTGAAGTTAATATGAAACTGTTGAAGTATTTTTAGATTCCTTATTGTCTTAATAAAAGATATATTCTACTTTTGTAGGGTTTTAATGTTGGGTAGTAAGACAAATGCAATGGAAAGACTCCTAGAAGGAGCACTTGTCAAATAGTTTATCATGTATTCTGAAGTTTTCAGCTGAATCCAGTTTATACTGCTGTGTGACAGTGGAGGACTTTCTGCTGATGCTTTTCAAATCCATCAAAAATTGTAATGAGTACTTCTATCCATATTTCATCTAAGCCAAGTCCATCTTCCAGAAATGAAGGAGGATAGGAACTTTGCCAGTCATAAAAAGCCACATTTTACATTTGTTAGTCTTTTCCTATCATTCATTACATGTAATTGATTTCTTAATTGTGTCTCCCCAAAAATCCTATCTGTTCAAAGTTCAGCAGTCTCTTGTTGGTGAGACCAGCACAGTCCAATCTCCAGTTAAATGTGTCTATCTTTTTCAGATGTTACCAGAATTTCAGTAATGAATTCACTGAGACTTACCTATCACTGTGTAACTAAGACAATGTGACAGTTCATTTTGTGGAGCATTAATCATGCCTAAAGGAAACCAGTGACATTTCATTTGGAATAATGAAATTTTATTAACTTAGATTAGTAGTTTTCAAATTCTTTTTCAGCCTTTTGGTGATGATGTGCATCCCTTGTCTAAGTTTAGAGAGCTTAGTAAAATTTATAGCTAAAACAGAGGGACAAATCTCCTTCAATTTCAAAACAAATTTTAATTAAGATATGATAAATGGAAGGATAACAGTCCTTAGCAATAATGTATATATATCTCTATATATGTATTTAAGATAAACAAAAACAACCAGAACTAAACAAGTAAAATAGGAAAAAAAAACCTGAGCAAAAAAACCTTTCCCTCCCCCAGTCTCTGTCCCTGGCGGGCACTATTTTACAGACCGCAAGTGATGAGATGAGTAGCCGGTACTGGGTTGCCCCCTGGGGGTTGGTGGATGGGAAGAAAAAGCTTTGGCGTGTCCCTTCGAAGAGCAGTGCAACTCCTCTGCTGGTGAAAGTGATGGTTGCAGTCTGGTGGCAGTCTCAGTCTGCTCGTGGCTCTGGTCCTCCTCTAGATCTGAAGAGAGCTCCCAGGCCCAAATCTTCTGCTTATATCCACTTAGGTTCCGCCCAGTCCCTCCCTCAGGGCAGAGACTTAAACAATGGGTGATTTATTCTGTGAGATAAACAATGGCCTATTTTTGACATCCCTGATGGGCCATTAGCAGACATGACCCCTCAGGTGGGTGTGGAGGCAGAAGAATTTCCTTATCTCACAGAAGTTCCAAAACATCCAGCTTGTAGCCTGAGGGGTGGGCTGTGCCTTAGACAATAGCTGGTAATAGCCTACTGTGAGCAGTTCATGGGAAAAAAAATGGCATAGAGGCTTTAGAATACACACCCACACAGTGACAAACTGACCCTGGCTACTAAAACCAGGACATCCTTGTACAGTGAACAGGCAGACTGGCATAGAGCTGTATTTCCTTAGTTACTTTTTAAGAATCCCTGTGTCTGTTTCCTTCACACATCAGAGATATGCTGGTTGAAATTCTGCTGCAGGACTGTACTCAGCAAACTCCAAATACTAGAGTCTGTGTAGAGATACAGCAAAGAAATTAAAGCTTTTCAATGACTTGAAAAATTGTCCATCTATGCAGTTGCACTTTCTGGATAGAAAAATAACTCAGAAGGAAAGAGGTAAGCATAGTATGAATGAAACTTGTTAATAATGCAATTATAGATTTTCTTTCATGAATGTGGTCTAAGTTCACTTAGATACCTTGCTTTCCATGAAGTCAAATCTGCCAGAGGAAATTACTGATTCTTGTATCCAACCATTACTATCTCACCCAGTTCTGAGTGTCATTTTGGTAAGCTTTGCCATGTCCCTGAGAAGCTGGTTGTCTTAATTTATGCTTGAATCCATGTAAACTCAAAGAGATTGTTTAAAATTACTCTTAAAACCTATCACATTTAGAACAGTGGCTTAGACTTTGTATGATTTTGATTTTCTGTATATTTCTCAAAGTATCAGCTTTTCCAGTTCAAGTAATGATGAATGCTGTTTGGGTATTTTGTGCTTACAGTACACAGTGCTTATATTTTGCAAATATAGTTGTTCAGAAAGCAGCACTGATAATTTTTTCCCTACTGTTTAAATGCAGTTACATATAAATATGTAGATATATCTAAAGGTGTAGCTGTGTTATAGATGCCTGTCTTTTTAAAGTTTTATTAAGATGGGCCCTCAGTTGATCTTCTGTCCACTCAGTTGCCTGGATGTAGTCAAAGGTCCTGAACTATGACGGTAGAATTTATGTTACTTTGGAGAAAGGAGATGGCATTAAAAGGATGTCTGAGGAAGGATAATGCAGAGAAAAATTATTTATATCATATCCTAATTGCAAAGTAAACAAGCAAACAGCCTCATTTAATAAGCATTGTTTTTCTGATCAAAACATGTCTTTGCCATGTGTAATATTTATGTGTCTTCCTTAGCATGATTTAAAGCAGAGTTTTCTTTCCTGGTATACTCCTATATCAACATACAATTGGTCATGTGCTGTAAATGCAATGGAAAAGCATAATTTTGCAGAACTGGTGAATGAAGATCTTCAAGTGAGTGCCTCCACTGAACTGAGAAGCAGGCACTTCGGTGAACAGTAACTAGCAACTCAATTGGAGGTACCTCCTTAGCTTTGAAAACATCCTCTTAGATGACTGAGCATTAAATGAAAACATAAAGTTGAGAATCGCTTAAGCTTAAGCTGTGTTTGTGAATGACACAGTAAAACTATGCTAAAACTGGTACTGGAGCCCTTTGCCCAGCTCGGGTCCAATGTGGGAAGGACAAACCTATCCCGGAGCAGAGGCACACTCCCCTCTTTGAAAACCACAAGTGGGACTGGAAGTATACTGAGTGTCTGTTCAATTAAGAAATGGAAAAGGATAGCAGGTCTGTAATTCCAGATTTTCAGGGCAGAAAGAGATGCTGCAAGTTTGGAGAAAGTCTCCCTGGGGCAGCATTTTTAAGATCTTGCTAGAAGACATTTTTTTCTGTGTCATGCAATATAATTCGTAAGTATATTAATTTCTCCAAATCTGTCAGTTTTGTCTCTCAAAATGTTTTATTGTATGTGACAGTAACAACTCATTTTTTTGACAGAACTACAAAAACATTATAAGACTTTTCAAACCAGTCTGTTCTTTCTTATTTCTACAATGAAACACAATTCCAACAATTGCATCTAGGTATTTTTCTTAGTGGGTTTTTTTTTAATACTTCTGTTGTCTAACATCAGGTTAAAGTGGATATAATTGAGCCAATTACATTTTCCAAAGCATCATTCCACTCCACTTTATGTCACTCCTTCCCCTAGTAAGCATAAAATACAGTCTCTGGATATCTCACAGATTTGAAGGAAAGTTGAGATAGTTGAATACAAAGTTCCACAATAAATTTCACTGTTTGATATTCTCACACACTTTAGCAAGTCCTGGGTACTTAAAAGCACTGCTTTACAAAAAGAAAAAAGTAATCAAATTATTGTAAAAATAATGCAAATGTAGAAATTTCCAATTTTTTCCTTTTATTCACAAAAGAAAAAAACAAGTCGACATGAAATATTAATTAAAAATAAGCTCAACAAAACTTTTTTTACCAAAAGTATAATGTGGCAGGGAATATAAGATATTCACAAGACAGTTCTGCTATTAGAAACTCTTGTGCATTAGTAGATTGGATGATACTCTGTTTTGTGCTTTAGTGAACAGTGACAGATTTCAATACAAAGCAAGATAATAAATCAAGAAAGAGATTTCAGAGAGGACCTGAGATAAAAAAAGCTGTGTTGTGCTTGAACATACATACATTGTTGTACCAAATTCCTAAGGAGATAAGTATATATTCTCACCGTGTTTGCCTACTGCTAAGTATTCTTCCCTCCCTAGGCCAAAGGCTTTAAATCTACAGTACCATTTCAGCCAAAATTTGTGAGTGTAGAGAATAAAAAAATCAGGGTAGCATGGCAAGAATCATGCCTTATTATTTCTCTCTCTTTTTTAATGATTTGTGTTTTTCTGGCAAGGAAATTAGGAATTTGCTTTTCAGTCCAGTCAGGCTGATAGCACTTTTGTCACTCAATTTGTCTGATATCAGCCTTTTTACTGATGCAAAATAGTAAGCCCTTAGTTTGCTGAGTTTGGCATATTATGTATCCACATAACCTAGTCAAAATATCAGACAGTTTGCTTTTCATCTTTGTCGTACAGGTGTAAATTGCTTTCCAGAATGCACAGGAGCACCAAGCAAAATGAGTGTTTATCAAAGATGCATGGCATCACAGTGTAAAGAATATAATTCATGCAACAACAATACATTTAAATCAAGAATGCAAAAATGTGTGCAAGACACTTCTGTTTCACTGAAGTTCTGCAAAAATTCTGGCATTGAAGAGGAATTAAGAGGCTGCTCTTAAATATTCTCTGCATCATTTTAGTTTTGGTCCTCTGAAACAATAGTTAAGATTTCTAGCAGGTTCAAAGACAATAGCAGGGGATATTAAAGTGCTGAAAATGCAGTCTCAAAAATCATGTCAGCATGGGAAGAACTGCTGAGGAGGCTAAACACTAGGCCTACTTTTCTATAAACCAGGAGACTCCAGTGGACAGTGAATGACATCTCTCAGTTCCCTGAAGCAGAGCCTTTTATGGCCTTATGGTATTTTGCCGACACTTTCTGGATGGCAGTTTAACAATTAATTACATAACAGTAATATTATTTAACTTACTGTTGGAAATCTCTAGAAAGCTCTATGATCTATATAAAAAAGAGAATCTTGAAAGGTTCAAATTATTGAAAGATGTACATGAAATACTTCTGAAACTTCCATGGGGACTTCTTATCTTTGACTTGAGGGGGTTTGCAGGGCCTGCAGGACAAAAACGCGTTTTTTCAAATTTTACTTCTGATCAGGAATGACTGACAAACTTGAAAGTCATAGAAGCAAAAATTCCTTTTGCAGTGTTGAGTCCAGGAAGAAGTTAAAAAATAAACAAACAAAAGGGATTGTAAGTTTAAACTTCTCAAGTACTGTAGAAATAATTTTAGCTGACAATACCAAAGAAGTAATTTTGTGACATTGCAAACTTTTAACAAATAGTTCTTTTCTGTGATTTTTATTTTTTTTTTTTTGTGTGTGTGACCCAGTCTTCCGTAGGCCATTGATAGTAAGCCTCTCAGACACAGTCTGTCCTTGTGTACTTGCAGTAAGACTGTGAGCCTAGCATCAAAGGGTGTAAGTGTGTTGGCACTGCTTTTTATTTATAATGGAAGGCTGGTCATTAGAGGTGATCTTTGAACCTTGGAAAGTTTAGTGAATGCAGCAATACAAGTTTTGCTGAGCCATTTGGACTTGATTTGCCCTATTTTTTACTCTCTCCAAAGCTTACATAAATATAATATCAAAGAATTTAGAAACTCCCTAGGCAACTCTGTAACATGTAGGAATATCAGATTTTGTCCAAATTCCAAGGCTTGGAATTAATATGTTGATTTCTGTACAACTGAATGAAATTGACAGGATGAGATTCTTATCTCGCCCATAGTAGGCTTGACCACTGTCTTGGTCAGAGGAGACAGGCTTGCCCTACTGCATGCTAACTGAGGTAATTTAGAAGGGGAAAGAAAAGGGAAATATGGAGGTATGTTAAATATAAAAGGATAAAGTAGTGTCATCTCACCTGAATCATTAAACTCAAAATATCAGTGAGTCTAACAGAGGCCATCACCTCTATCACTTGTCTTTATTTTCATGGTCAAGATCAGCCTTTTGTCAATAAAGTGTATGAAATAATTTCTAGTTACGACAAATCTGTACAGATCTAAAATTGTTGCTACGAACATCCTACATTCCTTGAACTCCAGATAAATACTCATCTACTTAAAGCACCTGTGATGTTATAGAGATTCTGACTTTAGAAAGGGTATATCAAGTGGCATAAGCTGATGAGTTTCTGGTCCAAAAATGAAATTCTTTTCATGGAAATGCATTCAGAAAGAAGGCAAGAATAGTGCTCACACTGTAACTCACCATCCCATGCATATTCTTGAGAGACAAATGACAACATGGCTTAGAAAAAGATTTTCAGTAGTAACAGGTAAGTCAATCTGTATCTATACAATCAGTACTTTTAGACTTTTGATCATCTTTTAAATACCAAAGGACTTCTATTGTTCTTACTTTGTCTGCATCATATTTCCCAAATGCTTCTTTATGTAGTTTTGGATATATTGATCTCTATGGCCACTTCTTATTGTCACTCTATCTAGATCTTTCAGCAGTTGAAGAATACCTAAATATGGAAGGATTTTCTTGTGCATGCTATGGAATAGTCCTAAATTTTTACTAATTTTTTGTGATCTGCCCTCTCAAAATCAGAAACTTAGTTTAAAAAATGGCTCAATCCAGCCTGATGCCAGCAAAACACGTGTTTTTGCTTTGGATTCTTGTGTTTTGATGACGAAGAAAAGAACAGAGGTATTATACACTCTATCTCAGGTTAAATAGATGATGAAGGCTTAAAATAGTCTGTTAGTTAGAGAAGTATCTACTGTACCAAAGCTGCTGGAAGAGCTTGTGTGGATCAGATGGAGTAATGAACATAACATCAAAGTTGTTTCACAGGGATCTAGTAATTCTGCACCATTTAGGCCATCAGTGTCTGAGATCTAGAGCTACAGCAGAACTAAATTTTATCAAGTATCTAGAAAATTCATCCATTGAAAATGATGTCTCAAGTTTTCTAATTGTTATTAAATGCTATTGTGCTTTGTTTTTAAATTAATTTAAGGTTTTGCAGGTGAAAGTGATTGTCTAAGACCATCTTCCAGATTTTATTTCTATAATACATGTATCTCTAGCTTTTGTGGAGATGGATGACACAGTATTGATAAATATAAAGGTTTTATAAAGATGGCATTTAGGAGAGATGAAACCTACAAATTTACAAATTTCTCCAAGTCTTCATAATAACTAAAAGTGGTTACACAGATGTGTTCCCAGAAAAAGAGTATAAATCAATCATAATTCATTCACAAGTGTTAATAATTTATGCTGTCGTATTTTGGTATAGTTCACCTGAGAAAATTCTCTCATGGCTCCAGTGGATCTTTACTTTTCTGAGTTAAACTCTGGCTATCAAAACAGACTATATACTCTCACCTTAGAAAGGTAAATGGTAACATGCTGAGAAACAAACAATAGGCACAGTTCACCCTTCTGTGCTAATCAGTATTTAGGGTTTTGTGGACATCAAGAGATTGAACCCTTCATGTCTAACTTTACAGCATGCAACAGAATTCTGTCTGAAATGCAGCTGTGGCAGATTCACTGCATTAAACTTACTTGACAATCGTTGAAGGTACCCTTCCAGGTCAAAGTTTGTTTTGAGACCAGTCTATTTTCTTATTAGAGAAGATCAGGTCAATCTTCACAAAGCCTTTTTAATGCAATCATAGTTACAAGCTGTGCTTTTTGGCTCAAGTAACTCATTAATGATATGAAAAGGAACAGAGAGCCAGCTCTTCTTTGAGGAAATTATGTGGTAATGATAAACTGCCTAATCCTTCAGGAGTACAGTCCCTTTTGCAGAACAGATAATTTACACGTAGTTGAAAGAACACCATGAAAGCCTCTTGAAGACTGGCAGCTGACTTCCATTTACAGGGATGGGCTTTTGTTTGTGTTTGCCAGCAAATCTAGGCTATCAGCCTAATAACTCTCTCTTAGTGCCTTATAACAGCTCTATGTAGACCCATTCAGAGTCCTTGATAGCACCAGAAAGAGAATGAAGAGGCCTCCATCCTTATGCAAGGAGGAAAGAAACCAAAGCATCTGCTTCTGTGAATGCAGATCTGTATAGCTGCAAACCACTCTTTACAGCAGCACCAGTGATGACATGAATAACAGAAGTTTGAATACCATTTCTGATCTCAATTTTTTTTTTTTTTTCATTACTCAACACTGGAATAACATCATGTAAACAGCAGCTGTTTTGGGTTGGGGAAAGGAGCAGATAGCTGTCAAACCACTGAAGTCCAGGGTGGGCAAAGAAGCTCACAAAAATGTGACATTCATTTGAAGCTGCTGAGAAATTAGGTATGTTGGAATCCAGCTACATAACTAAGTTCATAGTTCTGTTGTGAACAGTGCATACATTAAAACAGTTATAATGAAAGTAAGCCAGCTTCCTCCAAAACTGGCATTTTCCTTCCAGGCAAGGCAAGATTGAGCAGTGAATGCAAAGAGCATCTCTGAATAGAAGACAGATAAAAAGAAGCTGTAACCTAACCTTCCACAGCATCCCATACACCCAGATGGCTGCACTGGCAAAGCTTGGGCACGGAGAGCACAGAGATCCTCGAGTCTGTGGTAGGTCTGTATTAGATCCCTGCGAAGTGACTTGGGACCAGACAGGTTAGCAAATGCTAGACTAGTAGTGGAAATCACATGATTTTTTTGTGAGCCTACATTTTTTGATGGACTTGGTAAAGTATAAGAGTCTCTCATCTAGTTTACTGTGTCGGGTTTGCTAAGCTCCCCACCAAACACAGCTATGTGCCGGCTAGCTNCACAGGAAAGATCTCACCAACTTCCCTCAGGAGAAGTGAGTGCCTTCCCTCCTCTGTTGGCAGAGACAACAGCTCTCAGCCAGGCCTGAGCTCAGAGAGATGAGCTGAGGCCTAAACACCGAGAGCTGCCGGCTCCGTGTCCACCCAACAAGTGAGAGAGAAGAGAAAGACAGAGAGCCAGACAGGAAACTCCCTCCTGTCTTTATACATCTGATTACGTAAGGGAATGATATGGAATACTTCCTTGGTTTTGTATCCTGGTTTCTAGGGAAGGCCTACAGAAAAACTACCACATTTACTGAGAAAGAAAATGTGTTGTGAGCAGCTATGGGTGAACTCATGCTAAACAGAGTTCTGAAGGTATGAGGCTCTCACTGATCTCACAGATCTGTGTAGTTACACCCAGAGAATGCACAAGACTCTCTGTGTCAAACTTTTCACCCCTCCAAGTGCACTGTAGCAATGCAGGAAAACAGCAGTCTTCCTCCCTGGCTTGGCTATTCAAACAATATAAAAGCATCTAATCTATCACCTCTTACAGGAATATGGTGCCTTAGGAAATTGTATGATTGGTGTTTTTGAGGTACTTCATGTGCTTTTGGATTACCTGGTTTATCTGTGTATTTCTCCATGTCTCACTACACCTTGGTGACAATAAGGAAAGCATAATCTTCACTTCCATCACAGAGAGCACAAGCAAACAATGGTGACTGGGTGCAATAGTCCTCTAATTTCAGATAGAAGCCAATAAGATTGTGTGCACCAACTTTTATGATTAAAAATAAAAACCAAGTAGACAGAAGCTATGTAATGAGGATAAATGCTCAAAACCTTAATCTTTAAGAGGACGGGTGCCATGGCATTCTAAACCATGAAAATACATACAGTAGTCCAGAAGTTCAGATCTAAGTTTTCAAATTAATTCTATATACCTATGGGAATTGTGCACACCAACAAATCCACCATACATGGTCAGCAGACCAAAAAATCTCTTTGCAGCAAAGGCACAGGTACAGCCATGGACATTATTGTAGAGAGGACCTAGACTTGCTGATAAAACTCTAAAATTAAATGTAAATAAAATGATAAATACATGATAACTGTATTTCCAGAAAGGGACAGATGCCTGTTCTTTATTGCTAAGTTTAGATTGATGGAAGCAAGGGATTGGACTGAGTTCTGAGGAGCAGACACCTGGCCTTCTGAAACTTCATGGATTGCACCAAGGCCCACAATTTTGCAATGCATTGAGAGTGAGGAAAGCTTAGCATCAGATAGACTTCCTTAAACTTTCTAGTATCAAATCTAAGAATGAATGTCAAAAGCATCAGAAAAAACAGTTGGCATTATTTTCCACAGAGTGAACAGTTTGCTGGTGGGTTGTGTTTTTGCCATGAAGGTGATTCTATTTTCTTTCCTTGTAGTCAATGCACTTTATGAAAGAGCCTCTGAAAATCAGATGTGAACGACCTCTGAGTAGTTTCTCTTACACCCTCACTCATCACATATCATTTGTCTTGGGTAGTGGCTGAGATGCAATTGTCTGCATGTGTTGTGCAAGAGGTGTAAGGGTGTGTTCCACCACCATAGGGGTCAGTGTGAAAATGCACACCTGCCCCTGCGGTACAGGGACAGAAAACCTGCTGAGGGTGGTTTTGTTAGAAAAAAATCTCAGTTTAAGAAATTTTAGAGCACAGTTGTTAAATCAGCAAAGCAAAAGGTTTATTGGCCAAAACTGCATGCATGCAGGGCACCTTCGCCACAGTGTGACCACTGGGAAGGACGCCCCGAGTAGGGGAGGGGTTGTTACATTTATACCCTCGCGCCATGAGCCCCCGCTTCCCTCCCTGGGGGTCAGCCCCCTTCTGTGTCCATCAAGATGCTCTCCACAGCCGGTTGGATGTGGCTGGATCCTCTTCCCTCGGGCAGTTTCTCGCTTGCTGGAGCAGCTGGTCATCCTATGGGTCCCTGTCCCCCGCCGCAAACCCTGGCAACAGCGCCCCCCGCAGGGGCTGTTGTCTTACAGTCTTCCCGTCTATTCCACCTGGCCTATCCCTGGGAGGAAAAACCCTCCCTGAAAATTAAACCCTTAACAATTAATACATAATTTCATCATTAACTTTAACTTCAATACCTTGTCGCAACGAAGCCCCCACACCCATTTCTCACAGTTTTGGGTAAGGGACTTTAATTTTTTTTTTTTTTTTGGTGAAGGGAAGACCCTATGCATATGACTAGGAGTGAGTGAGACAGAGAAGTACTCTGGTGCTGTTACTATGTTGGGGAAGTTGCCACTACTGATGCTGTAACTTCACCATGGTATTACGCTTGAAGAGCTTGGATTTTGTGCTTCACATCTCTTCCCAGTGCATGACTGTTATGTCAATTGGCCAGGCAAGGACTAGTGAAGGATGGGAAATAAATTATGAGATTAGCCTGATAGCTGTGACACTTAATCTCTAGGGACTAGGACTAGGCAAGACTCTTCTTCAGTTTAAAGCTCCAATTTGCAATAGCCAAATGGGCTCTGCCTTTTTTTAATATATTTTTTTTTCCTACTTACCCTGTCCATCTTTACTGTCTCTAAGCATCAAAAATCATGCAGACTGCTGTTCAGATTAAGGGGATTATATACAATTCCTATTGCCAGTCTTTTGAATTTGGAAAACATCCATCATGGAATTAAAAAGAAAAAGAATATTTCAGCAGCAAGGAAAATGCAGGGGAGAAGGCTCTTAATGGATATTTTCCAAATGACTCTCTAGGAGATTCATTCTGATGTTTCAAATTCCCTGCGACTATACAATTTGCTACAGAACTCTGTTTTTCCATGACACAGAAAAATAAGTGGCATTTCTGCAAAATAAGCCTAAACCATTCTGATGTGTGTATGGGCTCCATCTGCATACATGATGTCTGTAGTATTAGGATTTAAATGTAACAGTACATTTTAATTTGCTGTTATAGATCCCTGTAGAATTTTTGCACATAATTTACTCTCGATGATTTACATTAGACAGGAGACCAACTGTAGTTTTCTGTATTGTGTCTGTTTTAACTCATAATTGGGAGTAAAAACAAACTAACAGGACTATATTGAAAGGACTCAGTTGTTGAATCAAAGAGAAATAATAGAAACAATTCATACTTGGTTGGATTATCTCTAAGGTGCAATACAGTGGAGGACTAGTGGTTCACTAAGCCACCTTCTATCTTTTATCATCACTACTGGGTAACTGGAGAGGTCCCAGATAACTGGAGGTTGACCATCCACAAAAAGGTGGGAAGGAGGATCTGGGGAACAGACTGTCAGCTTGACCTCAGTGCCTGGCCAGCTTATGAAGTAGATCGTCTTGAGTGTCATCACAAAACACCTGCAAGACAGCCAGGGGATCAGACCCAGCCAGCATGGGTTTAGGAAGGGCAGGCTGTTCATGATAAGTCTGNTTTCTGTTTTGTAATTTCACAGACTAGGAAGGGATCCATAAGGATCATCAAGTCCAATTCTTTTCATGAACGAGTGGCCCACCTAGTGGATGAGGGGAAGGCTGTGGATGTAGTCTACTTGAAATTCAGAAAAGCCTTTGAAGCTGTCTCCCGTGGCGTACTCCTGGAAAAGCTGGCAGCCCATGCTTGGACAGGTGCACTTGTTGTTGGGTTAAGAACTGGCTGGATGACTAGGCACAGAGAGTGGTGGGGAATGGGGCTGCATCTAGTTGAAGTCCAGTCACAGTGGTGTCCTCCTGCAATCAGTGTTGGGCCTAGTCCTGTTGATATCTTCATTGATGATCTGGATGAGGAGATTGAGTCTACCATTATCAAATTCATGGACAACACCTAGTTGGTTTGAAGTGTCAATCTGTTGGAGGTTAGGAATAGCCTGCAGAGGATCTGGACAGGATGGATCAGTGAGCTGACACCAATGGTATGGGGTTCAACAAGACCAAGTTCCATGTCCTACACTTTGGCCACAACAACCCCATGCAGTGCTGCAGTGTTGGATAAGACTGGCTGGAAAGTAGCCCTGCAGAAAAGGGTCTGGTGGTGCTGGTCAAGAGCAGCTGAGCATGAGCCAGCCATGCACTCAGGTGGCCAAGAAGGCCAATGATCAGCAAACCTGTATCAGCAATAGTATGGCCAGCAGGACTAAGAAAATGTTTGTCACACTGTACTCAGCCACACCTCAAGTTCTGGGCCCCTTGCTAGAGGAAGGACATTGAAGTTGTGAAGCAGCTCCAGAGAAGGACAATGAAGCTGGTGGAGCGTGTAGACAGTAAGTCCTGTGAAAAGCTGTTGAGGGAAATGGGGTTATTTAACCTGGAGAAGAGGAGGCTTGGGGTGACTATCACTCTCAACAACTACCTGAAAGGACGGTGTAGCTGGGTTGTAACCACTGTGATTGGGCAAGAGGATATAGCCTTAAACTGAGACAGGGAAGGTTTAGGCTGGACATTAGTGTGGGAGTTGGTTTTCAACAGGAAACCTCAAGGATGACCACAGGTCTCAGCAAGAAACTCTGGAACCTGAACAAGAGTAAGGAGGAACTCCTGACCCTGAGTATTTAAAGACTTACCACATTTCCATTGACCCAGTGGACTGTTTGGGTTAATTCCTTTTGTGGTTTCTTCTTGCTAAGTTGCCTTATAGTTATAAATATGCCAAAGATCGTTAAGCAGTTTAGCAGTGCTAATGGAGAATAACTTGCTTTGTAATGGAAAAGTACCTCCTTGTTCTTGCCTGCCTCTAATTTGCAAGTCCCTCCTCCAAACTCTGTAAATTTCAATGCCCATGTTCAGTAAAGGTCTCAGTTTCTAAGCAGCAAATTGGGTCCAGTGGTTTTTAGTGACCACACATTAGGATGAATTTCTTCACAGAAAGGCTGATTAAGTACTGGAATTGACTGCCCACAGTGATGGTGGATGTCTCCGGAGCTGTTCAAGGAGAAACTAGGTGTGGCGCTCAGTATTATGTTGTAGTTGACATAGTGGTGTTTGGTCATAGGTTGTACCTGATGATCTTAGAGGTCTTTTCCAACCTAAATGATTCTGTGATTCATTAGATCTAAAGTGCAAACCCAAAGCATCTTTCCCAGCATGCTGATTTTCTTAAAACTTGTTGCTGAGTAAGGAAGGAGTACTTAAACATCTGAGAATCATTTAAGAACAAACACAGAAGAACTAAAGTACCAGTTCTGAGACAGATTAGCTTGTATTCTGGTCTTCCTGGGATATACTCAGTTATTTCTTCCTTTGTCACCCTAGACTGGTAAAATATGATAGTTATGATAACAAAATTTACTAGAGTAATTGTCTAATGACAAAATGTTGAAATTATCAAAGTTAACTGCAAGGAAAAACGGAGAAGAGACTTTAAATATAGTTAAGATTATCTTTTAGTGAATTAGCTTTGTTTTAGTTTGTGTAGGTTTTTTATTGGCAATTGAAGTAATTTAAAATGTTTCCTTTGTCACCTCTAAAAAGTCAAAAGAAGGGAAAAGAATTTCTTGACTGATCCAAGACTTTTGGGACCATTTCAGAAATGCTGGAAAAAAGAGATGCTGATGGGAGGAATTTTATCCCAAATAACAGTTCTAAATGAAAACAAAACCAAACCAAACCAAACCAACAAACAAACCCACAAAACAAACAAATAAACAAAAAAACTCACAAAAAAAAAAAAAAACCAAAAAACAAAGAAAGAGGAAGTCATGGAAATACCTGTTCACACATCAGCTGCAAATGAAATGCTGCAAGAAGAAATGCAAATCAAAATGAAGAACTTAGAGCTATACAAAAGAATGGGTGAGGATTTTGAGGAATGGTGATTTCAGTAGCCACTGAATAGTGAATTTCCCCAAGGCAGTGAAACATTTAAGACATACCTGTTCCACTGTTCCAGAATCAGAAAATCAACTGATCTTGGAGCAAAAAGTCTACATGATAGTGTAGTACTGATCAGCAGTAAAATGGCATCTAGGAGCTTAAATGATAGACCTTTGTAATATATTTTGAGTTCAAAGCACCCTTTAAATCTGGCATGTCTGATTTGGAAATCAACTGTTCTTTGCCTTAATCGCTCCAGTAACACAGACTAATTACAAACTATTACTTCTGAAGGAACATTAAAAATATCAAAGCAATTAAAGGAGGCATGAAATAAACAAACAGTGCAGAAAAGCAGACATCTTATTTACTTATTATGTAGGGATTCAGGGAATACCTATTCTAAATTACATGCTGATTTTTCTTTCCAATTGTATTTTGCAATACATTTTGGTTTTAGGGGAAAGAAGAGATGAATTGAAAGGAAATAAATATGTAACACAATGTTATTGAACTAGAAATGAAGCCTTTTTAACAGGAATTTCTTGAAGAGGTACTTATATAAATTCTGAAACCCACACTGGAGAAATTAATACAGAGACAAAAGTTAGTGGCAGAATGGCCAGGAAGCAGGATTACAGTCCCATCTCTTCAACATCTTTAGTTTGAGACCACTGAAAAAAGAATGGAGACTTAATTGATTCAGTACATGAGAAACTATATGAATCTTTAATTACAGAAGTTTTACAAAATGTTCTATGTCTCATATTTCATATCCTTTTGACAAACGCATTATGTTTCCATTTCTCAGTGAAACTGACAGTGAGTGATTAGATGAGCCAGATGCAACACTGAGAAAAAGAACACAGAGGACAAGAGGTAATATTGCATGCAGAGAGGAAAGAGTTCAGCGAGAATTGGTCAGTGAATGGTTCATTGTGGGCCTGGGAGATGGCTTCATCCCGCCAGCTGGTATACTTTTGCTCTAGTTAAACAGTAGAATGGAATGAGTTCGCTTGAGAAGAACAAATTACGAAAAATAATGAAGAGGGAGATGGATTAATTTTGAGTTGCTGCACCCCTTTCCTTGTAACACAAGAGAATATTCTATGTTATTTAACTATAGCAAAGTGATAAATTATATTGAAAGAACTCTTTTTCTTTTACCATGTTGACAGGTTCTGAAAATCATTGTCCAAGAAGTTATTAAAGATCAGAGCATATAGAGATTAAAAAATTCTAAACAATTATATGTTTGATATATTTTGGTGAACCTCACGTACCATATACATCATATAGTACTTCCCTCTCATCAGTCATTCACCTTATTTACCCTAAAAGGACCACAAAAAAGGTGTTCAAATAGGCATCTTGTATCAGGTTTTGTTGTATCTCCTGGCGTTTTCATGAGTTTTCCTTCTGAATACAGAATTTCTTTCTAACAAGCTGAAGTTACCTTTTACTTACAAATAAAACCATTGCAGAATTTGTTAAAACTTGTATATCTTTTGTGAGTCTTCATATACTGTGTTGCCTGCCATTTAAACAGCATTTATTGCAGAAGGATATGCATACTTAAATAATGCTTCATTTTGAAGTGACTGACAAAACGTTTCCTTCCTCTGTCACATGCTGAAAATAAAGCTTCTTTGGAATATGGATTAAATAGCATTTTAGTCTTCCTGTGAAAGCGAGTTGTGTGCAGAGAGGCAGTAATGTAGTAATAGAAACTTCAATACAGTTCAGAATTTGAATACATTCCTAGAGGGACATAAAATAGAGGTGTCAAATAGAGAATAAGAGTTTTGTGGGAGGATTTCCTGGCAGAGTATTTGGAAACTAGGAATCTGAAAGACTGGTCTTCTTCCCTGGGACCTTCAACAAAAAGTGTTGATTTTTTTTTTTTAGAGCAGCAAAATTCATATGACCTCTTTTTCCAAATATTTGGTCCACTGTCATATGTATATTCCATTCGCAATCTCCATCCCATATTCCCTGATGTCCAGGCAGATACCTCAGTGCCTTTAGGTCCCAATCCTGCTCTTCTACTCCTCAGTTAAGTAATACCCTTCAACTGCCAGCTGTGAAGCATGACAAATGTGCCAATGCTGTCTTCAAGCTGTACATGTCCTGAATGATCAGTGCTAACTTCATCCTGCTGCTTTTGCACACATAATGTGAATTATTCTTCTCTACAAAGCCACTCATTTTCTCAAGATTTATTGAAGTTTCTTCTCTAATATCAATTAGGAAAAAATATCAAAATTATCAATTATCTAATATAATTGCCTTGGACAATTAAATCTAGATAGCAACCATTTTCAGGGAACTTGAAGACCAAAGTAAACATATCTGATTTGTCTCTATAGGAAAGTAAGCTGGAACATGAAAATAAGAGTTAAAGGAACATAAATTATCAGGATTGAATTAGAAGGTTTTTTGGAAATCTCAATTCTCAGTAGCCTCATGCTATTTGTTACACGATTGTTTCTTTGTGTGGTTTTTCTCTCAGACCTCTGATTCGTGTAATAATTTTCTGCACTTTTTCTGATTATATCAGGTCTTTTGTGAATGCAAATAATTTGAAATGGATACTACTTTCTAGGTGTGTGGTAGTTTTTCTGTAGGCCTTCCCTAGAAACCAGGATACAAAACCAAGGAAGTATTCCATATCATTCCCTTACGTAATCAGGTGTATAAAGACAGGAGCGAGTTTCCTGTCGGCCCCTTTTTTTTCTCTTCTCTCGCTTGTTGGGTGAACACGGAGCCAGCAGCTCTCGGTGTTTAGGCCTCGGCTTATCTCTCTGAGCTCAGGCCTGGCTGAGAGCTGTTGTCTCTGCCAACAGAGGAGGGAAGGCACTCACTTCTCCTAAGGGAAGCTGGTGAGATCTTTCCTGTGTTATTGTTCTATTGAATTAGTTCCTGGGATTTGATTGAGTGGGATTGTTTTGTTTTTACCCTTTTTGGTCCTTTTTCCCCTTCCCCTTTTCCTCTTTTCCCTTTTGGGGGGTGTTTGGGATTGTTGTATTATATGTACATAGTATTTAGCTGTATATATATATCTATAAAGATATATATATACTCCTTTACTAATTTTGCCTTTTACTAGTTTTTTCCCTTTTGTCGGGAGTGGGGTGGGGAGAGCTAGCCAGCACGTAGCTGTGTTTGGCGGGGAGCTTAGCAAACCCGACACAAGGTACTATTTGGTATAATGTCTTTCATATTCCACTCCATCTGCTGAAATTACCCTCTCTTCTTTCATTAGTGCTCAAAACCACATTCACCTTTGCCTGTGAATGAGATTGCAGGAAGAGATTTGAAAGTATATATGCTTTAGAATGTAGTATTCCTTGGTCTTGACAAGAGAGCCATCACTGGTATAATCCTAGATATAAGGCCAATGTTTTTCTATATACAGAGAGCAAACCAACACCAGCTGCTTGCAGAGTCACTAGATTAGACCCATAATAAAAATTAACAGAAACTCAAGTTTTAAATATATTTGTTTTGCCCTGTTTACTGTTGCCCTGACAGAATCTGAATTTCCTTGGGAGTAGCTGATGACTTCTACAGTAAATTTTGACTTCAGTGTTTACTTCAGTGCTTAGAAAAATAATAAGAAAGATTCTTCAAGACTAGAAATGCTGAACTGTAAGCAACATTAACCTGTAAGTGCAGGCTTCACTGTTCAAAACTACTGCTCATATAGCAATCATTATTTTTATTGGTACACAATGATGGGTGAAACAAAGATTACAAAGTAGAACTACCACACACCACCTACTACCAATACAGAAGCAGCCCAGAATTAGTAGTGTTTTACATCTAGTGAAAATCAAAGAATGTCTTCTTAAAGGTTTTCTAGTCACATTTTTTTCTCTGAGATTCATCATCTTCCCTCAGCCCTATAAACTATGCTATATTGGAATAATCTAGAGTGGAAAGAAGCCAGTTTTCCTAAAGGATTTAGGTTTCTTCCTGTAGTGTTTTTTAACAGAACTTCAAGCAATGGTCACTCACCAAAGTGAACAAGAAGTTCTTTTTACATATCTGTGACTGAACTTGCAACTAAAATCTTGCAACGATAGACAGCGCAGGAGATCCAAGATAAAAAGACTAAATAGGAGGGTTTTCCTAGGCAAACCTAAGGGTGACCTAGTCATGAGCTGTTAGCAGTAAAGATCAGGTGGGCTTCATTATGAAATAGATGCTCCCATGGCAGCGCAGGGAACACAACAGTTTGATGACTGTGGGGTGGCAGGGCATGATGCCACAGTTCTCCTTCCATTCTATCACCTCCTTGGATGACATTTGATGAAAAGGAGGGCTGCTACATTAGAAAGGACTGACTAAAGAGAGGGTTTTTTCTTTCAGTAGAAGTCCTGTTTTTCCAACTACCTGTTTTAAATAACCCTATAACCATATGCATGCTTGTACATTCATGTTCCTGTGTTTTTCTTTCTGTCAAATTAGACTTTGAATTTATTAATACTGTTATTCCTGTGTGTGGTTTATTGGGGATTTGGCCTTTAGTGTATGGGCTTGTTACCATTGATCCTGGAGATCCCAGTGTATAGGCACCTTTTGATCTAATTTCCCCAAACTGCTCTCAGTTTTTCCCTTTCTCTGAGTATATGTGTAGCTCTTAATTCCACACAAAAGCCATGTGTGTAACTCATGGCTTAATTTAGCTGCACTGGAGTGCTTATGTTCAGAGAAGTAGAAGGAGAAAAATCTACCACTGTCAGGTACAGCAAAGACTGTTTTCTCTTATTTAAAAACGATTATGGTAAAAGTGAAGGAAATCCATCCCTGTAAGTACCACTGCTGAAGCAGGCAACAAAGTTCATGTAGGCAAGACTTGGCCTACCAACAATCCTAGCTGGCCAGCTGGGGACCAGGACAAGTGTATATAATATAGACATTAGTACTGAAATGCTCTTTTCTAAATATTTTTAGAAGATAACTCTGGGCAGAAAAAAGCCCTGTTTTTTTTTTTTTTTTTTTTTGTTTGTTTGTTTGTTTGTTTGTTTGTTTGTTTGTTTGTTTTGTTTGTTTGTTTGTTTTTGTTTCTGTTTTTGTTTTTGTTTTTTAAATAAAGGAAGTAACATGGCTATCCTCTTCTTCAGAAATTTCCTGACAATTTTTTTACTCCGTTTAGTGCTCTGACTATTGTGTTTTATTACATCAGTGGGTGTCTGGGTTTTTAATGTACTCTTTGTTCAGAATTGGGCAGCCCAGTTAAGTATTCATTACTTTCCCTGAAAATATTTGCTATTTGTCTTCTGTAAGGGATGTAAAAAGAAGTTCTTAATGCACACACTGAAAACCACAGAAACAATTGCATTTCTTACCTTTGAGAAAATAAAATTGATGCTACTATTTGTAGTACTCTTGAAAGATTTCAGATTCCTTAAAAGGAAAAGGGCTCCCTTGTTCAATGTTCTTACTGCAATGTGAGCACTCTTCTCTCTTTCCATGTTGCAGGGAAATTTCAGAGTGTCTGGCTTAGGGTCACAGTTTATGCTTCCTAAATTTCACCTACATTTAGCCAATGAAGTTTTGTAGCATGAACACTGATAAAGCCACCTTTAGGCCAAAAATACTCTACCTAGATGAATATGATGGTTTTTGACAGTTAACAGAGACTGAATTAGAGCACTGTAGCCTAGTGAAGCATCTCAATGCAGGAGCCATGCAGAGATGCACACATTATACTCTCTAATTCCCTGCAAAATGCTTTGCATTATTGTATCACATGTCCTGAGCCGGATAAACCTGTTCAAACACAGATTCACAGACTGTAAATTTGTTGTTCTTTTTATTGCGTTGTTTACTATCCTTACCATTACAGTTCTGCAGAGCAACGATTTGAGCTATCAGTTCATGTTCAGACTTCCTGACAAAGACATTCTGCAGGTTCCAAAGGACAAATTGAGATTCTGACTTTATTTTGCTAGTTACAGGTTTTTCTGCTTCATCTTGTCAGAGAAGAAAGACTGTATCTAGAGGAGTGATACAGATTCAGAACTACTGCTTGGTGTTCATTCTAAAGGATAATGTTGCATACTCACATTGAAAAGGAAGTAACTAATTAAATTGTGAACTATATAAACAGCAGAGACAATGCTATCAAGCCCATGTAGCTTCAGAACATTATTAATCAGCCAAACTGTGCAAAAGGAAGACCTTCAAATCTGTCAGACAGCTGTCCCTGGACAGCTTAGAAGTGCCTTGCAGTTAACAGGCAATCATTCACAGCATAGCCCTGATCATTCTCTCAAATACTTGAGAAATTATAGCATGATTAAAACAGTGAAAAATCCCATTACTCATTTCACTGACTCCCACTTATCCAATTCTTCCCTCTACCTCTGAACTTTAGGTCTCCCTGTTAAATTTTCCTTTCTCTGGTTAATATTTATCTTGTTGGATTTCGTTATTGGTTTCGTTTCATCATTTTTCATAGGCTAGTAACACTCTTTCCAAAACTGACAGAAGTTGGTGTCCCTTGGAGGCAACCATAATGCCTGCTGCTAACTGAAAATTTTTGGTAACTAGTAATTAATTCTGCTTTTCAGCAATTAAATGGATGATACTCTATTCCCAACTGTAAAAGCAATTTATTCTAGAAAAAAAAGAACAAAATATATGACACCAAGCAGCTGAATTTATCTGGAATTGATAAACACTTTATATAAACTCCTAATAATGTGGATTATTGTGCTTCTAAAGATAGAATAATATTGTTACATTGTCTTTGTCTACCCTTTGACTGTTTGCTGAATTTTGTACTTTGTCAATGGCTTCTTTCAATTGTATAAAAGTAGAATTTGCCTAATTTTACTTTTTTTTTTTTTTTTTTACACAAAGTATTTGTGAAGACAGTTCTCTTTCAGCCCAAAAGGAACAGGAATTTCTCCACAGGTTGCTGTCATTTCAGTCCTTCTCCAGAGCCCTCATTATGTCTTCTAACAAATTTTGGATTAGAAGCCTAATACTAGAGTGAAAATGTTTATCCATAGGATGTAAAATGTTGAATGTGAAAAAACTAATAATTTGAGCTCAGATATATCACAAAAATATGCTTTATTTTTTTTTTTTTTTTGAGTGGTGGTGGGAGTGAGGAGAGAAAAGGTAATTTTGCCTCAGCAGGCTATATAAGATCATGAATTTTCAGTTTACCATACCCTATAAAGAAAACTATCATCAGTACTGCATGTTAATTCGAAAACAACGAGATCATTGCCTTGACCTGATCTGTGAAAGAGTTACACCATCACCTGTAGTGCCAGTACTTTAGCACTAGCAACATATTTTGATTTATCTGACTTGTACTCATTCTTAATCAAGATTGTTGGTCTAACAGTGTTCTGTGTACATTTCCACCAAGAAAGCAAATCAACACAAGTAAGAAGAGCATGCCTAGCAGCATATTAATTATATTTTTCTAGTACAGAGCCAAATCATCTTGTGTAAAGTCCTATGGTCACTGTTTCTGCTGAACACTGTAATTCAATGGAAACAACCACAGCAAGCAATACTAGGCCAAATCCTTCAGTCTGTAGGCCAGCAGTCTTCATTGACAATTTCTCTTTCAGAACTACCGAAGTCCTTTGTAAAATGGAGGAAAAAAAAACAAATGAATGAATAATAATAGCAGTGGGCATAAAGGGGAATTGGAGGAAAAGAGGACATGCCAGAAATTTATTTTGTACTTCTAGCACCAAACTCTTGTTACTCACAAACATGCCTGTAATACAGAAAGATGATGAAAAAGGTGCTACACTTGGAATTCTCCAGGTGCTCTGACTAGGTGAACCATTTGCTTTGCAGCATCTGCCAGAAAGTCAGTGAAATAAAATCCCAAGTGTTGATATTAGCAATGAAATTTTCTACTTATCATACTGTAATTCTTTAATAGATATGAAGTATTTAATATTGCTAAGGTTAAATGTTTTATGCAACCATCTTGTGGTTGAATGATTTGTTTTATGTCTGTAACAGCCATTATGCTAATAGATAAATTTATGGATGTTAATGGTTCACATAATAAATGTTCCATTGTGATGTTCAAGGTGAAAATGAATTCACCCTGATCTTCAGCAGGGCTNAGTTTCTGTGTATGTATTAATTTAGTAAAAAACCCCTGAAGATTCAATTTACCAATTCTGTTCTGAAAGTGTATTCATTTGTTTCTTGAATGCTATTCACAGCTGATA
>VXAU01000816.1:25660-52993 GCA_013399695.1 Formicarius rufipectus | reverse complement strand
AAAAAAAAAGGAAATGGCATCTATATACTTGTCTTCCAGAAGCATCTTTTCAAAATGTTTAAATCTCCTCTCTATTATTATCCAAGACACCTGCCAAGATTTTCTACCCAGGCTGAATTTCACTTTACGATGTAATTCACAGTGGTGCTCTGAACCAAAATAGGAATCTGGATAAATTTCAGTGGCTTCCTCCCACACACAGATTTGACTAACACGCAGATACATGTTGAGTCTTAAGTTCTCTTCACAGTAATTCTCATCTCCAGTAGCAGCATACAATTTTGGTTACTTGGGAATGAATTTACTGGGATACTTAAATATTGGGTTTTTTCTGTACTGCTTAAATTTGCAGTTAAAAACAAATAATTTAAGAGATCTAATTTTCAAGAGTGTTAAACTGCTTATCAGGATTCATTTTGAGAGAGCTGATTAATATTTTATGTTATTTATCTTCAAAACTGGATACTTTCAGAATTTGCAAAGCCATCATTTTGCATTCACCTATTATAAGAGTATATGTGATGAGTCCAATGCTCATACAGGTGCAAATCAGGAGTTGCCCTGCAGATTTGACTGTTACAGTAGTTCTACCTGTCTTTTTCATTTTTTTTCCTCTCAGCACGCAGTCAAACTTTTACTCTTTGGGAGATGTGTGTCTTAGATCTATAACAAAGCTGCAGCATGAAGAAGCTGTGCTGGGAAGAAAGGAAGGAGGCATGAAGAAAAAATTTGTTTGGTTCCTTTGAAGTGCATTTATGAAGTTGTATTTTGAGACAGAAGCTCTTAGATGTGGGCACTGCTTTGCCATCTGCATCGTTTAAAGTCTAGTGCATAGCAGTCGAATCTCAGTACACCCAAACTCCTCATTCTAGTTTGCTCAGCTGCATTCATGTCAGAAAATGACAGTATTAAAAAAAAAAAAAGTCAGGAACACAAATCTGATGTTCCTGCTACACTAGCATCTGTACATTGACTTCCCTGTAAATCCAAATTCACAGAATAAAAAGCATGTCACAGGGAGTAATTTTCAAATTTTGGTTTTTTGCCTCTTGAATAAACATACCCAAGTTGTACAAACCTAAGGAGAATGTCCCCAGAAAGATAAATATTTAATTCATGTTCATTTTATGGCATATTTATGGCACTCTATGGCATATTGCCATGTAATCCAAAGTGATTTGTTTGCAGTCAGAAGGAAGAAATGGAACATCTGGAGATGAAAGCTTTGTGGGAATGCAGTGGCACTAATAAAAATGGCATACATAGTTTGGACCATGGCTTAAATAGCTTTGGCATGCAAATACTTCTGGGTACATAAGGAGCAACTTTATCAAGGGTTTAGGCACATGTTACAATTTAGAAGATATTTATTTTTTGTAGACTGCTAAATACTATACTAATATCACCACTCCATCTAGTAAAATCTTACTCATTCTCTTTTTTAATTAAAGTGGTTAAAAAGCAAACCAACTACTTGGCATATTCCTTTCTCATGTAATACAAGACTCTGTGAATATCTTATAGACTTTTTAATGACAGAGAAACTGGTTAAGGAAGTTTCATCTGGCCTTCAAATCCATGTATCAGTTCATCAGACACCATGTAAAGAAACCATGGTGGTGATTTACACCAGACAATGATTGCACCCTATAAGTAATCTTGGGGCTTCACTGAATTCTTGCTATGTCTTTAACTATTCAAATATTTATGAATGACTTTTTTAATGAAAAAGAAGTATCCAAGAATGACTAAAACACAGTCTTGAAGTTCTCATAATCTGAAATTCCTCAGACTAGGAGTAACAGATTTAGGCTGTGATATGAAAAATTAAGAAATCATTTCATATTTTCCTCATAATAGTAACAAATGCAGAGACATGTGACTTACAATACTTCAAAGGCTGACTCTGCACAGAAATTTTACCATTTGACTATTGACAAATTTATATTAGATTAATAGAATAGTTAGGATTGGAAGAGAGCTTTAAAGGTTAGATATCCCAACATCCCTGTAATGAACAGGAATATCTTCAATTAATTTATGTTACTCAGAGCCCTGTCTGACCTGACCTTGAATGTTTCCAGGAATGGGGCATCAACAACATCCCTGAGCAACTGCCTCCAGGATTTCACAACTGTGGCTATATTAAATTTCTTCTGTGTATCTAGTCTGAATTTCACCTCTTTCAATTTAAAACCATTATCACTTGTCCTGTCACTATAGGGCTTACTAAAAATATTTCTCTCGATCTTTCTTTAGGTGCTGGAAGGCTGCTATGAGGTCTCCCTAAAGCCTTTCACCAGGTTAAACAACCCAAACTCTGTTAGTCTGTCTTCATAGGACAGGTGTTCTGTCCCTCCACACTTTTTTGCGGCACTCATACTGTTAACAGCAACGTTTTGCACTGGCACAGCTTTTAGTGTCTTAGTAAGAAGCTTATCAACCTTGGCTGTTTAATAAGACTACCTGACAGCATCAAAAACAATAATGAAAGTTTATTCCTCTTAATCTAATAGTTACATTTCTATTTGGGAATGGCAGAAAAGGCACTTTAATGTTTACATTCTTGCTTTTTATGTTCCATGACACAGGGATTTCAAGAGTACAAGAAAGGACTATCTTGACACACAGTTATGCATATTTCTAAAACTAATACATTCCATCAAAACTGTCCAATAACACGCAGCTATAACTAAGTATCAACCAAGATATATTTTGTATTTTTTGTGAATTCACATAGTGCTTATATATCTTAATTTTAACTTTATTAATTATACCCTTTACTTGTATCATTCCATGGAATATTAGCAGGTTCTTCTCTCAGTTTACTGTTTGGCAAGGTTGTCTAGCAGATTCCATTGTTATCATTGAGGCCTCTGTCTTATGCAGGCATTTGAGAATACTGTGTTCTCTTTAACAATGCTCTCTGTCAAGTAGAATTCACAGGTAATAAGTCTGCATTGTCGTGCAGCAGACATTCCAGCTGGCTTTTACATCTACCACATTATCATAAAATAATTGAATAGAATCATAGAATGGTTTGATTGGGAGGGATCTTAAAGATCACGTAGTTCCAACCACCCTTCCATGAACAGGGACCACCTTCCCCTAGCCCAAATTGCTCCTAGTCCATCCAACCTGGTTTTGAACACTCCCATGGATGGGGCATCCACAGTTTCTCTGGCCAGCTTGTTTAAGTGCCTCCTCATCTTACAGTAAAGAATTTTTTCCTAATTCGAACACAAATTTCCCTCTTTTAGTGTGTGCCCATTACTGCTTGTCCTACCACTACAGTTCCAGATGAAGAGTTATTCTCTGGCTTCTCCATAGGCCCCCTTCAGATTCTGGAAGGTTGCTTTGAGGTCTTCCTAGAGCTTTTGTTCTCCAGGATGAACAGCCCCAACTTTCTCAACCCATCATCATAGTAGAGGTTCTTTAGTCCCCTTACCAACTTTGTGACCTTCTCTGGACATGCTGCAGCAATTCCATGTCCTTCTTATGCGAGGGGCACCTGACCTGTACACTGTATTCCAGATAGGGTCTCATAAGAACAGAGTAGAGGGGGACAATTATGTTCTACTTTGACTAACCATAGTGATCACATCCCTGTCAAACTGAATGATCAACTAGTGCAATGATTGCTACTTGTTTGAGATTAATTATTTTTCCAGAGAAGCAGGAGTCTCAGCTCTGAGACTCTGCACCACAACTACTGTATGAAACATCCAAAAAGTACCAGTTGTTTGGACCTAGAATATGTTTTCCTTGATGTAGGATTGTGGTTCTTCACCCAACCAGAATGCTAAAAATCTGGAATAAATTGTTTTTACACACTGCCAGGCGTTGACTAATACTGATAATCATTCCAAGAAATAAATTCAGGCTGAAATTCAGGAGTCATGTATTTTGACAAAGAATGGTGCTGTTCATGTTCAAAACAAATAAGGATAATTGAGTTAAGCTCAGTGAGAAGACAACCGTGAAGAGCCAGGAGTTTTCCTTTCACTGAGAAATGGAGACATCTGCCAGGTGCCACTGTGCAAACTAAGGCTACCGCAGCTTCCAGTGTCTATACCAGACAATGATTGTTAAAGATTGTTTCAAGTGAGTGCTGCTAGTCTTTTGTACCAAGTCAATGTGTCTGTTGATAGAAAAAGAAGAATATTAAAATCAGAACTAGTAGTTTTGGCTCACAGGAGCTCAATGTTTGTAGAACAAATAAAGCCCTGGAACATCTGGTTTGCATTCTAACCCCTGTATTGCTGTCAGTTTCTGTGTAAACTCTCTTGGAATATCTTTAAAATATAGGAGGGAGTAAGTAAAGGTTGAGAAAAAGTACTCAGCTGACCGACTTCAAAATGGAAGGCTTTCTTGATCCTTTTATGAGAAAACAGGACATTGGTGACTGCAGGACTTGTAGCTGCCATCAAATCTTGTGTAATATGAAATACAGTCTGAAAATGAGAGGGTCCAACCAGTCCTGGACTGCCATTGTTTCACTGCATCAGATGATGGGCTACTCAAGTAAAAGCACCTGTGTTTTAAAGCTTTTCTTTTCCTGTAGTGCAAAGGCCAATAACATTGGAGAGTTATTATGTGATCCCCTTGCACTGGGAAGCCAGCTTTGATGCACGACTTTCTAGGTATGATATTTTAGTATCCCAGTTAGATTTTGAATCCCAGCTGCTATGGGTTGTATTTTTAAAATAAACACATTTGAAAAGTAATTAATTTTCAGCACTAGAAGTGGGTCAGGCACACACTAATTGAAGTTTCTAAAAAGCAGTATTTTCCCGCTCCTCATAGCAGGTCGATGGACTAGTAGGTATGTTGAAGAAGAAAAAGCTCAGATTACACAGATCTTGCCCTCTTTCCTTCACAGTTGTGATTTTAGTATGATTAAATATTACTTTGCAATGACACCTTCTTTGCTTAGTTATGAAATAAATCCAACAGAACCCACTGGTTATTTGTTTTGTGTCGTTGCCCCTACACAATCTGCAAACATAGTCTTTACAAGTTACAACCATATTTGTCATTGTATCTGTTTATTGGTGCTGGATTTGTCAAGGTTCAAGGTTTATCTGCAGCAGGTGCTGTACAAACGTGTATAGAGTGAACTCCAAGGTGATACTCCTGCTGAGGGAGCACACAGAAACCCCTGTTTTACCTCTCAAGGGTAAGGTTCATCCCAGCAGATATGATTGAAATTTTTTTTGGATCATATTTCAAACTGAAACCTAAGAAACACACCCTTGAAAACATGGATTTAATTTGTGTTCAGAGTTAGGCATGCTTTTAACCACTGTGCTATAGACTAGAGAACAGTATATCTGACAGTTCTCCAGCTATCTCTATGCTATAAATCTTTACAGCTATATGATCATCCCTGCTAGTGCTGAACATAACATGGACTTGAATGCCTGGCTTCAGACTGAGGAAACATGTTGCACATCTCCAAACCCATCATAGCTGTCCAGATTATTACAGGTCACCTCAGAAACTGCTTCCTTTGAGTCAGATGCTGCAGTTTTCATGAGTACTGCCTGATACTGACCTTTGATGATAGTGATGTGTCATTTCTGCTTGTGAAAATCACTGAAGTTATTTTAAGTTCTGCTTGAACAACCTTCATGTTTAGCAAAGAGATGCTCTTCCTCCCTGGAAGGCATTTGCCATGAAGGCTTCAATTTCTCATGTCTCCTTCTTCACCTAACATTATCTTCTGCAACACCTAAATGAATGTTTAAGGAGTGCCCTGATAAAATACTGTGAGCTTTAATTTTTTTTTGGCTTGGTATGTCCTTCTCTTAAATATAATGGAATGTTAAAGCTCTTCCAATAAATTTTGAGATTTTACATAAAAAAGATGTTGACTTCTTCCAGATCTCTGCAGAAAGCATATTTCTCCCCAAAATACGTGGAAAAACACAGTTTAAATTTTTAGATTTTTATTCAACAACATCTCATGCTTCAACTGGGGACTTCTAGTATAGCAGCCTTCTTCTCTTTTGCATGAAAATTTTACATGAAATTTCTCTGCAGGATATTTTGTGTATCTCTGTTTTCATATTCTGTTTCATATTCTATTCCTCTTTTAGTGTAATGAGCACCAGTACTTTCACTCAGAACTGTTTCTTCATGTGTAACATTGTCGTTATCTGATACATAGTGCAGATGGAAAGGTGTTCAGGGAGAATTTTAAAATAAATATTTTGGAATAAACATTTGAAATAATTGCTTCCACTCCTCCTCAGTCATATTCTGTACCACTCTGAAGTTTTGGGTTATGCAGTAAAGTGGTCTAAGCAGGGCTGACATGGGCACCCTGAAATGTTGGCTCCTGCTAATCTTGCAAATGATGCATTTCCATTGGCAGAGAAAGGCTGTGCATCTGCTTCTCCAGGGTTCTTCTGCCTCCAGCCCTTGAAAAGATGGGATGAAGGGCTCTGTGACCAGAGTTAGACTCATTTGTGGACTCAGTTCTTCCTTTGGGTTTACAGTTCCTTTTTATGTGTGAGATTGCAGAATGATGAAGCCCTGACAAAGCCTATTACATAGGAGGTTATAAGCCACTGATTCACCAGATTCTGTCCAACAAAAACACAAGTTAGGTACTTATGTTTGCAGTTTTCTACCTCCAACATCTCAGAGGTTTGGGGGTGCTACATAGGAAGGTCAGGGACAGGGTGTAGCTATGTAGCAGGATACATTTGGAAGATAAATCAGACTGAAAATCTGCAGTAGTCGTTTATTTTCCTAGATAGTATTTTTTTTTAAATTATTTTATTTCTTTTTTCCCCCTTCTTTCTTTCTAGTTGATGCCATTATTCTGATCTCAAGGAAAAACAACTTTTAGTGAAATGCTGCTAGTTACAGTTAACCACTAGTTAATATTTAAATCACTACAACACTATTCAACACTATTCATTCTACCAAAAACAACTCACTCAATGTTTGCTGAGGCCATTATGTTGTCTTAGCATCCAGCATACACTTTTAATTTATGGCAAACTTTTCTCTGCCCTCAACAATATTTCAATTTTTCTTTCCTGTTATCTATTTTAGTTATTATAATACATTTTGCATTGAAAGATTTCTTTTTTTAATGCATTTTTTCCTTAGTTCAACTGAACATACAATCAAATTATCATTTGTGAGTATCTTGAATCAAAACTTTTACCAAACTGCAGTGCAGCAATTATGCAAATAAATGGACTGAATGATTTTAGAATTATAAAATTTGCATACTGTATTTAAGAATAAATAAAAAGTTATAATGGATTTTAAATATTTATGATATATTGTTTATCACAGAAAATCATCACAGCGCCTATTTTTTAATGTTATTTCCTCTACCAATTTTCTCTTGCCTTGCAACATGCTGTTATGACTAACATTTGAGTCATGGTCTTCAGCTGGTTTAAATTAGAGGAACCCTACTGTCTTTGACGAAATTTTGTGACTTTACATCAGTCACAATTCCTCACTTCTTCTATGACATTCTGTGAGAAAGTAGGACAACAATCTGGAATTTATGGAATATGTTTTGCTTATTCTTTTACTGAAATCCCTTTTTTGACTTACATTTTGTCAGTCTGCATTTGGGATAAATTAGCATTCTATCTTTTTGTCACTCTGCAGGGGTATAGAGTAGTCTCTGCTAAGATGCTCCACTAAGTCCTAGCATTTCTCTGGGCAGGTATGGCCTTCGTTCTTTCTGAGGTTTACTCTCTGTTACACTGGAAGAAGACCCAGCAATAAAACATTCTTACTTGCAACCACACTGAGACCTTCAGCTGCTGCTTAAAGAAATCATGTCTGAGGTTTTAGAAAAATGCTAATTTTCAGAGATTTGCCTCCAACCTTTGCTTCTTGGATTGGGTTCTCTCAACGGAGAAACACCACTCAAATGACTGCTCAGCTACATGAGATGAAAAAATTCAGCATGTCCCTGAAAGGTGTTTTCAGGAGATCTGATCCCAGAGGTCATCATGTGCTCCTTGCTTGCCACTGCAATCACTGCAGAAGATGAAAACCAGGTGAGGTTATCAGTTGCTGTGAGATGTGTATGATGTGGACTAGACAGGTGAACACAATCTGCTGCATTCAGGATAAATACAACTTATGTATATCCAAATCAACTTCAAATTTAAACTACTAACTAGACTAGTGTCACTGTGTATAAACTGTATATTTCTGGATATTTTTGAATTCTCCATTTTAAGTGAAAGGATCAGAGGGAAAATCAGTGGTACATTTAGAGCTAGAACTTACACCAAAGCCAGGTGTTGACCATATTTTGCTATACTTAAGAGAGTCTCATCTGCACCTGCTATGCAATAGAGAGAACACAACAACTTGCCATTGAAAACGTGTTGGGTTGGCTCCATCTGAAACAATGGGAAGCTTTAAACAGGACTTTATGTCAGGCCTTTCTTAGGCCATTTTCTGGAAAACACTAGGTGATAAACACTTCCATTCTTTCCCTTTTTGGCTCTTGTTTTGGATATTTTATTCCTCGACTCTGAATCTTGCTTCTAGTCAATTAGCTGATTTTACACTTTTCAGTTCAGGCTAATATTTATGGACAACCATGCTTGTTTCTTCTTTAAGCTCCAGATAATTTAATTTTGAACAAAAATTAGGCAAGAGCTCAGCTTGGATCCCTAGGGAGAGTGGTAATGTTCATGATGGAGCCTCAGGAAAAGAATGGTCATAGAAGGAACTATTGAATTATGCAGAGATTGGAAAGTTTACTCCCAATGTAATTCCCTACTCCTGTGTATCCTGCTGCACTGAGCACTGGTCTAATATATCAATACCACTGTTGTAGCCAGTTTATTTGTTACATGTCCATGGCCTGAAGAGTAATGGAATTACAGAAAAAAGCTTTAACAAAGCATCAGAAAAGATGTGCAACAATGCATCCATATGGCAACTCACCCAATCACCAACAGCAAACCCAGGATCGTAAGTGATACCCTCTTAGTGTCCAGATGATCTGGCCACAACAGCCAAGCCTATGAATACCTTTTGAATGCGAGTAATACTCTTTCTCCTTTTTGGCTCCACTGACGATAGTGTGATTTGAGAGAATCATATCTTACTTGGAAGGTGGGCAACATTCTGCCTATACTGCCAGTCTTTGTGATCATGGGGCAAGGTAATATTAATTTTAAGAGAAATTGGTAATGTTCCAGCCCCAGAGATGCCAGTTCATGGGCTCTGTTAAGAGCATTACTTTAATATATATATGAGTCTTTAATACCTTAAGAAAATGTGCAAGGAATTTCTTTATTAAATGCCATACTCATTCACATGAGAGTGCAAAAGAAACACACATAAGCACTCACAAGAATGAGCAGTAATATGTTTCTGACAGAAACTATACTGGTTTTCAGCCTATTCAGTCAGACAGGACTTGGATTTCCTACTGGCTGTTCTTTCAAGGTGAAAATAGCCATCAGTCAAAGAAACTAGAGGAAGTGGAAAATGCTCCTTCTGGTTTACACTCAGTGTAAAATCTGTCTCAGTCCTCCTAATCTCATCCTGCAGCTTCTTGCTGAAAGCAAACTGTGAACATCAGAGAGACTGTAAATAGGAGATGGTATGTCACAACATGCTAGAACAGCACTCTGTATGCAGAGGCATCCTATCACTCTTCACTACTATCAATACCTTGTATTCCAATAACATCTAGCATGTTCAGATGATGACCTGTGATAGCAATACCTTCCTTCAGTGAAGTTTCTATAGAAAATCCCTATCCTTCTCTTATCTTTGGGCCTACACAGCTATGATAAGCCAGATGAGTAACTATAAACACAGTGCAAGGTGACAATTTTGATAACCTTGCAGTAATCCCTCAGTGTCATCCCAGTATCCTGGCATCTTACTGTGTGGCAGTGGCACTTCTGCATCACTACTAGTCACAGCAGTCACGACTGCTGCTCCTAGGTGCAGGTCTTTACCTGTCATACAGCTCATCTCTCCTGTTCTCTGATGCGCAGGGAAACCCTAGGGTTCTGAATGGCATGTTCACAACATTGTGTGCCAAGTAGATGGGCTGCTATTCAGAAACCCTAAGTCACATCGAGGACAAAATGGATTAAGGTAAAAATAAAAATGCAGGCATTGATTCATGACATCCAAAACAAACTGTTACAAATAACAGTTACAGTTATTTATTTCCTAGTGAAAGCTGAGGAGGTGGTGCTTCTTCAGTTAGAAATGTATAAGCATTGAACCTTAAGGTATGATCATTCACAACATTAAAGTCACAGGAATTATTCTAAAATGATAGAGAAGTAAAGTACCACTTGTGGCTACAGTTCTGTGTGATGAAATTGGAGAGTGTTAAGACAATGAGAGGAGAAAACTGTAATGAGTGAAACTTGTAAGCACTGTTCAGGTAAACCAAAATGATCCTGCACTGATTCAAACAAAACACACTACAAGATAATTTGATGGATTCTCTCTTTGAAGTGGTTTGACCCTGGCTGAATGCCAATTGCCCACAAAAGATGTACTTATCACGCCCCTCCTCATCTGGACAGGGGACAGAAAGTATAATGAAAGGCTGATGGGTAGAGATGCGAAGAGAGATCATTCAGCAATTACCATCAATGGCAAAACAGACTTGACTTGGGGAAATTACTTGAATTTATTACCAATCAAATCAGAGTGAGATAAAGAGAAGGAAAACTAAATCTTAAAAACATCTTCCCCCCAACCCTCCCTTTTTCCCAGGTTTAAGTTTACACCTGATTTTCTCTACCTCCTCCCTCCCAGTGGTGCAAGGAGATGGGGAACAAGGGTTTTGCTCAGTACATCACACATGTCTGATGTTCCTTCCTTCTCACTTGAACAACTTCTCACACACTTCCCCTGCTCCAGCATGGCCGCCGTCCCACAGAACAAAGTAGTCCACAAAGTTTTCCAGTATAAATCCTTCCCACAAGCTACAGTCTCTCATGAACTGCTCCAAGAGACTTTTGTAGGGTCTGTTGTGTGGCCACAGAGAGTGCCAGGAAATTTGCACCAGACTGGGCTCCTCTCTCCACAGGGCCGCAGGTCCTGCCAAGACCCTGCTCCAGCAAAGTTTTCTCACAGGGTCAACAGTCTCCTTCTGGCACCCATCTGCTCCAGTGTGGGGTCCTTCATAGGCTGCAGGTGGATCTGCTCTATCATGGACTCCATAGTCTGCAGGAGCAGAGTCTGCCACTTTCTTCACTATGGGCTGCAGGTGAATCTCTGCTCCTGCTCCAGCACCTGGAGCATATCCTCCCCATTCTTCACTGGTTTTGATGTCTGCGAGCTGTTCCTCTCACATGTTCTCAGTCCTCTTTTGGCTGAAATTGACACGGTTTTTTCCCCTTCTGTAATATAGTACTCCACAGGTGCTACCAGTAATGGGCTTAGCCTGGGCCAGTGGTGGGTCCATCTTGGAGCCAGCTGGCATTGGCTCTATTTGATCCAGGGGAAACTTCTAGCAACTTCTAAAAGATGTCACAATCCCTGTAGCTCACCCTGCTACCCAAACCTTGCCATGCAAACTCAATGTGTTCTCCATATCCAATCCTTTCTAAAATCTATCTGGAATTTTTCCAGATAACTAGAGTCTACAGGAATCTAATAATTCTTGTACTAAGAAAAGAATCATCAATTCTAGACTGGATGTTTTTGTCTCTCCCTTTTTATAAGTGAGAGCCATACATGCAAATGTTGTTCCCAGACTCAATTTATAGTACTCACCATTTTCATAAGTAGTTGAATTAAATTTCAAAATTTGGTATTGTCAGTTACAATTTAAATTGCTGTGTGCAAATATTTGTTATAGGCAGCAACTAAATCTCACATGATTATACTAAAGCCTTATATACTGTAAGTACTTACATTTGACATTCATTCAATTGAATTTCTTGCTGACTGGAGATGAGTGAACTTTTTTTATAGTCAAAGGTGTCATAAAGCATCAAAGAGAAACTTGTGGAGTTCTGGTCTGTGTTCCCTGGGCTAGTTATGCATTCATGGCACAACATGTACAGGCTTCAAAGGCATATGTGGTGAATATGTAATAATTTTATTTAATTTACTAATGCTTGCCACAACCACCTCTTACTAATGCAAGAGAGGTAGTGGGAGTTCTGCATGCTATGTGCTCATTATTTAATAAGCACATTGTACAGTGCACAGACTTTGAATATTAATGAATTTCTAAATATAAACCCATATTCTTTTGGAACACAACATGCAGACACAATAATGCCAAGGATAAAAGCTGCAAAAAGTTGCAGAAAAGGATCAGCATGACAGGAAATGAGACTAGCATTAGCAAAAGATCATTTGTGCTCAGTGATGGGAGTGTACCAAAGTACAATCAGGAAGCAGAAAACAAGAATTTGGCTTGGACAAATGAGTACAACAGAAAAGAGTGTCTGGGATGGACGAAGGATAGTGATGGGAGTGATGGCAATGAAGCAGACTAACACTGGAGATGAAACTCACCTCGTGCTGAGAAATAGTGCATACCTGTTTCTCTCCTAAAATGTATAGAGAAGGTGACTTTGCTGCAAGCCTTGCCATGTGTTAGAGCATCCTGATAAGTGCTAAAGTTTCTTTCTGCATGCACCAGCTAAGATGGTGAATTCAGGGTGCAATGTGATGCTCTTCTCATCAAAAGTGAGTATTTTTTCACTTAAAAAAATGAAAAGAAAAAAAAGCTAGTGATCTCTCAAAAGGAAGGAAGGTTGATTCTAACCACTCAAAGTCAAAGAGGTATAAAACATAAATTAAGGCATGGTATTCTTGTATAAAAGCAACATGGATGACCTTGAGAGGATTTCATAGGCTGTTTCTAAAAGAGGAGCTTCACATGGCCTGTCATGAGGAAAGTCAGACACACATTTAAGGGAGAAGATAAATTTGTTAAGAGCTCAGAGGGACTATACAGATAAAGACTGTTACTGCCTTCATTTGATGTGGAACACGCTTATACTCGTGTAATTTTCCTGTAAGGTTCATTCAAGAAGGACACAACAACAATGAACCTTATCAAACACAGGAAAATATAGAAAATGTAAAACAAAGCACCAACAAGAAGAACCTCCTGCACCACTGTGTTTCAGTTCCAGATAAGAAAGACTTAACTGATTTCTGAGATGTCCCCACAAGGATGCAAGCTGTCACTAAAAGCAACAGTTAAGAAATACAATATACTGCTTTCTTAACCTGGATTTAAGCTGTGAGAGAAAACTGTTCCAGTACTGCAGTAGCACACAGTACCATTTCTGATATTAAAAAAAAACATATCCATAATCTTTTGATATTCTAAAGGACACATTTTCTTTTCTGGAAGAAAATTTTGTGTAATCTCAAGCAGAGGTGCAGGATGAATATTTGCAGATGATAATGGCTTTAGCTGTGTTAGCTGTGTGCCAGATGCAGTGGCTGTGATGTGGTTTTTTGATTCTATTGTTTCTGAGAAATCAAATAATTCTTTTCATCTAACGGACATAAAACACACAGCATAAACTAAAGAAGTATGCAATTACTTGACAACCTCCAGCACTCTCATAGCAGCAACAGGATATAATTTTTACAATCCCTTGTTCTGTGGCACAGAACGCTTGGCTTTGATTGTACTTACTCCAGTTGACCTTTGTGTTCCAACTTGCTCTGGGCACCTGGGCTGTAAAATTTTCTTTCAGAGGCATGTTTGAGAACACCTTTGTCCTTTACCTTCATGGTACTGCGAAGCCACAATTCCTTTCTCTTATTCCAAAGGTATCATTTCTCAGCAGTGCATCTCTACAAGGATTACTGAGCCAGTATTTACCTCTTCAAAGCAGGCAGACATTTCACAAGAGCTTTTTAAATAGTGTTAGCCTTAACTGTTTGGAAGATCACAGATACAAAAGATGAAACCTTATTTGGCTTCATGGACTTCTTGGAGCTCCAATTGCACTATCAGACTGAGAATGTCAGAATGGCTGTGGAAAAGGGCTGCCCAGATGTCTCACTAGGAGTCACCAGCTGCAGCTCTGGGCATTGTCCCTTCAGTCCCCTGCTCAACTGGGAATGGTGTGCGCTGTGGAGAGAATGGCAGGACATCATGACATGATGAAAGCTGGGGATTTCTGGGAGATTTTCCTTACTAGGTGCCAGCAGTAGATGGCTCTCTGGCAGGCACTTTATGGTACTCTGAAGTCAGTTTCTGTTAGTACTGAGAACTTGATGGGCTAGACAAGGTCTCACAGAGAGAGCAGTCTGGTTTCCTACTGGCTCACTGCTGCCAGTGCCCTGCAAGTGCCTAGCTTCCTGCACCAGGTAGGGCCAGGGAAACAGATCTGGGAATGAGCACCAAGAACTGCCACCAGCAGACTCCAAAGCAGAATGATCACCAAAGCTGCATTTCATTTTGCAGGCCTTATACACACTCAGCAGAGTTTAGGCTGGACACACTCTGCCAGTGCCTGGGGATGGATACTGAGTGTGGCTCATCCTGTGGTTTCAGTCCATTGCAATGAGACATGGCAGCAAGTGCTTTCTCTGGCAGTGTTCTAGTCCACTACACTTGTGCCTCTGTGCACTCTCCTGGGGATTCATGCAAGGCATCTTTTCACTTGCTCCCCCAAAATTTTTTGTCTTCTGCCAAGTGTTGGTGTTTTACACTTGTCACCAAGGACTTGATTGTGTTGTCTTGAGCTCCAAAGAGTCCCTCTGGCACCTACTTCCTCTCAGTAAGTGGTTTTGCTATTAGAAACCACTCTGTAGCTCAAAAATACAGTTGTCACAAGGTTTGACTCTGCCTCAGATGTTCCTGCCTGCTATCCATACCACCCTAGCAGCCCTCTCCATAGGTTGGTTGCTACCGAAACTGTTTCAGCTGTTGATTGGAAGCCAGACACTGGCATGAAACCAGAGTCCAGATGTGTAAGTACCTGGACAGAACAGTACTGGCTAATGGCTGGAAGCATGTCCATCTCCAAAGCAAAGAAAAATTGTTTCCATCTGCAGGGACAGATATGTCTCCTCTTTTGCAATGATGTCCAGCAAAGATAAACTGGACAGCAGGGAAAGAGCTGGCAATGTGGCAAGCACCACTTAAAATCTCCAAGATCAGCAGTATCTCAGCACCTGTATCCCATCTGCCCATGCTTGCCTGCGAAGAAGGCACTGAAACAAATTCCTGTGTTTGATGATCCTGGGAATAAATGAGAACACCACATGTGGAACATACCAAGAACTCACTGGTTGGAAAATGTGAGGAAAGGACAGTCTGGGAGATGACGCTGACATGGCAAGTAGTATCATAGCTGCGGGACACTGGATTATATATGCAGAAAATGCAACTTTCTTGGAATATTCAATATTTATGTGGCCTGGTCCTGGTAGCAGGGTGGGGTGGACTATGGGGGTGGCTTCTGTCAGAAGCTGCTAGAAGCTTTTCCATATGTCCTGCAGAGCCCACCACCTGCAGGACAGACCTGCCACTGGCTGAGGCTGAGCCAATCATGAATGATGGTAACCCCTCTGTTATATTTAAGAAAGTTATTATGCAGATGAAAAATGTAGCCAGGGCAAAGAACAATGACAACATGTGACAAACAAACAGACAAAATGTGTGGACAAGGAGAGGGAGGAAGCGCTCCAGAAGCTGGAGCTGAATCCTCTGCAACCCATGGTGCAGACCATGGTGAGGCAGCTGTGCCCCTGCAGCACATGGAGTACCATGAGAGCACAGAGATCCACCTGAGGATGAATCCTCCACATGGAGCAGCCCACACTGGAGTGGATGGATACACAGAGGAGGCTGTGACTCCATGATGGAGCAGGGACCTGCAGGGACCTGCAGCCCATGGAGAGAGGAGCCCATGATGGAGTAGGTTTTCCTGACAGGACTTGTGGCCCTGTGGGGACCCCACGCTGGAGCAGCCTGTGCTTGAAGGACTGCACCCCATGGACAAGCGACCCATGTGACAGCAGTTTGTGAAGAACTGTTGCCTGTGGGATGGAATCCCTCTGGAGAAGTTTGTGCTGGACTGTCTTCTGTGGGAAGGACCCCATGGGAAGCAGGGGGAGGACTCCTCTCCCTAACAGCAGCAGAAACAGCAACTGACCATAACCCCCATTTCCCATATCCTTGCACTGTGAGCAGGGTGGAGGTAGAACTTGGAAGGAAGGAGGGGATGGAGGGAATATATTTTTAAGATTATTTTATTTTTTACTCTTCCTCTTTGATCCTGTTAGTAATAAATTTAGTTAATATGTCCATTTTGAGTCTATTTTGGCCATGATGGTAATCGGTTAAGTGTCTTCTCCCAGCTCTTTTGTCAACTCATGAATTCATTGTGTTTTCTCTCCTGTGTCCAGTTGCAGAGAGGAGGGAGAGAGCAGCTTGAGTGGGTACCTGGCATTCAGCCAGGGTCAACCCACTGTATTAAGAAAAACCTTTTTTCTTCATAATCAATATACTCACTGAAATGCTATGCATATTTGCAAAACTGTAACTGGGGACTAGAATCACAGCCTCAAACCTTTGTCTTAAAAAACACAAGTGAAACAGTAATGGATTTTTATCTTTATTTTTTAAAAGGAAAGTATTTTTTGTGCCTCAACAGATGAAATTCTTAACTATTTTTCTGATAAGACAACTGAAACATAGAAAAAATACAACAATGTGCTTTCAAGCCTTTATTTCTTCATTTAAGTAATTGACAATTCAAAGGACACAGACAATAGGGCTGTAGCAGAACAATGTTACAATTAAAATCGATTTCTATGAAAAACAATTACAACAGCTGTTGAAAATCCAGGAAGGGTTGATGTTTTGAACAGAACAGGATGCATTTTAAGAAGTATTTGTACTGAAATGAGGTGATTATAACTCTTCTCTTTGAACAAGGAGAGGAGAGTTCTTGTGTTAATACAGGATCTGGAGGGAGCATTTCATCACACAGAGAAAATAATTTTTTGATCAAATTAGGAGTAAGAGATGATCTCTTACTCATCGTTCTGACTTTTCATTCTTACACCATTAAAACGCACTAGAATAAAACTATTTTGTATTTTTTTTTCATTTTTTTTTTCTTTTGTTGTCATTGCTTTTTGTTGTTGCAGTTTTATTTTAATGCATACCTCCTCCTGTTTGTAGTGGCTTGAGTTTCTGCTTCAGTAACTGAATGCTTCAAGGAGAACTTCATCTCTCCCATGCCTTTTTGTTTGCAGTTAGTTCTCTGAGATGACATGCATATCCAGCAAGAGCTTCCTTCCATTTTAAATTACTTGGACACACCTTCCAGCGTCTTGAGTTGATGGTCTTGAATGACAAAATGTCTAATTTCATTCCCAAGGATTAGTTGTGATTTATAATCATGCCAGATAGGCCCATACCTCAGAAATAGTTCCCAGTGACTGGTGGATGCAAGGTAGTAACCAGTCATTAGCTATCAAATGTGCTTCACTGACATTCACAGCAAAGTCTTCTGGCTTCAGTTCTAAAGCAGAAGTTGGGAATGAGGAAGTTTCACTTGTTTGGTTCATATATAAGCAAAATCATCTTGGTTAAACAATGAAGATGAGGTTGGCCACGACTCAGTGCTGTGGCGAACAGAGTTGTGTCAGGACAAATTCCCTCTAATAAACATTGGCAGTAGTAATTTGAAAAGTGTATGCTTGTTAATTTATCTATTAAAAAGTTGGAGAACCTGTGGAAATGCTAGTTTTTCCTCAAGAAACTTCAGCTAGAGAGTAGAGAAACTATGGGACCTTGTTCGGCTAGTTTTGTAAAAGGACCAAACAGAAATGATTTTGTTGTAGTAGTAGTCTGAGTGCTTGGTGTGACACTTGACAGTTGATGTGTGGTTTGCATTCATTTCAGTATTCCTCATTGATAATCAAAGGCGAAGAGACAAATCTTCATAGATACTTTAGGAGATAATAAGAGTTTTCAAGCATTGCAAAGCCAGTAATTAAAGTGAAGCATTAAGAGGTCCTTTCATGCAATATACCACTGAACTGCATAAAAGACAGAGAGTAGTTTGTGTGCTTATCTCATGACAATTTTCTTTCATATACTGCCACTGCCCTGTAAGAGCCTTTAATTTAGAATGATTGGAAATGTGAGGCAGACCACTGCTGTCACCACATTGCCAAGTGAAATGCTCATCTGGAGCACTTTGGACAGCAGGGGTTGCATTTCTTAGAAAAGGTTTTCTTTATCTGATAATACTGCCTCTTACTGCATACCAACCTTCATCATCATCATCCCTCACCCAGGTATAGGTGAACCATAACTCTTTGGCTTTATAATCCTTAGGGAAAGGCAGAATCCTCCTTTTGAAAGGTAAATATTACTACTATATTCTGCAGAGAATTAGAGGCTCAGGGGTTTTGATTACAGGTAAGAAATCCTGAGTTCCAGCCTTCTGCTTGTCTTACTGACATCTATGCTTTCCTCAAGCAAGGCAAGGATGATCTGATAACATTTACCAAAATGTGGCAGCATACCTAACTCATAAAAGCCAGCAAAAAAATCAGTAAGGTCCATTAAAATGCAAGTATTTGTATAACTCAGATGGCTGCATTGTCTTGAACACTTTTGCATGGCATGCCTCTTCTATGTGAAAGCAAAACATTATTTACAGTGCATTAGACCTGATGCACTGCAGAGATACATAAAAGGCTGATAGATTTTTAAGGTGAGATGCTGTTTGGTTTCAGTTATAGCAATAATTTAGATAATGGATGTAATCTAATATTCTTTGTATATATAGCAAGGAGTTGTCTTAGCAAAAGTAATAGATTAAATTTACTATCATTGTCTTCCTATAATAAAATAAGTATGCTCTCCATCACTTGTGCTTTTGAGTTATACAAATAGGAAAATTATTGGAAAATAGCTCAGAAAAATATAACTTCCACTTAGGGACTGATGAGGTAAATAAGATATTCTAGCTGGTGATTACCCCTTTAACTAGCTGAATGTATCCTGTAGCTATTAATTAATAAACCAGATTCTGCAAACCCAAATAATTTCATAGTTACTTAGACAATGTGTTAAGTACCGGTGTGAAGTTATTTTTTATGCAAGTTTTAATTCCTGTTCTTCTCTACCTTCCAACCCTGTATTTTACTAACGTCTTATTGTGTTTCTTTACCTATTGATTACTAAGTTTGAAATTTACCCTTCCAAGAACAGAGGCAAAATAAGATTTTCCGTAAGGAATCTCCTATGCCTTGGAAAGAAGGAATTTAGGCCAAATTTCTCAGACTTCTACTGAACCAATAGATAGAAAAATCAGTTCTTGTGCAATAACTCCATATTTCTTAATACAGTACTTTCAGATTTATTTGTGCCTTCTCAACATGAATTACCAGCTTCTCCCCCAGTCCAGACAGCACAGAAGATGAACAAAGCCCTTTTTTATACCATGCAATCTACAGCTGTATGTGGGAAAGTTTTATGATGCAGAAAATTCACTGTGAGCATTCCCCCATGTGAGAATAGCTCAGTCTCTGTAAATTGAGTTTATTACTTGGTAAGTAGTGTGATTTCCCATTTCCCATTAGCTTTTTAAAGTACAAAAATATTAAACATAGGCATTTCTTAAAATAAACTTTGGATGCCAAGATTTGTTTATTGAAAGGAGTCTGTGATATCCAATATAGGGCTACTGTGTGACAAATCCTCTATAGTGGATCTGTAAAAGTACAAATATTCTAAAAATTTTTGAAAGTGACTGTGCTGTAGAAAATTTTGAATGCTTTTAAAAATCTGAAGTGATGCTTTACTGTTAAGTTATCCGTAGTTTGTTTTTTTTAATTTTTTTTATTTTATTTTAATGAATTTGTCATTTATTGCCTGATGTGATGATGTTTTACTCTATGTGGTTGTCATAAAGAAAAGTAGCAATTCCTTCTACTCTAAGAATTGGAAATTGCTCAATAGATCTTGTGATATAGGAACAGGTTTCACTTCTTGAGATAGTGTCAGGTAGTCCAAAAAAGTAACTACAATTGCATTAAAAAAATATTAATCTTAGGGAGGAGGAATCTTTTGAGGAAAAAAAGTCAATATACTCAATGCAGTGGTAGGTGCAATGGCTCTTCTTTTTCATGTCATACTAAAGGCAGTATTGCAGTATATCAGATTGTGAATTAGATGAAAAATCAAAGGAAATGAAAAGATTATTAATAGATTATTAATAGAATCAATAGGTAAGTTTAAAACACAAATTCCTTGCATTTGACATTTTCCTACAGAGGAGGGTGCAGTGGTGCAAGTCAGCCAAAATCTTTTAAGGGTGTCAAATGCAAGTACAGAAGGATAAGACAGATTTCAGGGGGTACAAAAGAGCTCAGATTCAGCCCGTCTGTGTCTGCTCCCAGTGATCTATCAGGATTTCAAGCTGCTTTTTCAATTCATGAGGTAGCATTAACAACTGTTTTCTAGTGAATAGACTCTGGTTTAGAGTATAATGGGTTGATGGGTGATAAATCTCATTTCAGATTATCCCAAAAAACATAAGCAAAATTCTCTTTGGTAAACGTACCTAGCTTTGGAAAAAGGGGAGTAGCAATAGTTGTTTTATAGCCTGTGTCCTTCTTCAAAGCTGATCTCTGCTGTAGATTTGGTGTATTGTGGCAAGCCTCAGGGGGTTGAAATAGCTTTCAAGCTCAGCAGAATAAACTTTGCACCACTTAATTTTTCTAGTGCAGTTAAAAAGAAGCTTAAATACTGTTGATTTCCTCAGAAACCATGTTTCAGATGCAGATTTTCAGTATTGGTTGCCGTCCAAGTGACACAGCTGGTGAAATCTATCTTTCTGCTGTTGTCTCTGTGGTGCTGATAAGTGGCAGGCTTGCTTTCTTCCAACAATAACCTGATTGGTATTCCCATTAATTACCTGAACACACTGCACAAGCAAAAGTGAGGGAACAGGCTGACTGATAGTTTGTATGGAGAATAACTCCTAAACCACATATGAATGAGACCTAGGTTTTTCTCTGCGTTTGAGGGCTCCATGCAATGAAGCAGGAGAGTGAGTAAAAGAAAAAGTACCTGGTAGAGTCTTCTTTTTCTCACCGTAATGGTTTACATTCTCAGTTCAAGAGTCTGAGATAACAACTTGTGAAGACTTTGCACTAAGGACCTCGAGTCTGATGTTAAGAAAACTGTGTTATTCTTCTCTTGGCTTCCTGCACTACCTCTTGGAAAAAAGTGATCAACTACAATAGGTGAAACAATGTAAATTTTCTTCACTTTTTCAGTAAACTTTGCCACTCCACGGAATTATTTATTTGGGTTTCACTATGGATAAAATATGATACACATCATAACATAAACCCTAAAGTAACTTTTAAAATGACATTCAGGACAACTGTCTTGACAAACAAAGCTGCTGCTGCCTTCTTTTATTTTTTTTTTCCCCCCTCCCATTATATTAATATGCTTTGCTCAAACATGAAGCAAACTTACAGAAAAATCTAAATTGTCATGTGCTTCATGGATCATGACAGCAAGGCTGTTTCATTTCCCATCCATACTCATGATCATATATATTAAAATAAATTACAACACAATTTTTTCTTGTTAACCTTGTCACCTTTTTAAAACAATATACATTTAATACTTGAAATAAGAAAAAAAGAAATATAACTATTTTTTTCCACTCACAAAACATGTACATATGAACTACATGTGCTTGCAAACAGATTTTAGTGTGATGATATTTTAATATACCTGCACTATGGCATTCCCTCCACAATGAGAGACTTGTTATCATGTGTACTTCCTACTATATGGATGCAAGCTGAACAGATCAGTGTTCTAATTTACTTCCTACTTTTACAGTGCCCAATGTAATGAAGTCAAAGTGTTGTTTGTTTTTAGGTATCAAAATGGCATCAATTAATTTTTTAAGAAGCAACAATATTTTGTTTTCTGAAAGATCAACATTATTAATGTGTGTACAAGTTGACAATGATCTCCATAGCTGCCTATGTTGCTGCTTCAGCATAATGCTTTTAAGCCATTGTTCTTGGCTTATGTATGAGGAGATAATGTTGCTGACTTGCAAATGCCATGCATAGAAATGTGCAGACTACTTTAAGGTTACAGATTTCTAGTTGCCTTTTTCTTTTCTTCCTAAAATGTACGTTTGCATGTTCTCCAACTCAGTTAGCGGTGGTAAATATTAAAACAATCCAGAATAAAAGGTATGCCACAAGGTAAGAAATAATTAAAACATAAGTTATGCCTATTTTCTATGACAGCCTGCTTAGTACAAAGCAAAAAACCCAGATTCATTTATTGAATTTCTAGTGCAACCAGGAGAAACAGAACGGTGTCAAGAGTATTTCTGCTGATTTGTGTTGCCTGACTACAGTAGAAAATCTGTTTTCGGTCTCACTTCAACACTTCTGCTTCATGACAATTTTAATACTCACTGAATAAATACAAATAATCAAATTATGATATGAAATTCTAGTCTTCTGTACTTTTCTATAACCTATTTGAATACGAAAGAGAAAGTATCCTTCAATTTAAGTTGAATAACATGGATAATTTTCTTGACTATGCCAGCTCTTTCCTCATTCTGCTGATGCTATAAATACAGATTTTTATTTCCAGCTGGTCTTATATCCAACCACCTGCCTCTAGTATAAAACAAACAAACAAACAAACATAAATCAAAACCAAAACCAAACACACCAGGATGACCCAAAAACCTCCTCCAGTTTTCTTTTGGCACGTAGCTATCTCAGTAGCGAGGCTTACAGAAGTCAGTTTATTTTATTTGCAGGAAGAGGTTTACTCAAGCTTCTTCTTATTTTTATTTTTGGCTTGAAGAAGGTTTGAGATTCTGCTTTGAGATCCACATTCCAAAAGCCATATGAACATTCAGTGAAACTTAACCAAATCCGGATCTTCATTTGGCATCATAGTTATTTGAAACTGAGAAGGGAAGAAGGCAGAGGTAGAAGACAGACAAATGGGGCATGTGTCACAGAACTATGATTCTTCTGAGCTCTCAAGAGAAGTTGAGTTTTTAATTCTTATTACCAGCAATAATAACAGGGCATCCAAATTGCTTGAAATATCTAACTTGAAAAATATAATTCTTTTTTTTTTTGAGAGAGATTCTCCAACAATCAGACTCTCTGCTTTTTCCAAAGATGTTCCTTTAACTTCTCTAAGCACAATTAAATTTTAAATTACTGCATGAGAGCTTTCTAGTTCTTCTTTTCTGGTCTCTTTAGTACAAAATCCAATCAGTCACATAGGGTATTGAAACAAGGTCAGAAAGCATGTATACAGTATTTTCCCACATGATGTCTTATGGCAAAACTATGAATCAGATGCAGCAGACTGGGATTTCTAAGACACTGCTGCTCTGCTGTTTCCTTTATTTGAAATCAGAGTTACAGTTCAGTGAGGATGGACAATTTGGTGATGTGCTTCTTTCCCTGCTACTCCATGTAAAGCCAAATGATGAGCTGAGACAATGGAAATGGACAGATGAGTCATCATGCTAGCCCCAGGTAGACTAGGATCTTTCCGAAGAAAACATTAATTAGCAAACTGGTCAGAATGAGATTCCTCTTTCTTGCTTCTTGCTGGATGTTTCACTGCTGGGGATGGAGTTGGAACAGACTACAGCTTATTACACAAATGTCTTCTTTGAAGAAAAATGGGTAAGTATTGTCAATTTCATTACTGGCTATTGGAGTATATTTTCACAAGATGCAGTGATGAGGATGCCTCAGTGAATAAGACAAAAAAACTGTGTGACTACAGTTTCTTGGTTTTGCTGAAAGCTGCTCTTGTCCTTGGGCAACCAGTATCTGCCTGTCCTACCTGATTTTCAACCAATGCTTTGTCTTTTTGTGGGTTAAATGTAGGCTTCTGGCATTCACATACACTGAAAGGTTTTCAGGAAAAGGCTAACTGTCAGGGGAGGCACCTGTCAGGGACTGCCAAGAGAATAATTTTTACCAATGGATGAAACTGTCTGCTGCTAACTAGAGATTGCCACAACCACCAGCTATATACCCTTTGCCATAGAGCTGCTGTTTTTGTGAGTTTTCATACTGTTCAAATGTTATAGTTAGGATAAAAGATGTGTTAGATAGGTAATTATTACCACTCTATTACTTCTGTATGTCCAACTGTTCTGATCGGTTATGGGAACCCCAGTTACGGCTCTCTGATTGGTTCTTGTACCCCTAAAACCCCATTGGCTAGCCAGTGGGGCAATGCAGCACCATCCTATAAGGCTAACCCACTCCCAGTTCTTCCTTATAAGTTATAAACCCTCCTTCCCCCTTCCCTTTTGTGTCGCGTTCTGCCCCTAACTCCACCCAAGTTCTAGAATGCTCCGACTGAACCCTGTAAGAGTCCCATGCCCCCCCTAATAAAGTGTTCACACTTGTGCACACCTCTTCACTGCCTCCCCTGTGTGGACTGTTCCTTCTTTCCCTTCTGGACCGCGACAGCTTACGTCTAAAAGAGATATCCAGGTATGGTGTAGGAAAGTCTGTTTCTATTTAATCTTTGGCAGGATTCAATCACAACATGGGCTACATCCCTCAGTTTCTCCTCACCAGTTTCTTCTGCCACAAGGTTCAGATAAAACTTTTCATTAAATATTAACATTGACTTCTTACTGTGTTTCATATGTCTAAATTACAGTTTATGGTTCTGAGGGTGTACTGTGTAATGTTCCTCAATTTTCTTTATGGTGTTATAGTTGTTACTGTTTTAGGTGATTCAATACCAAGGTGAAAGAAACTCGGGAAGAAAGATAGCTACCATTCATGTAAATAAAGAAAACCTTCAATAGCTGTGTGACAATGAAGTAGACTGAAAAAAAATGTTTAGTTAATAAAAGCAATCAAGTGGTAGCAGCTTTTGTAGACAGTTCTTTAGGGACCTTGAAGACCCCTGTTTGACTTCAGTTGTATCTAGAGCTGTCAACCATGTTGGCATTGGAAGTACATGTGAATGGTTAGGTGGGAACACAGGGTAAAAGCACCCTCCCAGTCTGAATCTAACTGAAGTTAGATTTTTGAGGACAAAGCCTTTCTGAAAAGTGTTGCAAAACTAATAAGAAAGAAAAAAAGAGAATCAGCTCAAAACCTAAAAATAAGACTGAGGCGGCATTGCTGCTTGGTCGTAATCCATCCTTAAATAATTTCTTACTCTTTCCTTAATTAATTGTTTCAGTCTTCTGTTTAACTCATTGAAAGTTTAATTGGGTTAAAAAAAGTCTGATGACTGAATGGCAGGGCACAGAGAGTGGTGTTGAATGGTGCCACAACCAGTTGGTGTTCAGTCACTAGTGGGGTTCCCAAGGCTTTGTATTTGGGCCCATCCTCTTTAATATCATTGTCAATGACCTGGATGAGGGAACTGAGTGCACTCTCAGTAAGTTTGCAGACAACACTAGGTTGGATGAGAGTGTTGATCTGCTGGAGGGTAGGAAGGCTCTCCAGGGGGATCTGGAAAGGCTGGGTTGCTGAGCTGAATCTAGCAGTACAAGATTTGGCAAGATCAAGTGCCAGATCTAGCACTTGAGTCACAACAACCCCAGGCAGCACTACAGTCTGGGAGAAGACTGACTGGAAACCTGCCCATCAGAGAAGGATCTAGGGGTGTTGTTCAAAAGATGGCTGAACACGAGCCAGCTGTGTGTGCCCAGGTGGTCAATAAGACAAATGGCATCCTGGCTTGTATCAGCAATAATGTGGCCAGCAGGACCAGAGCAAGGATTGTCCCCCTATAGTCAGCATTGGTGAAGTCACACCTTGAATCCTGTGTTCAGTTTTGGGCCCCTCACTACAGGAAATACACTAGATTGTGGAGCTTGTCCAGAGAAGGGCAAAGGAGTTGCTAAAGAGTGTATGGAGTAATTCTTATGAAGAGTTCCTGAAGGAGCAGGGATTGTTTAGCCTGGAGAAAAGGAGGCCTTATCACTCTACAACTACTGGAAAAGAGTTTGTAGCCAGCTGTGAGTTGGTCCCTTCTCCTTGGCAACTAACTTACAGGATGAGAGGACATAGCCAGGCAAGGTTCAGGTTGGACATCAGGAAAAATTTCTTCACAGAAAGGGTTGGTAAACATTGGAATGGACGGCCTAAGGAGGTGGTGGAGTCACCACCCCTGGAAATGTTCAGTAAACAACTGGGTGTGGCACTTAATGCCATGGTCTAGATGACAGGTGGTGATCAATGATTGAACTTAATAGAAGGTCTTATCCAACCTAAATGATATTGCGATTCATTGTGATTCTGAAAACACTTGTACATTCATCTCTTCTGAAAGAAGAGTACTGGTCTATGGAAGTGGAATTCAAAACATATTTGTGGGAGGCTCCAGCATTGTGTTACAGGAGTTATGACAAGGGTATTTTGGTACCTGTTTTCTAAGGTTGCTTTACTGGTTTTGACATTTTGACTTCACTCTTCTCCATTTCTACAGAGCTGCTTGCAGGTCCTCATAGTTTTGTTGTACTGATTACTAGGTAAGTTCAGGCTTGTGCCAGCATAGGGGCCAGCTTGTTTAGATCAGAGGTAGCTTAAAACATTTTTTCCCTCTTTTAGTGCCAGGTTTGCACTATTCACCTGTTTCTGAATATATGACAGGGGAGCCGTGTGGATCAGATTCTCCTCACATCTCATTACTTTTCCCCCTCTGCCATACAATAAACTATGGTCTCCCCTTGACCTCTGGGAGAGAAGTAGAAGTGACTCCTTCAAGAGGCAGGGTAGGCATTCAGCCACTCTCTTCTTAAAAGAATGGCCAAAAAAGTGAGTATGTAGGTGTGACCCTGACACTACTCCTTACTCACCCAAAAGAGCCACAATGTGTGTCCCACAAATGCATAAAAAAGGAAACTGTGGAGCTTGATAAAAAGTGTGTCTCTGAGTCTTGCTGTCCTCATTTCTGTTAAGAGATGCCATATGCCTTGTCAAGTCTATGCTGAAATAAGCAGGCTGCAAAAAGTAGAACATTGCTAAAGGCAGGGAGCAAACACTGATTCTGAAAAACTGAATACTGACTGAACTGAAGGTAATACAGAACGCTGACAGCTCTGCAAGGTGGTGCTCAGCAACAACAAGCGGTGATTTTCATCACCAGCATACATTTCACATAGGTAACTAAGCATAATTCTGCCCACAATCCTTGCAGTACACTAACAATGCAATCATTTCTTAGAGTAATTTGCAGGAAACAGGGGAATACAGCAATTCATAGTTAATCCTAAAAGTACATTTTTTTCTAGGGTGGTTTTTTGTGAGAATGTTGTTGGTGTTTTTTTTTTT
>VXAU01000816.1:5538-25601 GCA_013399695.1 Formicarius rufipectus | reverse complement strand
TTTTTTTTTTTTTTTTTTTTAATTATGTTCCCTACTATGAAGAAATCAGCTGCAAATTTCTGGAACTTAAGAGAGTTTTTGCTTCTAACATTGATTTTAACATTTAACATAATGACTGCAGGGGCATGGATTACTAGCTGAAAAAAATTACAATTACAAGGGAAAGGCACATGCAGATGTCTTCAATGGACAGTTCAGAAACACTTTTTTATCCCCATTTGTTTCTTTAACTGCCCACATTAAGGTACAGTAGAGTTTTGGACTTCAGTGCAGCGGTTGTTACATCAACAAAAATAATTTCCCTGGTAGAATTTAGTCAGGGGTTATTCCATTATATTAATGTTCTACAAAGTTTCATAGAACAAAGAGTATTCTTGTCAAACACCTCCATAAATCTCCAACTATCTAGTTCAGAACATTAAAAAAATAATAAAAAAAAAGCTCTAAACTTAAAACCAACTTAAGTGAACAAAATTCTAAAAACTCTTGCAACATCCTCAGTTTGGCAAAATAAAATGGAGCAACGATGCAACCCAAGATAAACCAGCAAGAAAAGAATCTCAAAACTGCCTAGCTTTGGGTTCTGCAGCTGTGTTACGGGTACATCTGGGAAGTGCAGCTGGATTTTACAACTTTTGGCACATTTCCTTTGATAGGAGTGGGAGATTGTTATCCTGCTTTGAAAAGCTCTACTGAAGAATGTGTATACTAATTTTAGAAGCACCTGCATCCCATTGTAGGTCAGCCTGACTTTGGTTTCAAAGTGCTGAAATCTAATATTGAGGTTGAACAGACTTTAAAATCACATTAATCTGAATGTTCTGCCTTAAAATATTTTCATATTCATTTTGTTAAACACATAAATAGACGTTGTCATCCTTACTCCACGTTATGCCAATAATTTAAAAATAGTATTTGTTATCAGCCATGTAGGAAAAACCTATGGCTCCAATTTGCTAGAAAATGGTGAGGTGGCTGAAAAATTTGTATTCTGCAATTGCTGAGAATGTCTAAATAAGAACAGTGGTATTAAAGATTACAAATAAAGTCTCAGTTCTCAGTCTTTTGAGAATTTGTTTAGTGACATAGACAAACAAACAAAAGGTTGCTTGCACTGAACTAATGTTCCACTTCTGTCTTTAATCCTTTAAAAAACATTCCTATAATCTGGAATAACTCACACCTCTTTCTCTAAGATACTGCCCCTGAAAGAAACAAAACCACATCATTATAAAAATGGCATCAAGAATAGCTAAGTAATCCGTTCTTGGAAATTAGCTTTGTGTCTGTGTGTTATCTACAAATATACAAGATGAGAATGACAGTGGCTGGAGGTTCACTATATCTGGCAGTATGTTAGCCTTTTTGAGGCTGTCATGTTTTACTTATTATTTTAGTATTATGATCCCCATATTATGCACAAACAATTGTAGTTTACTTGGCATTGGAGGAGAGTTCATTCCTAGTAGCAGAATGTTTGTATGTTTTAATTCATTTGTATAAATAGTGAGATGACCATATTTCCCAGAGTCTGCAGAATGTATTATGCTCTTTATTTTGCCCAGTACATATTAACACTTTAACAGTAGCTTTGAAATTAAAATCCAGGCTAACAAAACTAATTCTCTCTCTTTAAGGTAGAACTCAACTCCTCTATGCCAGCATTGACTATTGGGTTGCCTTCCCTGGGTGAAAACCAGGGCTATGTTACAGTAAACTGGTCCAGTGTGATATCACAGATATAAAAAATATTCCATTCTGTATCAAAACTAGGCACATGCCTTATATTTATATGAAGAGGAGATTGACAGAGGTGAGTGTTTTTACTCTCAACTATTAAGCTCTGGCCTTCTACATGAGGAGAAAAATATGTTATTTCTAATTAGTAGCTACAAGAATCTAATTTGAGTTTGATGGTAGTTAAAAGAAGGGTGACATCACACTAGGGTCAGTATTGGTGGGTATCTAAAAGCACAACCTCTCATTTGTATTGCTTTAAAATGTACACAGTATAGATGNTTTTTTTTTTTTTGTGTTGTTGAACCAACTAGAAGGGATGATGCAAAGTTTTACCAAATGAGATAGATACAAATTTCACGGTAGAGTATGTTTTAGACAAATGTGTCTTTTTCTGTAAGTATGTAAATCCTACACTGTAGGTTTTTTGTTCCTTTTTTCCCCCTTTTTTCTTTTGTAGCAGTAGAAAATGTTGAACAATTGTCCATGAGCATGAGCCAGTGGTTCATTGCTGATATCCCCAGAATGCCAATATTTGCAATGCAAACAGTTAGTACAATTTCCCAGTTCTACGAAAGGCCCTGACACATCTGCCTCAAGGTCTGGAGGCTCTGTTGTATAACCACAAATAGTCTTTCCATTTTCATACAACCTTTTGATACACTGTCAGCTGCATTAAGCTGCTTCTGCCTAGTGATTCCACATGCCAGGCTGTTTTAATTGGTTTTAATGCCACAGAAAAAGCACTGCTAGCAGAATACCATCAAATCATTTTCATATTGAACCTTCGTGGTCCAGAAACCTCCCCTTCAACCACAGCACCATTGTTTTTGCGAGGGACATATTCAAGGTCAATGCTGGTTTTGTGTTTGCCTTTCCCTCGGCTCCACACAAAAAGAAGAAGGAAACAAAATAAAACCACTCCAAGGAATGTGAAACAGCCCATAGCTGTGGACACCAATATTGTCTTAAGGTCCAGAGAGTAGCTGTTTGCGCTAGTTCCATTGGAATTTGTGTCGTTGGAGTCTGTCATATACATAGGGGTCCTGTTGGCATAAAGGAAACGGTCTGAAGTAAACCCCTTTACTGTAAGAGAGGCTGAATAGGTGTCATTCCCAGCTGCATTACTTGCAATACACACATAGATTCCACTGTCCTGGTCTTGAGCAAATCGGATCTCCAGGGTGCCATCTCCCAGCACAGTGGCTCTGCCATTTGATTTAGTTGTGATCAGCCTCCGGCGTGGAGTAACCCAGGAGATGGTAGGCTGCGGGTCCCCGTCAGCATTGCACATCAACTGCACTGTCTGCCCTTCCTCCACTACCAGGTACTGCAACTTTTTGTCTTGTATCTTGGGTTTCTTACAGGTGAAGTAAAAGGAGAGAGCTGTGCTGTGAAAATCTCTGAATGATCTCTCTCTGACACTGTCTGGGCCAGCACACATCGGTGGTTCGCCCCCAAACTGCAAGGTAGGCTGCCGCTGCAAAATCCAAAGGAGACGGCAGTCACAGGCCAGAGGATTGTTGTTAATGCAGAGGACCTCAAGGCTTTTGGAGGAATGGAATACATTCTCTTCTAGGGTTTCTAGCAGGTTTTGGGACACATTAAGCACACGTAAGAATCGGAGCCCTTGGAACGCGTGTGGTTCAATGGCGCGCAGTTGGGCCCCCACCATGTGAAACTCCTGCAGGCGCACTAAATCTGACAGCATACCTGATTCGATGGTGCTGATGGGGTTGTAAGAGAGATTGAGATGAGTCAGATAAACCAGATGTTTAAAAGCAGAGTAAGGTACAGCAGACAGATTAGTGTTGGTGATGGACAGAGAAGTAAGGTTGAGACCATACAAGCTGTTGGTAGGGAGCATGTCCAGGAGGGGCCAGGCCTCTATCTGTAGGTCTTTCAGGCGAAACAGTCTTTTAAAGGCATACACTGGCAAAGCGTTAATGTTGAGCTGTTTCAAATGCAGACTGATGAGGTTGTGGAGGTGAGAAAGAGCTTCTGTTGGTACAGCTGTGAGGTTGCATCTCTCCAGGGTGAGCTGCTCCAAGCTAAGCAGCCCACTGAAGGCCCTGTGTGATATATACACCAAATCATTGTCCCCAACCTCCAAGGATTTTAGGTTATGCAGATCTTGGAACATGTAGTCCAGCAAAATGACAATCTTGTTTTCACTTATATCAAGCTTTGTTAAGTTTGACAACCCAGTGAACACCCCAAGGGGGACCAGCTTCAGACGGTTTCCTTTCAGCCGCAGTGAGCGCAAGTTGAAGAGGTTGTTAAATGCTCCAGGCTCCACATTGGAGACAATATTGTCACTGAGGTCAATCTCCTCCAGCAAAGGGTACGATGTGAATTCCTCAGGATTCACGCTCTTCAGTCGGTTCTTGCTGAGGTCCAAGATTTTGGTCTCAATGGGTATGCCCTCTGGGATGGACATCAGACGCCTTCGGTGACAGCTGACAGACTTGTTCTGTGCTGAGCACTCACAGCGGGCTGGGCAGCCCATGGTGGGGCTCATGAAGATTAGCAGCACAGCCAGACCCAGGAACAGCTGCCAGCATGATATAGCTGTGTGATGCATGACTCCACCGATCTGGGCTAACCCTCCGTCACAAACCTGTGGGAATAAGAATGGGAAAGGGGAGAAGTTAAGTCTGAAGAAAAAGGAGAACTATGTCAATATTACAGTACCATTTCAATACAAGCACACGTGTTGCATTTGAAACAAAATAATAAAACTTATTGTGAATGGCAAGACCAAAAAAAAAAAAGTAGATTTTTCTTCAATATCAATGGGCTAGCCAAAGGACCTGTTTATCCAGCATTTTCCTCTAAATGTCAGAGGAGACAAAATAGCTTTTCATACTACAAACAGTAAGGGTGATTAGGTTTCAGTCTTATCTCACTCTCAGTGGGTTTCCTCAAGACAGTGCTGTAATTAACCCACAGATAAATACCACACACTCTGCAAAAAGGGCTAATAGCATTTGTGATAAGTTTACAACATTGAACCTCTGTGAAGTGATATGAAACTAAGCTTTTGCCTTTCTTATTCCCATTAGTGCTTTAAGGGAAATCTTAATGATGTATTATAATCAAGAAAAGGACCTCCTTGACAATGAAAAGATTCCTTTTAACATTTATTGCATATATTATGGCTAGAAATAGTTTGATCTTGTTCACATATACACAATGGCTCAGATGAGGAAGGAAGAACTGTTGCATCTCTGATTAGAATTTGTAATAGAGGCAAGTTGATTCTTTACAGAGATATGCTGTGTGATTTTTAGAACCCAAACCTGAGAAGTCTTTACAGAATACATCTTTGTACTTCCATGACATGTAAACTAGCTTTTAGGAAGAGAAAAACAAAATAAGATGAGCTGTCTGTATTTAAGCAGTACAATGTCCAAAGAAGAACCACAGATTCAATGGAAATCAGAGTTGGCATGCAATTTGTTTATTCCTGCCTTCAGATTAAAAATGAGAAGAAGACAATGTCTATTAAATTAACTACCTTTCTCCAAAGGCTGCACTTTTCAGATGTAGTCATCAAAGGCCACAGATTTGAGAATCTGGCTACTGCCTAAGAAGCTTTCAACTTACATTTGAGTCATTTATCTGTGCGTTGTCACATGGATTGTCATGTAAAAGAAGTACTCCTGTACACAGAGGATAAGCACATTTAAATGGGTATGACTAAATTGATGAGGAAATCATACACTTATTTTAGCCAATAAGCTGTTTGAAGCACATAAAAATAATATTGAGTAAATCAAAACTAATGAAGAAGAAAGTCCCACCAGCAACTCTCCTGCCATTCCCCTGGCACACAACTTAGATCTGATAACTCACCAAATCAAACTGTCTGATAGAGGAGGATTGCCCTCTCAGGCTATAGATGATCACAACAGTGGAGGCTCAAGATGCAAGAAAAAGAGCAGATATTTGGATCTATAGAACTTTTTTTAATAATAACAATTCTCAACAGAATCTGTGTCTTTTGGATTGTAGGCATTAGTATTATTGTAACTGGGCTGAGAAATAAACAGCTATTGTGTTTTGACTGTTAAAAACTAAACTGAGTAAACAAGAATTTATTTGCAGCTACTTATAGATTTGTGTTCTCCGACTGACCATAAATGAATGGTGCATCTATTACTCTTCTCATACTCTGTGGAAGAATATCATTATTGACTGATGTGGCTTTGTATTTCCATTCTGACACTTCTATGCAGAGACTAACAATGTGAGGCAAATTGCATGCTGGTTTTGACACATGGACTGGGGACTGGGATGAAGCTACTCCATATATTACCTGTAAAAGCACATGTCAGCTTTGTTCTAGAAGGACAACCTGTTAAGATTTAGTTTTTCCCCCTTAAGTTGTAGTCTTACAAGTAACTATTTCTAGTTATGTCCAGCTGTGACAAAGGTTTTGAGAGCTAAACTTCACTTCATTAGGCACTAAGTTAAAACTGGAAATCTATAGGGGTGCACAAGTTAGGTGTTTGCAATGAATTCAAATCAGAGAGGCTTTTGAGTGTCCTGGTCATTACTTTCAGAACTCACTCCGTGAGGTTAGTGCTTTTATATTGATACGTCTAGCACACAGGGATTTAATTTCCTTCCTTAGCTATCTAATGTATGAAGCACAAAGTAAACAGGTTCAGTGGAAGGCAAGCAACCCTGGAGTGTGAGTTTTAGATAGCAAAAATATGAAATAAGTACAGGTTAGAAGAAAACATAAGTTAAATTCATTATTTCAATTTACCTTGACCCAGATGCTACCATGCTTCCTGCTAACCAAATGTGTGACCACACCATTAGCTTTGAACTGCATTGTGGAAAAATTATCACTTTCCTTATACAAAAAATGTAACCCTATCTCATTTTACAAACAATAAAAAAGAGGTGAAAAGGGCTTATAAATGAAATATATCCAACTTAAAGATTGCTGACACTTTGTAGGACAAAGTGAATTTTGGGAGAAGCCTTGAGTGAACTTTGACCATCTATTGCATGTGGTCTGATTTGAAATTAATGAATGTAAATTGGTATTTTCAGGACATGCCCAGTAACATCACTATCAGGGCCTGCAATGTGCCTTCAGTTTGAAAACATTTTGGAAGAATACATCTTCATCCCTAAAGTATATTTCAAATCAGTGTGATGACCATGATTTATTGTTATTCATCCATTAATGAACAATGCTACTGTTTAAAAGTCAGAGTGAAATGATGCCATTAAAAAAACAGATTTCTTGCAGTGAGGATTTTTTTTCCCCATATTTCTTTACACTTACGAGATGTTAATTAATTGGTGACATTCCTGGCACTGTGCTGAATTCTCTGTGTCACTGTTCAACAGGATGCCTTTCATTTGTGTTTAAACAACCAGCACAATGTACTTTATCCTTTGCCAGTACAAGAATTCCCTCTAAACATCTGAAGGATTACCTTATTGTCCTTTTTTGCATCCCTCTTTGCTGTGATACATACAGGTAAATAATGTGCATGCATACAAGTTTATAAGTATATCCATATGTGAATGGTTGTAAGATAAAATCATAGTCTTACTGCTCTGTGATTGTACCATGTGTTGCACTACAGAGTACTTCTCTAAATGTATATCTTGTTAGCCCAAAAATTCAAAACCCATAATAAATATTTATGAACTAACAGTTTTTCTATGCTTGAATGCAAATGAGAACCAGTAAAATTGTTTTTATGACCTTTCTGGGTTATTATCATGCTTTGATAGACTCTAGAAAATGAAATATATCAAGAAATTCCTTATTAAAAATACCCAAAAATGTAATTGCCTGCATTTTGTCTTTATCTAGCCCTGTTTCTTAAGCCCAAAGTCAAGAGTCAAGTTACTGTTGGCTGATACTCTTTTTCAAAAGAAGACTCTAGTCAAAGTTCAGCCATGCAATTATGAAAGCTCATTAAAGTTATTAGTTAACAGTTCTCTGTGATCTCACCCAAAACTGCCATCTCTACTGCACTGAAATGCAAATAAAGTTTGTGACAAGTCCTGCAGCATTGAATCTTCTGATATATGCTTTACAAGAATGTACAGTGCTCTGTAGCTTTTACACTGAAAACTAAAAAATCTGAAAAACTAAAAAACAAACAAACCACCCCTAAAAATCAATGTAACTTTCCCTTTGAATACTATGGGGGGAGGCACCTGTAAGAGAGGCACCTGTAGGGGAAGCACCTGTTGGGGACTGCCGAGAAACTGTCTGCTGCTAACTGGAGTCTGCCGTAACCACCAGCTATCCATCCCCATAGAGCTGCTGTTTTTAAGATTTTTATAGTGTTCAGTTGTTACAGTTAGGATAGAAAATGTATTAGATAGATAATTGCTATTTGATCACTTTTGTATGTTCAATTGTACGGATTGGTTCTGGGAACCCTGGTTACAGCCCCATGATTGGTCCTTGTATCCCTAAAACCCCATAGACTGGCAGGTGGCACAGTGCAGCACCACTATACAAGGTTAGCCACCCTCCTTCCCTTTTCCTTTCCTGTCGTGATCCACCCCTAACTCCACCCAAGTTCTAGAATCCTCAGACCGAACCCTATAAAAGTCCCATGTGCCCTAATAAAGTGTTCACGCCTGTTCACACCCTTCCCCGTGTGGACCGTGTCTTCTTTCCCCCTTCCAGACCACGGCAGAATACCATGCAGTTCTGAATATCATAGACAGGAATGTGTCAAGCCATGCAAATACATTATGTATTGTTCCACCTCTCTCTTAGACTAATTTTGAAGTCTTTATAGCTAAAAGCTAGAGTTTACATGGACCATGTTTCTTTCTCTGTCCAATCTGATTCTTCAGTACTGTATGGGACATACCTCTAGCCAGAAAAAACGAGAGTCAGAAGATCTGTTTCCATCATTACCTGCATTTGCATTAAAAATTAAAAAGAGCAACTTGGCAGTTTTGATCTCACCTTTCCCTCCCCTTTTCCCAACCTTTCAGAAAAAGTCCAGTGGATCTTAACAGAGATGATATTTTTACTGGTGGTTAAGTTCACTTGGTAATTTAACTTCTAAGATTCCCTTTAAAAAAACATACTGTATTAAACAAATGTTCTAGCATTAATTTTTGCATGACAAGACAGACTTGTACTGATTAGTCACTTAAATGCTACCAGCTAATCTTGAGACCCAGGTGACTTCTGTTTTAAAGGTGCTGGGCTGACCCTGTCTGGACTTCAGGTGCCCACCAAATGTTCTACCACCACTCTCCTCAACTGGACCAGGTAGGGAAAATATGATGAAACACTCATGGGTTGAGATAAAGACAGGGAGAGATCAGTCACTGGTTACTATAATGGGAATAACAGAGTTAACACAGGAAAATAGTTTATTACCAATCAAATCAGAGCAAGACAATGATAAAGAAGGTCAAATCTTAAAACATTTTCTACCCACTTATCTCGATTTTTTCCTGGGCTTCTCTCTTTGCTGTACTGGCATGCAAGGTTTTGAGAAATGGGTGTTGCAGTCAGTTCATCATGTCTCTGTCACTTCTTTCTCCACAGGGGGAGGACTGCTCACACTCTTCCCCCGCTCCAGCATGGAGTCCATCCTGCAGAAGGCAGCTATCAATGAATTTCCCCAGCATGGGTACCTCCCATGGGCTGCAGTTCTTCAATAAGAGCTTCAATGTTGATACCTTTTGTATTGTGCTGTCCTTCTACATGAATATTTTTATGAGCCTGTGCTAAAGGGATAGTAATTTTTTCTGCCTCTGTAAGATTGTTTCTTTCTCCTCTGAATGCTGAATTTTAGCATTGCTATATTTTAGAGTAAGGAACAGATACTGAAGAGTATAAATCTTTCTGTCTTTGCATTGCTGTCATCATATGTTACTCTCAGCATGCAGTAAAGCCAAAATGATTGTTCAAACATTTGCAACAAAACACCCTTACTCTTGTGCTGAGTAGGCAGATACCGACTATAAGCAGCTAAAACTACTGAAAATTTTACCTGTGTGTTGCAAACTTTTGCCCAGTTCAGTGTGGTTGGGAAGGTTTTTATTTAGAGTTTTATCTCTCAAGTACCTATTGCAATTACTTTGGAAGACCAGCTGATTTGGCTTTCCTGTGCTTCCCTGTGATACTGGACCAGACCAGGTAAGGGCATGAAGGGTGAGGAGCCCTTGCTTCTGGACTGCATCAAGGTGGAAATGTTGGGAAGTTTTTCTCACAAAGTGTGTGTGAAGGGAAGATGACAGAGGCAAACTGATATTTTTTTAGATACAGACAAATGACATCTGGAAATATTAGACATTTAGAAATGTTTTTACAGTGAGACACAAGAAGGATGAATGAAATCCTGACTGTGGTATTTTCTGATTAGATCGTGCAATTTGGACAATCCCACCATATGTGCTTTCAATGTAAGAGCCAGTTTGCAGAAAAGACTTTGCCTGACCAGATCTTGTGCCTGCAAATAATCTAAGCTTAATGATTGTTCCCAAACTGTGTCACAAAGTCAGGCCTGATTGTACACTATCAAAAGGATTGTACACTATTTTTCTTTAAATCAGAGCACCTCAGAGATTATTGAAATGAACTTAGGTGTTCTAGCTTCCCTGTCTCTTTGATCAAATCTTTTTTGGTTATTCAGAGATTTTGTTTTCCCTCCCTTTATTGATCTCTTAAATATCTCAGCATTTAAATAAAATGCAAAACATTAAGGAGCTGTCTATCTGTATTCTGGTGATTAATAGATAGCAAGAAACCTTGAATGACAGTAGCAGCGACAACAACCTGATAATTCAGGTTCTGATAATATCAGAATCTGATAATTCATTGTATTGGACACAAAGTTTTGATTCAATCAGTCTGCAGTTCTAGGATCATTCTCTTCTAAGTCATGAGTAAAAACTTCATGGGTTAACATCAACTCAGAAAGTACATTCAAGTTGCATCTGTTTTCAGAAGGAAAGACTGGAACTCAGACTGGTATCCCAGTATAAAAGACATGAGAAGCAAAAGCAAAAACAACAACCAGATGATCATTTCTTTAACAACATTTCCAGTAGTGTTATTGTAAGAGTGGTTAAAATATTTGGTCTTTGTTATAAAACTAGACAAGTTGGTATAGTTTTTACCCCCAAAACTTAGATTATTGTTTGAATCAAAGTGAAAGCAGCATGTGTACCTAAAAATAGAAGGTAAGAATATCACAATGACAAATTTTTGTGATTGTATCAATTATCTGTATAATGTTTAGAAATCCATATTGTCCAAAGAAAGCAAAGAATTAAAGCGACCAGTATACCTTCTTTTTCTGACCCAATGCTCTTAAGGATAATTTACCACTTCATTGCTTTTGTCAGAGAGAAAGTGAACCTCAGGAAGAAATTTGAAGGAAAATATAATAAATAGTATCTTACAGGAGACATTTAATGCATAAATAGCAGGAAAAGAAATTGGAAATGTTTGCAAAATTAGAGACAAAACAACACTTCCACTTACCTTGTTGGTAAGTTGAAGGGGAAGAGTATTATGAGAAGCTTATATGAACAATTATGTGAAAGGCTGTAAAAGTCTTGGAGGCAATTTTTTTTTATTTTTTTTTTTTTTTTTTTGTAAGTTAATGATATAATTCAACCATTCAGGGAAAGCAACACCACTATCATACCCAGACAATTAACTACCTCATAAAAATTGCATAGAAAAATTTTTGACAAAGAATTCTTTGTTGAATAAATTAATGAACTACAGTCAATAACAGATCCTTTCTGCCATCTATTCATTCTGACTGTAGAAGCAGATTTTTGAAAAGTACAACTGTACAAAACTTCTTTTTCAAAGTTCATTCCACTTTAATAAACAGTATTCCTATTTTACTGGGGAAAAATCATGTCACTAAGAGGCAATTATTCAGTGGCAAAGGTAAGAGTAGCACAATTATCACGACAACAAATGTGTTGATGTACCTAAATATGATAATGCAATAATGGAGAAAGGCACAGATTTATGTCTCTGAAAACAGTGCAGCTCATAGGTAGCTTCTACTGTATTTTGTCAAGGCTGCTTAGTACTGGAAGAGCTCCCACCTGTTGTAGCTAAACTCCATACCTAGACCTGGTGTTAAGTAACTATGAATGGTAGTCCACTGAGTGATGTGCCACTTCAAGGACAATGCATATTAAGAGGCCACATTATTATTAAGTTTCTTTAATTCTAACTCTTACAAAGCAAATTTTGATTCAGCACTGTTCCACCTATGACTCTTGCAAAATGTTAATGTTCCAGATTCTGAGAACAACATACCACAGAGGAAAAAAGGTGAACTTACTATAGTACAGGAAGGAAAACCATATGACAACAAAAACAGAACCAAAATTGTTGCTCTTGGGGAATGCAGCAGACTAAAAATAGAAAGATTTTTAAAAAGGCTAAAATTCTCTTGCAAGTGAGGATTTGGTACTTTAGAGTGGACCTTGTGATCCACAGTATGTCTAGGCAGGTGAACTTTAAAAATGCTCTGCTACCATGAAGAGAACACTGACAAGAGGATGTGAAAGTGTTAAATACTGTATTTGCTTTCCATTTCTGCTGTAATTAATGAAGTCTGAATAAATTAACTTAATAAATTAACTTAAAACTAAATCAGTAGAAAGGATAACTGTGTTGATTAAAGAGAAGGAAGGGAAGCGAAGCTTTTGTAAACAGCAATTCTACATTAAAAGTTTGTCTTTCTTGATGTTGATAGAAACAGCCTTTCTTCTAAAACTGTCTGGGCATAGCATAAAGATGACATCCCTGTGACATGGACAGTATGTGTTATGTTCAAAAACAAGGATAGAATTTCCTCTGAAGCTTTAGTTCTAACATCCAGCTACTCCTCATTTTCAATTAGTGAAGGTCTCTTATGGAAAGCTACTGGGGAAAAAAAGGAAACTGCTTTAAATTTGGAGTGGTGGTAGACTTTCAAGAGCTAGTACATATAAGCATACCTCAGTCCCACTTCAATAATCCATTTAGGATACCACAAGCAATCTATACTGGGTTTAGATCATCTTAAGCAACATTCTACATATAATCTGTTATAGATGGATGTTTTCTTCAAATACGTACATGTTAAAGTCAGGAGTTCTCTGCTGTCCCAGTAGTGTGCTGACTTTCACCTTTTGTAAACAGAGGCCCTTGGTGGTAACTTTAACAATATGTTTTGCAAATTTCTGCCAATTAGCATAATTTTATTTTTGTTAGTTTTAACACAAAAAGTCTTTTTTGATAGCTTGCTGACACATATAAGCTACTTGATAGTGACCTTATTTGCTATTAGGAAAGGCAGACAGATTAATGTGCCATCTGTATAATGAAGGCAGTTGAGAACTTTTTCCCTTAGAAGCTCTACGTGCATACTCAACAGGGCAAAAGTTCATGGTACTTCAGAGAGTATGGGTTTGGTAACTTAAGTTTAGTGTTGACCACAGTCCTGTGATTGCTGTCACCAAGGAGAGTTTCAAACAATTTAAATCTACTGACCTGTGTCCCTTGCAGTTTTTTTTCATGGTAGAAACACAGAACCTAGTGACAAGTCATGGTATGCAGACACTAAAGCATGTGTACAGAAAACATGCCCAGGAAACATAAAAGATCATTTAATTAGTGCTACAAGTGCTGTTACTGCTTCATTACACAATTCAGAGGCTATTCAGCCAAAAGGCTCTGAATACTTAAGACTGTACTATTATGAAACATTTTTAGATAAGTACATATGAGAAAACACCCAAATGCATTTTACAGGGGTAATATTAACCTGTCTTAGCTGGAGGTAGATATAATTTTAAACTTATAATGCCAACTACTAGAAAATAATGGAATTAAATGAGAAATCTGAAGAAATTGAAACTAATATATTTTGTTTTGTTCTAAGATAAGAATCTCAAAAGTATGTGTGTACAGCACATATGGTAGTGGGGAGATAAGACTGAGTGAAGCTGCAACAACTAGTTTCAGTAATATTTATCTGCAAAATACAAGGAAAAATGAAACCCATCAACTGTGTGGTTTTCTCATACCTCGCTAAGCATGTTTGCAGCAGTTTTACTTGTATCTTTCACTGAAATCCTGTCAGACAAAACTAGAAGTATATCCTCTGGGGACTCTCTTCATACCATCATATACAAGACCTTCAGAGCACAACTTGGCAGCCAGCTGCTAACCTATCTGCTATTTCTCTTTGAAGACTGTAGAAGTGGTCAGAGTCTTAAGAGACAGTACAGGAGCTACAGCTTTATTTTTGAAATATTGAAAATATGCAAAAGGAAATAAGTACAGTTTTTAGTCCTTTTCAGAAGGTTCTCTGGTGATACAGTGCTTTTGAATTCAGATTGCTGTCCTAGAAAATTGTGGCCAGCATTCAAAGGTGGCAAAATGAAAGAAGAGCTTTATTTCAACTCATTGGTCAACACTAACTGTTTTTGTGTGAAGAAATTGCATGATAGAGCTTGCTGTAGTCACTTAATGGCTCAGATAAGAAAGATACTTCAGGGCCTACTGCAGAAAACTGCTGCACTTTGAATTAATGGAGTTGATCAAAAGGTACACATTTGAGAGGGAAAAAAAAAAAAAAAAAAAGTGAACTACCTTTCAAATTTCCTGTTTGCTAAAGGCATTCTTATAATATATTTAGACTCAAAATCAGCCTGCAGAAGAGTCAGGATAGGGCACTTGGATATAAGACCTGGCATGTTGACAGGTGGACAAGACAAAGCCATTAATCTCTGCTTTATTCATAACTATACTTCATGAATGATACCTCAGATACCTGTTAGCATGAGCTGAGAAAATATTTTGAGGAAAAGACGAAGAGAATGAGTCAGAATGTGGAAGACACCATGTAGATGAAATTTGGTAATCAGATTTTTTTTCCAGCCTCATCAGGGTCATAATTAAGGCCTTTATTTGAGCCTGGCCTTGGTGTCACAGCAGTGCTGTAGGTAGCTTCCAGCTGGTGCAGTCAGAAATTTGCTAACTCTTGTGTGTTTCACAAACTATTCGTTATGCTTGAAACCTATTCTTCTGAGAATTTACTGTCACCCATTAGCTTGAAATCTGTATCCACATTTGCTAGGGAATCACCAGCAAGTTTTCAAGCTCTGGAAATGGAGTCTGCTGCCTCAATACTTTTGTGACTTGGTATTTAAATATTTATTTAGGAATAAGAGCACTTCCTGAAACTCTGCTCTTCATTCACTTAGTGTCAGACCTGAGGAAAGCACTTTTTATACAAGATAGAGCCTCTGCTACCTGAATTACTACATATTTGGTAAATATTTCCTTTAATTATTAGCAAAAGACAACTAATACTTAAACAATATCCCAAATGCACTTATTTTCCTGGTTAATCACAGATTAGAAAGTCCAGCTTTCCATATTGGGTTTACTCATCTGACCTACTGTGCTAGCACTAGTTACAAAGGTAATTGTATATAGTTTTTAAGGTGGGTCAGAAACATATTTTATTCTTTCCCACTTTCCCATGGGAAGACAGTCTGTGTAAAATCCCACTGCTTCCTGGAGGAACAGACATATCACACCTGCAGTGGGTAATGTTCCATCCTGCAGCTGTCCTCATCTAGGTGTGATATCCAGAGGCTGATGCCAGTTAGGGCACACTTGAGTCCTGACAACAATGAGCTGGTGCAAAGCTACAAACACTGTAATTATTGTACTGTCCCATTTCTTTTGCACCCTTTGCAAGATCCTCTACTGACTTACTGTGATTGGAAGACCTGCAAGAGCTCTTCACAGCACTCTTAAACCTCCCTCTACAAGTTGAGTAATAAACCTAAACTACACTCATATCACATTTGCAGGAGTTTTCTTCCTGAGTCATATTTACAGACTTCAGCTCAAAGATGGAGATTTAGCTTATAGAAAAGTGTTTTTCTCTTGAAATAATTTTAACTTTTGTTGAAAACTATTTTCTAATAAATTATTTTTCCCTTAAGAAATTTTTTACACAGTTATATTTCATTAAAAACATAATAGTCTATCAAGAAACAGTGTCAATTAATAATTTTCAACCACTTCTATGTTTATGCATAGCAGAATTCACAAAAATGCACATATGCTTTCATGTCTTTAGAGGAGAACACTGCTTATACCATCTGTAATAATACTCTACAAGATTAACGTACTTGTCCTTGTTCTAAATAAAATTATTGCTAGAATAGTTTCTGTTGCCAGAGTACTTTCAGATGGCCTAATTAAAATATAAAATAACAAAAAGAAAAAAGGCTGCTTGAGTCTAAATACATATACCCATAATGATGTCTCTGTTTTAGTCCTAATTAAAAGCTCATTAATATCAAAGACAATTTTAAGAAACTCAGATGAGACCATATCATTTGAGATCTTAAGACTGAAGGCACCCATGCTATCAACTGAAATTTACTTGTTTAAAAATTACTGTAGGTGCTGTGTGAAATAAAGTTTTATACTACAGCAAGAATTGATATAGCTTTTAATGAAGGCTGAAGGCTATATGCAATTTTTCATCCTTTCAGTTAGTTTCTAGCTCTGAAAAGTATTAGGCTAAAGAGAAGCTGGAAAAATCAGAGAGGTTAACCAAAAAGGGTAAATTTGTTCATTCTCAAAAACACTTCACATTTTCAGCATTAGTGGTCATGGGAGCAGGAAGAGGTATGCAAACGAGGATGATGTATGAACAGGAAGGATATTACTGGAGCTGTCCATTAGACATCTTTCAGTATTTCCTCCAATGGAAGATATTTTGCACATCTGTGTAATTTTTGAGTGGACACCACTATACATGCAAAATATCTGTAATGACTGAGGATAACCAAAAGATGTATTCAGTTATCTTGTATCCTGAGGAAATATTATGTCCTCTGAATCTGGAGCTGAAAGAATATCCACAAAGTAAAGGATCATGTGCCTCTGTTCTGAAATATGTGATATGATTTCCTCTAAATTCCTTTCCAGGAAGTTATAATTCTTGATTTGAAAACTTGATTTGAAAAATTCACTGCAATCTTAAGCTTTATTGATTATCACAATGACAGTCTTCAAATAATCTAGAATTCAAGAATGATAATAAAAGCAGTGTTTTTGTATGTATATGTACAAAGATGATATCAGTTAGTTGGCAAATGAGATTTTATTTCTAGGCAATTCCTTGACTAGAACTAATTACTGTGATCATTCTTTCAATCACAGAATCATAGAGTAACTCAAATTGCAAGAAAGTTGTAAGGATCATCGAGTCCCATTCCATATTCCTCACAGGACCACCTCAAACTAGATTTGATTAGGACAAGATTAGGAGAATCATCTAGACACTCCTTGAACTCTGACAGGACTGGTGCCACAGGCACTTCCCTGCAGAGCCTGTTCCAGTGATTGACCACCTTCTCAGTGAGGAACATTTTCCTAATGTCCAATCTGAACTTCCCCTGATGCAGCTTCATTCCTTGTTTTCATTTTGTTCATTTTGTTTTCTTTGTGTCCTGCTACTGGTAACCAGAGAGAGGAGATCAGTGCCTTCCTCTCTGCTGTCCACAACCCCCACTCTAAGGAAGTTGTTTCCCAAGCTGAACAAAGTGACCTCGGCTACTCCCACTAAATCTTGTTCTTGAGGTCTCTCTCTATCTTCTTGATCACCTTCTTCTAGTAGTTCACTGGCCTCCTTATATTAACACACCCAATACAGCACACAGGACTTGAGGTAAGGTTGCCCCAGTGCAGAACAGAGCAGGACAAACATCTCACTTGACTGGCTGGTGATGCTTTGCCTGATGCCTCCCCAGCAGGTGCTTGGCCCTTTTTGCTGCAAGGGCACTCTTTTAACTTGTATTCAATATGCCATCAACCCAAAGCCACACATCCGTTCTACAAAACTCCACTTTCAGTCTTCAAATCAGAAAGAACATAAACCATGGCTGCAGTTATTAAAGTAGCACTGCATTAGTGAATATTAAAAGGAAAACTAATTTAGTGACATCACAATAAATTCTAGGTATTCGTTTTCCCTTGTACAAAACTGTCTGTACTCAGCTCAACACTTTTAAATCCTTCTTTTTTGTTAGTTTAGGTAGATTTTCTGAAAGAACATCCCTCACCTCCTATTCACATCTGTGATCAAACCACGGAAAACATAATTGCTTTTTGTGTTTGTTTTTTTGTTTTGTTTTGGTTGGTTTTTTTTGTTGTTGTTGTTTCATTTGTTTGTTTGTTTGTTTTAATTTTGGTTTGTTTTGTCTGTTTTTCTCCTAAGATTTAAGTATCTGACCAAACATTTATAGTTTCATCATGATTTTACTTTGCTTGTTTTGAATTGCTGAACTCAGATTTGCAGCACAGTCAGATCCAGCTTACATGGACTACATTAGTAAATGTCTATTTACTAAACTACCCTCTCTCAGGATATGAGGATGTATCTCTAGTATCTTGTGTTACTTGAAAAAGGGCCTGACCACATAGCTGGTCAAAATCTGACGTTTTAAAAGCTGTTTCAACAGTAAGAATCATCCACCCTCTTGGTGTAAATTTACACCCTTTCATGTCTCTTTCTTGGAGAGGGTTCAGAGTACATAAATTTGGGTTGAAATACATGAAAGTGTGTATGACTTCAGTGCAGCAAAGCATGAACCTGTGGCTTGTGCTCACAACCCTTGAAACACCTGTGCCACTTGCAGGTGGACATCTGAACCACGAGTGTGCTTCTCTCACAGCTGTGGATATGGGACCCACTTCCTGTTGCGCTCAGATTTGTGTGGGCATGTTGTCAAATGGTATTCCCACTGCTGAATACAACACAGCTCGCTAAAATGACGTTGCAGTTTCTGAATACAGTTGAGGGTCTCACACTCTAGTTTCACTTCAAACTAAATCTTCTACTAGGTAAGAGGATGAAAAGGATTTTGTTCTACAGAAGTCAAAGCAGCTTGTCAGTGATATTGCTGTAAGCAGAAATGCCATGAATAACACTGCAATTAATTTCCTCAAGCAAAGAATTTTGCCAGTGTCTGTGGACTTGTGTATTTATGATCAGACGCCTACCAGATAATAGTAAGATTTTACTCATGGTCAGGATTTCCCTAAGTTTATAAGCTTTCCAGCAGCTTTGATGCCTCTGGTATAGTCTCTTGCAGCTGGATGGGACTTCCTCAAGTAATTTAGGAAGGTATAGAAACATTCTTTTAAGATTACCAGCAGTGAGTATCTCAGAACGCTGAATTTTCCTGCCTTCTCTATTATGTAAACTGAGTTCAATAAAAAGCCCTTTCACTTCTACTCAGGCTCCTGTACTCTTAAAGGCAGCAATATCACATAATACGTAAAGCACATGAAGTATTTAATGTGACAGGATGACTCATATACATGAAGTCAGTAAAGTTAAGGATAACTCCTCAATACATTATGTTTCTTTTTCATTTCTCTTTAACCTTCCTAGAAGTGTCTGAGTTTTTTACTTTTCCCTCCAACACAGTAAATATTTTTTATTTTTAAAAATAAGGTTATTTAAACATAAAACTTTCTTCTAGAAAAAGAAAATTAAAATTGTTGTACAGTCCATTGTAAATTGGTCCCTATCATACAAAGAATACACTTAGGAGGTAGAAATAGAAAAAAAAAAAACAGCGCACTTCTCTACATGCACAGATGCATAGGTGCACTTAGTGATATAATAATGTCAGTTCTGATAAACTTTGAGCCTCCGTGTTTTTAGCTAGGATTCTGTATCCCAGGTGGAGAAACCAAGCCCTCTTTTACAGGTATAAGTTCAAAGTGTTGTGTTTCAGGAACTGTAAGCTCTAAAACATAGAAGAAAAGATACATCAACGTTTTAAAACAGAAAAAGGAAAAAGTACAATATTATTTTTATAAAATATTAAAATTACTTTATACTAAAGTTGTGATTTGCAGGGAGGATCTGATTACTTACATCAGAATGTCTGTCATTGTTAATGTAGTGGCAGTCTGGTGTAGATTGGTAACTAGTAATAGGATATGTGGCAGAGAGTAAATAGCAGAGAATTACTGTGCTGTCTGTATGTGTATAAAATAAAAGGTTCTTCCGCAGGAAACTGGAAGACAAAAACGACACAGGCTAAGTCTCAGTGCTGTGACTCAGAACTTTCCTACTCAAGCTTCATTTTCAGTGTTTGAGAACTCTGAAAATCACTTGAGTAAGGAAAACTGCACACTTTGATTATCTTCCAAAGTCTAACTAAGAAGAACACAGAGTTAATAATGGGCATTATAACTTTTTTTTTTTTTTTTTTTTTTTTTTTTTTTTAAATGACAAAAAAAA
>VXAU01000814.1:272024-324865 GCA_013399695.1 Formicarius rufipectus | reverse complement strand
TTTTGAAAGCAGCAGGAATAATCAAAAGTGCAGCTGATCCCAAGGTGAACCATGAGCAGTGCAGCAGGGAATCTGAGCCATCACCATTCACATGTCTGAAATAGAAAACTTCACCAGAAAATTTGCAGAGATCAGTGTCCAAGCAATCCTGTGCACCATGGATCAGTTGCTTATGAAGGAAACCACTTCTTTTGCTGATTTCAGCCACACATCTGAAATGATTCTTCAGATTTTGACTGAACTGTTGGAGGGATTAGACACAAATGTAATTAGCTCTTCCTCTTTTGCTTGATGCTTGTAATTTAAAATGATGAGGAAGCAGGAGAGAGCTCTGCTAAAAGTCTACTGTATTACACTTGTGAAAAATGCCTGGCTGTTCTGTTTATAGACTGCTCTGTAGCTGTAATCTTGAGCAGCCAATAAGGAACTTTACCATCAGCAAAGCTAAATAAGAACAACTTAATCATTGTGTCTTAGCACTTGGCTTACTGCTGTACAAACACAAAGTGCTCATATTTACTTCTAAAGGATCTAGAGTGCACTACAGGCTCCTGTGACTAAAGGAGCTGTCCTCCAGTGTAATTTAAACTTCCTTGCTCCTTCATAACCATAACCACAAAGTTAAACTGACCTTCTCTGTTCTTCTGAGTTTCATCCCTGAAAAATGCACTGAACTCCCATCCTTGCCAAAACTAAGAATGTTCCCTTCACATGAATTTTAAGGCCAATACAGAACCCTGTCCCAGGTATGTGACTAAGTCTTAGTCATATTAACAGAAGTTTTTCATCTTGAATAAGGCAGAGTGTGTCCTTCCTGCTCCCACCATATAACAGATTTTTCTCTTGAAAACTATTTCCTACTGGTATGAAAATCAACATATCAATCTCCCTCCTTCTTGATGACACTGCAAACACCCAAACCAAAAGTATAAAAAGCTTGGAGGAGACACACTGTTCTCAGGCCACTACAACAGAAAAGCAAAACATTGCATGAGATGTCAGGGCAGGCCTTATGAAGGAAACCAAGAGCTCCAAAGAGAAAGTTCTGTCTTCTCTGCTCCCTGTCTGGGATCTTTCCAGCATGCTTTACCAACTGACAAAGAGCAATTCAGGAACATCTTACACAGTGCAGAATTTTTGACCGTGATAGGCAATAAAGTGTTGAGAGAAGCTCAGAAAATGAGATTTTAATTTTGGGATTTGGCAAACAGTGCTCTGATTTCTTGCTCTTGAAACACTGTGCTGTGGGATTAGCATCAGGGATCCACTAATAATAAATCAGCCCAGTGGCATCCGATTCCCAAATAACAGGATTGAATTGTAACTGAAAATTGCATACTGATGGAGACTAAGCCCTGAAGAGAAGTTAAATGAATGTCTACACACATGGATACATATCCTTAGGGAAGAAGTTCCTGTATTGGATGCACTGACACCTCTCATCTAATGGCTGTCCTACAGAAAGGGGAAACATACCCATGACAAACAGGCACATATTAGTTATTTTCAGGCCCTGTGATGTAATGCTTTTTTTCAGGCACTATNTTGTTTTGTGGTTTTTTTTTTTTTTTTGTTTTTTTTTTTTTTTTTTTTTTTTTTTTTTTTTTTTTTTAATAATCTACAGCCAAAGCATAATTCATCACAATCCAGACTGGTGAAAAAATCCTTTAAAAATTGAGAAGATACTTGAAATGCCAAATACCTGTATGCTAGTGAGCTTTGGTCTATGACTTACAATTAAAACATCCAAATGTAAATGGTAAAGAATTGGTCTTGGATTACCCCCAGGCAACTGTGTGTCCTTAGAAGATATGTGCCTGATGATGTGTCACTCGGTGTAGGAGAGCTTGAAAGTTGTTCACAGCACCAACCTTGCCCAGTTCTGCTACATTTGCTCTCTTAACATGAGCAATGCGGGGTTTTTTCCCCACTCATCTTTCTGGTGCCAATTTCATAGTTAAAGCAATTAAAACTACACCAGGTGGGAGTGTAGGAACCATTTGAAAAACAGTCTAGCTGCAGGGTGATCCATTAGGTTTATTTATCAGCTTCAGGCTTGGTATCAAAGTGTACAGATAAGGCAGAAGCCAAATCATGGTCCTGCAGCTTCACTTAGTTATGAGCTCACAGAATTTTTTCTCCGTTTAGAGAATCCAGCTCCTCTTGGCAACTTCTCGTTCTTGCTCCACTGAGCACTGGCCTGTTGAGATGTTACTGTGGTGAGCACCAGCACAGCCACTGGGCTTGAGCTACCTACCCCAGCTTGCAAGGGCATCAAGATGAGGCCACGCAGGCTTCAGGATAGGCTGCCACACCAGAGTAAAATGATGAGAACTTGCATTTTAGTGGTGAACAGTGTGTTAAAAGCCCATGCTGGTGCATCTTCACTGCTGCCATTACCAATGGTGGCTAACAAAGACATGGTCTCCCTTCATTTTCCTATGTAGATGGATTCATTCCACGTCTTCCTTCCTCCCACTGGTCCTTCCATAACACAGTAGGATTTTGTCACACTCTAACATATTTTTCTCCCCACTCTCACGTTTTTCTTTGAAAACACTCATCACAGGGGGTGGTGGTGCTGAAGCTTAGTGTGACACCATCTGTTTAACAATCCCAGCCTGGTTTCCAATAGCCCACCTGAAATGTGTGGTTGCTTCCAGACCTTCCTTTTGCTGGAGTGCTGGCTGAGTAAGCCACCCTACTTCATGCTGGTGTCAGCAACCACAGCCTCTCTGAGCACAGCATGGTGTAGGGAGAAAGTCTTGTTTATAGCCAACACCTGCAGAGTTTCTGTCAGCTTCTACAGAGCTCAGATTTCACCCAGGATGTCCCTGCTTCCCCCACAAAGTGTTGCATAAGCACTCACACAATCCCAAGGTATTTGTAGGAATTGTTGGTGCAGGATCCCTCCATGGCCACACCAGCTCTCTCTAGGAACAAGTCAGTCCTCATGCAGTGCAGTGATGTATCCAAGTCTTGAGAAATGTGGTACAGGGCAGCAACAATACAGTAGATTTCACAGATCAGCAACTGGATCTAGCCCTCACACTGATGGAACAGAGGGGATGGAAGATGAAGGCTGAGCAGTGGCTACAACATCATGTGCCCCAAGATCATGAAATGTGGACAGCGGTGGCAACTGAGAACTGGAGCTCCTCAGTTATTCTGCCCACACAGTGTAAAATAAACCCTAGGGACATACAAAATGGCCTTTGTAGGAAAGGAAGAGATCAAAGAACATCATAATCGCCATATGCTGGGTATCTTCTACAGAATCCCCCACAGCCTGGACAAGAGCAGTGCCAAACTGACCCACTAATCAGAGCGAGACAAGTCTTCAAGCACTGGGCACCAATTCATTCTGAAAAGTGACTGCTCCTGGCTTAGGACCCATTATCCCTCTTTCCCAGTAGTGCTCTGCTCTTGGCTCCATCTTTTGCCATCACACACGATGAAAACCAAGCAGGAAAAAAATAAACCTCAAAGAAGAGTTAATAACGTGATATGCTAATTAGCAAGTGTTCTCAGAGTGTTAGCCCCACACAATGACCACTGACCCGTTTGGGTATATTTTCAAATGCTCCTTCTTTTTTTGTGTTGGCTTGTTCTGCAGCTTCAGATTAAGCAGTTGCCTTAGAGCCTTCATTTTAAAGCATGCATTACACTCACCCATCTGGCAACTTTATGTTGTATAATACAAGGGAGTGCACAGTATGTGGCATAAATTACAGACAAGAAGAATGCAACAGCCCAGCATGTAGGGTAAATTAAAGCATGGCCCATAGCAGAGAAGGACAGAACAATTTTGCATCATAAATACAGGAAAAAAAACCCCATGTGTTTCAAAATGTGAGGTTTTTTAACAAATAAATAAGATATGCCCTCAAAGGCAAGCAGCTTGTTCCTAGGGGCAGCAGCAACAATGCAAGACCACATAAAGAAGTAAAGAAAGGGATAATGCTAGATAACAAGAGGTAACAGATTGCAGGAGGAGGATAAAGAAAGAAACCAAATGCTGAGATGGAGCAAGCCCCAGTGGACTTTCAAAAACAAGAGTGCAAATTGAAAATGAAAGGAGCAGAGAGCACCCAAAGGTCTGAGGATGAAAACGGTTCCCATTAGTTTTTTGAGCTATGAACATATGTAATGCATGGTGTTTGTTAGTAACATATCACTTGACATCAAAGGGCTCATAAATAGCCTCTCCTGACCATGCCCTGGTGAACTCAGCATAGCCTAAAGAGCCTTGAGTTTCCGCTCTGAAGATCCAGAAATGCTGACCATCCTACACTACTCCCCACCCATGTGTGTGTGCATGCAAACGTGCACAGGGCAGAAGGAATAGGACAAACTTGGTTCCTGAGCAAACTCCACTTGCTAACACGTGGCAGAACATTTACTCTGTGCCTGACCAGTTCAGCCCTGGATATCCTACTTCTTTCTGTAGGCAAGTGCCTGATCCTGGATGCTGGATCCTTCCTGGAGGGCTCTGCTGTCACCAGGCAGTGAGGACAGATGAAGTTTGCAGCATCCCAGAGCAAGGGACAGGGTGCAGAGAGAGGTGCAGTGGAATGGAGATGTGACACAGCTTTCTCCTACTCAGCACCCAGCCTGTAGAGCCAGGCCAGGTGCAGCATTCCCAGGTGTGAGCAGTTTATGCCACCCTAGGGCACAGCTGTTGGCCTTCCACTGTCCTGCCATGGCTCTTGTGCAAGCATTGGTGCTTGTATTACTGCACTGGGAATCACTTCAAGGAGGTAATTCTGTTAAACTAACCTTACAAAACCCAAAACAATACAAAACAAAAGGTGATGAGTTTCAACTCAATCCCGCTTTTCTACTTTCTCGGATGCAGTTACTCAGGTCATGAGCTGGTTTAAGCCACTGAACAGGCAGTCCAAGTTCTGGATTGGAGGTGCAGGGCCATGGCAACCTCAGTTTGGATGAGGTTAAGCCACTATGGAATGGTACTGCAGCTCTGTTTTCCTTTCCCACCCTGAGCTGTTTTTGTCAATTTAGAGTATGTTTTTCTCAAGGCAGGGAGTGTTTCCCATTATGTGTTTGTGCCTTGCCTAGCAAGCTGGAACCCTGATCTGAGGTGGAAACTTGAGGCCCCACCATAACACAAATAATAAATGTAAAGCAGTGAAGAACAGATGCATTCACATATGGTATATTATAATTCAGACAAATAAAAATTCTTATGTTGTATGTTAAAATAATTCTATATGTGCCACAGTTAGCACAAAAACTGAAAATAAAAACAAACCCACAAAGAGTCAAGGCATTTAGGAGTACATACCCTACTTCTGCATCCACGAACACGGACTCCTCTGTGCCCAGTCCTCATTGCCAGGAAAATCACCATGCAGAAGTGTCCTGGACCTTTGATGCTGCCCTGGTTGTGCTGTCATTTTTCTTTAACATTCATTTCAGAATTCCTTTCCAGTCCAAGCAGGCATGTCCCCAGCCAGCCATGCCCTTGACTGCACATACATATGGGGCTGTACATAAAATGTCTATGTTTTGCATAACACACCATTTTTGTCTCCTTGAGAATGTGGTCCCTCACAGCAGCATCCTCCTGGGGCAGTTTGGGTTTCATTCCCCCTGGACTGCCAGGAGGGATCACTGTGACAGAGGGTATTTTTTCCTGTGTCGTGCTGGCACTGGTAATAACGACAGCAACAACTATTTGCAAAGAGGAAAGTTATTTGTGGCAATCTCTAGCATTTAACCCTTTTGGAAGAGGCACTGTCTGATGAAAGAAAGATTGAATTTTTAGAGAGATACATTCACATGGTAATTCTCAGTGAATTATGTAAGTCAGGATCTCACAGGCTGCTAGTGGTGGAAAAAATTTCTTAAAGCATGTCTTTAATAATTTTTTTTAAAAATCACACTAATTCATACTTTGCTATGCAATTATCAGAAAATTTATTCTGTATATAACAAGGGCTATAGAGTTTGGAGGGTCGCTTTACATGCTTTGAAAATAATTAAATGTTTTAATTCCTTTTTTAAGCACCAAAATCACATCAGGCTATAAAGTCATGAGCTTTGCCTCAATGATAATTAACATTCATAAATATAGACTTAGCAAGGCTGCCTTTCAAAAGGATGATGCATTTCAGGAATACAAATTTACATATACAAACTGGGTACACCAAACCTGGCATTTCTCAATTCTCAATATCAATTTACTTCTTTTACCAATTTGCCTCCTTGCACTTATCAATGAAGCACTAAGGAAAAAAAAAGCCGTTTGAACAATTGCCCAAAGTATATCACAAGGGAGCATAACTCCAGGCACTAGTCCTCTGTGCTGACCATTCATTAGTAACTAGTGTTAAATCAAAGTGAAGCTTTTTTACAAGCAAGAAAAATAGGCAATCCTGGAAATTGTTTTACAAGCAGCTCTTTATCCCACTCTTCCTTTCCTGGGCGACTAGAGGAAATACTGAGACTCAGTCTCAGCAACACATTTGGCATCGACGATCTTATATAGTTTCCACTTTATTAACAGATTTGGAAAACTGTCCAGAAAATAATATCCGTAGAAAATATACATAGTGTCAAGCAAAAGGCATCACTTCCTACAAGCTCTTGCCCAGAAGAAGGACATTTATTTAGTAGGTGTAGGCACAAAAATTAACATTTCTACCTCAGTCTCAGCTATCTGCTTAAGAAATCCATCTAGCACTTAGATGTCAAGCATTGATTGTAGAGAAGTTCACGAGCAGTGTTTGGACTTAAGCATCGATGGTGGCAACTTAATAAGAGAGAGTTGAAAATCATCCAGTAATTCTTCACTTAAACCAAACTGGTTCTTGCCAATACAGTGAAAATCTGTGGGATTAAATAGTTGAAGAATAGGGCCAGACTCTCTCTAGCCAGTGTACAAACTCAGAAGTTTATTTAGGTTGGTGGAGCAGCTCACAACAGCTAAGGATCTGACCCCTACAACCATTTTCCTCCTAAACCAGTCAGAATTACCCAAGATAAACTCTTCAGTCCTAAGATACTGGTTGCCTGAGGAAATATTTTGAAAAGTTTCTTGCCCAAAAGTAAGTATCTCAAAAACTACCTTCTGTGCATGTATTTGATGTATTATTGTAACTGCTGAACATCCGACATTATGTGAATATAGCCTGCATCTTATGTGAAAAACCACGTAGGCAGAAATTTTCTGGTACTGTTGCAACAAATGGTCACTCCTCCAGAAAAGCCCTTGGCATGCCCCATTAGAAGTGCAACCATGCTGTGGTAGAGTTATTTTTCCTTAATTCTAGCGTGGAAAACCTGACAACCTTACCTCAGCAAAGGACTACAAGTTCAACAAAGCCTGCAGTCTGTCTGATCTTTAGCTCTGCTTAATGTGGGGAACACCCAGGTCAGCATTTTGTGCCTCTCTGGTCTCCACCAGCACCATGTCAGCACAAGTGACAGAGAATGGCTCTCTGAAGGCCAAGCGGAAACCAACCTTGCTGCTTCAGAGACATTTCCTATAGACAGCAGACTCAACTGGACCTGCCCAATGTCACCTTCTCCCTCTGCCTTCCCACAGGGAATAATTGGTTGGATTAGTGAGAGGCCAGGGTGAGGAAAAAGCAGGTCATGCTCTTGCAGTGAAGACCGTCACCACCCACTTGTCACTCCCTTCTCCAATTTTCTCACAGCCATCACCTACAGCGAGAACATTGTAACTTGTGGGCTCCCGCTCCCATCTAGCTGGCTTTATCCTTTTTAAATTCTATTTCTCTAATGATTTTATCTTTCCCCCATCTAATCCTGGAGCCCTTTTTAGGACTCAGCATTAATCACCGTGAAAAAATGCAAGAACAAAGTTTCCTCCATCCTTTTTCTTCCATTTGCACAGGGTTGGCAGAGTTGTTCAGTACTTGGGAGCTGGTTCATTTGGTGAACTCCTCAGTGAGTCACCAGGAGTATGTGCCACAACCTTCTGAAGGCACGTGCTGACCTGCCCCAGCTCTGTGTAGCTGGTGGGGTCTCATGGGACTTCAGTGGGTGAGTCCACAGTCAGGGAGTCAGCAGCACAGGGATAGCCAGGAGGAGCTGTGGTTTGGCAGGAGCTTCTTCCCTAAGGGTCCTTGGCTGGCAGCAGCTGGCTGGGCACCGAGCAGCCCTGCTGGCCCTAGGGTTGCACTTTGATTTGCACCTGTGGGTGTGCAAGGGCTGTCAGTCTGTCTGTGAGCAGGAGAGCGAAGAACCTGAACACGTGCAGGCGGAAAATGGGGTGTGTTTTGGAAAAAGGGCTTATAACCATAGTTATGTGTTAATAACGTGGATCTACAGGAGAAGAGGGAGACCAGCTTGGTCACTGGAAGTGTTAGAACAGTTTTGGGCTTTTGATTTTGACAGTTTTCCTGAAGATAGCTCATGGCTTCTTGATCAGTTCACAGAGCAGCTGAATTATCCCTTTTCCAGACTATAGCTGTGAAAAAAAGCTTTTCTGTGAATTTTTATGGTGTTTTTCTATTCACTGTAGTATTCACAGATGTTAAGGGTGGGGGAGCAAACAGGCCCCCTAAATCCATAATCATAATGCAGTTACATTAATGAATGTCACCATTGATAAGTCCAGTGTGTTGTGCAACCAACCAAGCATTACCCAAACACAGAGCATTTTTACATGACCCATCAGAGCTATAAGGAGATATTTTGATGCCAGGAGTATGTCCTTGACTCCCCACTCCAAGCAGAACTTTTCCAACTCCAAAACTCCTCCTGGCTGCTACTTTTGCCTTCAGGTTCTCTTCTTTGGGTTGCAACCACAGTGACAAGAGCTGGTACTGACCTGTTGTTTTTTACCCAGTTCAAAGTGTCCCTTTCACTCTGCTGTTCCTCTCCTGTCCATGCAAGCCTTGCCACCCTCCTATGAATGGAGTCATCCCTTTTCCAGAAATGAGTTCTTGGTCTTGTGTTGCAGTCTATCTGACTTGCTCAAGTTCTTTTTGCATGTGCTTATTGTGTGACAGAAGACATCTGAAGTATCTTCCAAAGATGAACAATCAACCTTTCCCACTATAGTCAGGGGGAGATTTGCCAACAGCTGTACAAAAATTGGGCTCCAACTCTCATCTGAAAGACAGATGAATAAAAAATGCAACAGACATTGCTGCTGAAAATAGATAATTTCTAATTCCCACAGCTCTCTCTTTGTGGTTTAAAATAAGCCTTTCTGCATTAAGACTGGAGTTTTCAAACTAACAAAAGTAAAAAAACCCAAATGTTCTTTCTCAGTGTTGTTTCAATTACATTTGCCTGAGTGTACATACTTTTTATGTGTGAATTTCCCCGTTAGATTCAGATTGCTTTGGTTTGGGCTCAACCGATGAGACATACCCTGTACAGTGGCAGTGGGATTAGACCTCTCATTTTTACATCCGAGAGACCAAAGGAAGTGAATCAGCAAATTGGCAAGGTCCTGTGTGATTGCAAAACTGCTGAGCCTGGTCAGTCCTTGGGATTCAATACTTATCCCCATGTCTTGCAGCTCTAGGTCAGTCTGCTAAAGGATCATGGTTTCAGGTTCATGAATGAGCAGGTAACTTTTATTCTGTGTGCAGCTCTAGCACAGGGTCTTTTGCATAGCCCATATATGCATTTTCATGACTGACAGTTGTTATTAAGAATATTTTTTACTCCTGTGATTGAATCAGCTGCTGCCTGAAAGCATTACATTTATGTGATGGCTTGCAGTTACTAGTGGGTTCTGAATTAAAACAGACACCACAAAGACTGTTCTGATTTCACAGAAACTTGTGGAGTAAATCAGAGAATATAACTTGGAGGACTAAGGCTTGGTGTAGCCCTTCAGCAAGCAGCAAGTTGTCTTCCTTTCAGGGTAGAACTTGATCCAGTTATGAAAAGGACTCTATGTTTGTTCTGTCTGTGGCTGAACTTGATGGTTCATTACTGCATTCCCTGACTTCCACCTTAGGTGTTCTTTAAGCCTACTTGGTGCAGCAGAGAACCCAAAACAGGTTAAGATGTATTAAGCATTTATTTTGTTTCTTTTCTTCATTTTTACTTCTAATGTTCCTCATCTGCTATGAGCAGCAAGTGTGAACAATGTTGAAATAATGAAATGTCAATATGGAAATAATACTGTTTCTCAGGGACAATGTAAAGAGCAAGAATATAAACTTAATGGCAATGAATATTCCTAAATTATCCTTGAAAAAATACACTTCATGTAGATAAAATACATGAAAAATTACATATTTTTGTTTTATTTACTCCTCCTCTCTGTCAAGTACATCCTGCTTTGCTGATTATGGAATATGGCTAGGGAAAGAAGGTAAGTTTGCTCTAAGGGAGGCACAGTAATTGATCCTATATTTCCATTCACTCTCCAGTTTTTAATGTCCAAGTCCTCCTATTATATTATGGCTAAATGAGGTTGAAAATCTATTCCTATGGGATTTTGCTATTGATTTCAGTTGGGACAGGATTTCATCCCAGGAATATCCACAGCCTGGCGACTAATAATGAATAGACATCTTGGGCTTTCACCTACGCTATCTCTGAGGGAGTTAAAAATTAGTATACAAAGAAACAGAAAGGGCTGCTTAAATTTTGACTTCCAGTGCAATTCATCATTTACCATATGGTAAGGTATTTATCCCAGCTCCGTGTTGTTCATCAGTCACAGGGGTTTGTGGGGGGTGGGGGTGAAGCAGGGGGTTGTTGTTTTGATTTCAAAGTTCTGTGCAGGAAAGCCGCCCCTGCGAACTGCTGCCACCGCAATGCCTGTGAACCACTCTGCTGTGTAAGTCTGATTGGAACAAGCCCCAAAAAGCACTGCCCTTTTCCCTCCCCCTCCCCACGCTCTGGCTGTGTGTCCTTCAAAGCTGGAATGAGCACTGGGGCCTTTCATACACTGCCCCACTTTACCTGATTTGCAATCAGACAAGACCTGTCAAACCAAGCACAGGAAAAAAAAAGTCAGGCAGCTAATACCAGCGTTTTCAACTTTGTTACTACTTTCAGAGGTGGAAAGCAAGTTTGCCTCTCAGTCCTTAAGCAACTCAAGTTGCCAGAAAGGCAAATAGCCAAAATACACCCACTGGCCACCTCTACAGGGCTTTCTGTTGTTGTTTGTCATTTATTTCTGCGGCTGGTACTAATTTTCAGTTTGTCATCCTTTGACTCATAGAAATTCTTCCTCTTCAAAAAGGATGCATCTCCCTGCCGACCACGGAAAAAATGTGGCATGCAATTCAATCCTTTCCTGATAGCACTGGAGACGAGGAGAGGGCAAGTTAGAACACCATGATGAGGAAGTTCTGTCATTTCCAGAAGGAAGCATGATTCACCGTGCAGAGCATTTTTGGGAGCCTGAATCAGAGCTGTCGAGGAAGTCAGTTCTTGGACAGTTTAATGTTTAGTTTAACTATGACTTTACCGGTGAAATGCGTGCCTCTCCCCACAGCCAGTGGGCACGGAGAGATCAGATAACATGCCACCGAGGAGCAGGCAAGAAGATTGCCAAGCAAAAGGCTTTCAAACGTTGCGGGTAAAATGAGAAGCGCCCCAGAAAATCTGTCCTTAAATGTCATCGCTAAGCAGAGCTCTCCTGAAAGCAGATTTAAGGGAGAAATATTTTCTCACACTTCTCCCGAGCACAGCGCAGGCAGTGGGAGGGACCTGCAGGGTGGCCATAAGGAGCCTGCGAGGGGAGGGCCATGCAGTGAGCTGCAGCCGGGCTCCTTCCCAAAAGGGCTGGAATTAGCGCACTAGCGGAGAGATGGCTTCATTAGTCATGGCACAGAACCTGCTAAGTGAAGCTATCCCCAGGAAGAATGAGTTGTGTGTTAGCTGCCAACAGACTGCAGGATAAATTCAAGTTGTTGTTTTTAATTGCCGATTGTACCCTGAGAGAATCACGATTTGATTAATGTAGTGTCCCCCGCCTCCACCCACCGCACACACCCCCTCACATGCACATGCCATATTGCAGGAAACGAGATTGGATCAGAGTGTCTTTCCCCACTCTTTTGCCTCCCCACCTTCCTTTCCTCCCCACAGAAAAGACAAAGACTTACAGGCAAATTGCTTGTACATCGGGGAAGGGTCCTCAGTTCAGGAACTTGGCATATTCCTGGGCTACAAGTGCTGTCCGTTTTGGTGCAGGCGGCCAACTATGCCTTTTCTCTCCAAATGTAGTTTAACAAAACAGAGGGAGGGAGAAGAAGATCTATATGTGAGGACCAGCAGATTATTGATGTGTTCATGTCTCCAGGGACATGTGTGTATCACTGGGTCGAACAGAGGGAACTGTCTGTGAAGATATTTACTGTACAGAAATGTATGCCAGAACCCAAAACATAGTATAGGAGGGCGGTGTTTATGGTCTGTACATTTACATAAATAGAAACCATTCTTCACACTCGCTCTTTGCTCTCTGTTGCATAGGGATTTACTTTTCTGGCCTCATGGATAAGGAAAGACTGAGTGTTAGGGAGAGGCAGTGTTCTTATAGGATGTGAAAGGAAAAATGGGATACACAGAGCATGCCTACGCATCCCTCGAAGACGTCACTCTATCTGGGAGCCAAAAGGTAAGGGAGTGGGTTTGCTGACTATGACACATGGTGGGAGGAGATCTGAGACACAAAGGAGTCATGGGTGTGAACCAGGAAACAAGCCCGTGCCCACCCAGCTTTTTTGTTTGCTTGAGGAGGATGTAAAATATGCTTACACCAGTTGTGCTCCAGCTCCAGCTCTAATTGTTAACAATGAAAGGTCACCAGAAAACAATTGCTGGGAACCAGAATTACACAAGGGGCCTGGGTAATGCGATCACTCCTTCGCGGGAGAATGCCATCCCGCCGGGAACCGGGTGCGGGCGATGCTCGGAGTGACTCGCCAGGTCAGGCGAGGAAGGGAGGTGCGCACTTGTGTCAGTCAAACCTCCCCCGCCAGTTCCCTGCTCCCAGATGGACACGCGAGCACCAGGCAGTCTCTTCCAAGCTCTTATTTTAGGCTTCAGAAGTCATGGCACTTACTTTAGGGAGTTTAAATGTAAGGTGAAGGGCTATTCGTCTGAAGGCATCCCTTCCTATGGCAGCGTTGGGGTTTGGAGGGGGAGTGCCGGCAGGTTTGCACAGCAGGAGCAAGGACTGCCATCTGGGGGAGGGCTGGGGTGAGCTGGAAGGCTGCTAGCATAGCCCAAGGGGAAAAGAGGGAGGTACCTCTCAAGTATCTTACTCCCTTCCAAAATACGTCTATACTTCATGGGTGTGAGTCCTGCTCTGGAAGAAATTTCTAAGCTAACATTAAATTCATCTGCGTGAGCATCTGTAACACCAGCAAGGGCTGAAAAATCCTGCCAGCATGTTGGGTAAGTACCTTGGCAATCCATCCCATGTCAGCTCTGTGCTCTTGTGACTCTCTAGTCTACATGCATATATCTGCTTGCGTGGTCAGCACACTATGCACTCCTCTCTGACCATCTTGATCGTTTAACCTCAGGACCGAGCAAAATGAAGGGATTTTTGAAGCAATAAGAGATGCTTTTAGGCTGTGTCCATGCTGAGGAACAGCCTGAATGTCAGACAGGGGCTGAATTCAGGCCATTTGGCCATCAGTAGCAGGTACAGAAAAGAAAAAAAAAGTGCCAACCCTGTGAGGATTTAGAGCCATTCTGGAGCACCTTGTGCCTGGGCAGCCTCAGACTCTGTCTGCCCCACCTCCAACCCCTGGTCCACATAAGTTCAGCTATTACTGGATGTTCCAAAGACAGATATTTACCTTTTCCTATACCTTGCCCTCTGAGAAGTCGTATGTGTGTCCAGCCTACAGTAACCTGAAGTCCTGGGCCCTGAGCTTTCTGCAGCTACATCCACCCAGAACAGCACAACTTTCTTGCCCCCACATTTCCATCAGCCACAACCAGCCCCCTCCCAGCCCTTCATATCCAACTCTTGCAATCAGACTTCATAGCCAGGGAGACAGAACAGATACATGTGAAAAACAGTCATTAGGTGACTGCAGAACTGTTTTCCCTTCCACCGGTGGCTGCATTTGTGTGATAGCTCCCATGCAATTTTCGTGGTGTTCTCTTTAGTGACACAGATCAAGTCTGTCAGAAAAAAGCTACTGCTAAAAATGAGTTTCCCAAAAACTGCATCAAGTCTAGAGACAGTGGCAAGCAAGCAATGCTGTGCAAAGAAAGGAACAGATGACCAAGTAGCTGCTCCGTAGGTGTTCAGTGCAGATAAGTTTCTCGAGAAAGCTGCAGAAATAGCATGCAGTAAAGCAGGATGGGGGCAATGACTTCTGAAGCAGCTGAAGGGCACTGTGAGAGATGTTAGATGATTTATGAATGGAGAACTTGCTGAATTCTCAAACCTTCCCACATGCAGTTCCCTGATGTGAAGAATTTTGTGTTCTGCAGACAAGGAGAGCTTAATGAGTGGCAGTGTGTGGCTGTGAGGTCTGAGAGCAAAAAGGGTAACAAAGATTAGTTGGAGGCTAAGTTCTCAGTGAAACACCATCATTATAAAAAGTGGAGGCAAGAGGCCTATAGTTCTCTTTGAAGGGATGCCAGGTATGTGGTATGAGCTGCTGGAGCATGTCTGGGGTCATGCAGGTGCTATATGAAAGTCATACAATTTGGGGATTGTGATGTGCCCAGAAAAGACATTCAAGAGCCAGAAGACTCTAGTTGATGTTGATATTTTGACTATCTATGAATCCAACTCCATTTAGTTCAGTTTTTTCATAGAACATAAGAAAGACACCAAAAATCTGAGGAGGGTCCAGAGCATTCTAGCAACCATAGATACAACAAACATCACCTGTGGGGGAAAGGCTGGACCAACTGTATTTGCTTACTGTAAAGAAAAGGAGATAGGAGTGGATGCTGAAAATGCTTTTAAGTATCTAAAGGCTACTGCAAACAGCAGAACACATCTGTGTTAACTTGTGGTGAGCCTGAGAGGTAGAGAGAGGCTTCAGCTGGAATAGGGAAGACTTTTTAGACACCAAGGGAAAAAATCCAAACCTTTGTGATAATAGGGTTATGAAACCTTGTAGTGAATTGACTGAGGAAATTCTCAGTCTTCAGACTGGATGTCTCTGAGAGTAAAAAAACAACAGCCAGGAAAGGACAAGGATGTAGCTGATGCTACTGTGGATAACCTCCTGAGTTCCTTCCAGGTAGCATGGAATCACTGCAGTGAAGAAACGGAAAAAACTATTTTCCAAGTTGTCCCTTATTTATTCCTGTTTCCGCCTGTATCACTTTTTGTTCCAGCTGCATTTAAAATGAGCAAAGTGATTCCTCTCTTAATGTATGACCATGTAATAAAACCCAAGAGTTAGGAATGAGTAGGTCTTGTGGAAACAGAGGATATGAAAAATTTGTACTTTTCTTATGATGACCAAATCCTCCTTTCTCATAGAGCGGGACTGATTTTCTTCATTTGCACTTAGCAAGCAGAATTAATGGTTACCGTTTTCTATAAAATAGAACGTGCATTACTGAAAAAAAATTCATTTTACAGCACTCAGTGTTCAGCCTATAAAGTTTAAAAGCTGTATGAGGAGTTTCACATTTTAAAACATTCACTTTTAAGTGAACTATAAAGATGAGCCTTAATACCCAGATTTCTGCATCGATAAAAATGCTCAAATGTCTTTTTCAACAGGGTAGTGAAACTGAAGCCAAAATGCCACTAAACAAAAGATAAAATCTTGGATGAAATGCCCTGGCCTTTAGTGTCATTTGTGAGAAGTGCTGCCTCTTCATACAGAGATATGAGCACGAAGTGCGTCCTGCCACCATGTCTTACCAATGGGTCTATATGAAATGGGCCCTAAGTAGGCCAGTTAAAATAGTGCAGCATTTGCTGTGTGCACTAAGATTTTAGCACATACTTTTGATGAGAAGATCTTTGTGACAGTAAGTGTAGATACTCACTGTTATACTTCAGGTTGAATTCCGGCTTTCATCCTAAATCCTACCTCCTTCTCCTCTCTGCTACATTTTTAGCTGCTCAAAACTTTTGGAAGCAATTTCTTTTGTGATTACAATTGTTACGTTTCCTATTATCTCTTCCATGGGAAAATATTCCTTGTTAGATTGAATAACCTTTTTCTTTTTTTACTTATTTGGCTATCCCTGAGTTGTAATTTGAAATGCAGCCCTAACCTTGATCAGAACTAACAAACTAGACATTCCAGAGGGATCTGAGAGAGACCTGTGAAACAGAATCAGGCCTCAGGCAACAAATGGGTCTGTAAGGGTCCACTACCCACATCACCATTTATGGGCTCATGGTCCAAGGTTGAAATAGAGTGAATAATCTAAAATTGGAAGGAATAAACATCTAGGGTTCAGAATAAATGTTAAAAGCATTAATGTCCTGCAAAATGCTAATGTGGCTGTGGATTTGAAAACTCACACTTTCTTGTCCCAAGAGAGATGTGTATACATGTGCTCTCTGCTGACCCTTAGAACTGGTCCAAAAAAATGTTGCCCCTTCCTAATGGTGTTCATAGATCCTGCAGTATCAGATACCTTCATGTCAGGGGCGTCAGATAAGGGGAGAAATTATGTGAAGTATGATGATTATATGGGACTTGAATCTGCATGTACACCTGTTCAGGATTGGCTTTTCATTATTGGTCTTTCTTTCCTTACTAGGAGTAGGTTGTATAGAGTATGCTCACTAAAAACAGGCTCAGCCTTCAAGAGACTGAAGAAAAGCCCTTTCAATACCTGCATAGCCAGACATTCAGCAAAATTCAGATGTCCCCCCATGGCAGAGATGTCAGTGAGAGCATCACTTAACCAAAGCCTCAGTGAGGAAAAAAAAGCATTCCTAGCATGTGAAGTTTTCTGTGACAGAGAGCTTGAAATGCAGTCCTAGCTTTCTATGGGGTTGGGATTTCAGGAGGCTGAAGGAAAATAAATTGATAGCTTCGTAGAAACCATGGTCTGCAGTGTAAGCAGTTATTCAAAGATTGGTGCCTTTACTAGGAAGGTTTGGGGGTGTAGGAATTGCAGTATTTATCTAACATATAAAGGTGTGTAGGCATCTATATCTCAGTGCAACCTGTAATTGGAAAGCAGCCTAACCAAATTCCCTTCCTTGGGGCAGAGCTTCCTGAGTGTACTGCCTGTCCCACCACGTGTACAAAACTTCATCCACAAACAAGAACTTTCTCTGGCTGGAAAACAATAACTTGTAAGGCAAAGCATGCCAACGTATGTCAGCAATATTACTTCCCTGGCACTGCTCCTCCCTGTTAATTGTAGAGTAGAAAACATTCTTCTTCAGGCTTTTTCCTCTAACTACCCCTGTGTGAGAGCCAGAAACTGTGGACATTTGTGTGGAGGGAATTTGGCAGCTGAAGCGTGTGGAAGCCTGGCTCTGGCAAAAGCATTTCCAAGAGCAGCATCTGGACCTCTGGTTAACTTCCTGACTGATCTCCTGCCTCAGACAGGATGCCAACCACGATAAGTGCACCAAACAGAAGGGGAGGGCTGGGCAGAGGCTTGGACATTTCTTACAGTTTAAAAAATAGCAGAGCAAATCCAAAGCACATTGGCAGAAAGCATGTAACTTCAAAACTCAACTGGAAAGTGCCTCCTCCCGATGTTTGTCTTGCAGATTACTGCCTGCATTGACTTTCTGCCTCTCCCGGCAGCAGAACTGCAGCTGAAATCTCATTTACACAAATAGGTGAATTCAGAGCTCAAACACGAGACCGTTTCTGGTGCATAGTCAGGAGCTTGGCTCAATTTACATGGGCATCTGGGTCAAAACTGCTGTGATGTTTGCGAAGTCCATCAGCATTTTGCTTGTATGGGGAAAGATGATAGTTCTGTATGTGCTGTTTTCCCTGTTTCCTCCATTAGAAGAAACCTTATACTGGCTTTCCAAAACAAAAGGAAAAAAGGTGCTGTCTAGGTTACACGTCAACTGTGCCTATGTATGCATATATGTGTGGGGGGAGTGTGCACATCCGTGTCTACAGGAGAGACTTTCCATCAGTGCTGACTCATAGACTACAGGTGACTGCAAAGTTATTCAGTTCTTCTTTCACCCAAACAAACCACCTACCAGTCTTGGCTTCTCTGTCAGTGTTTGAGACTTACACATCATCTCCTTACCTTTGGGATTCTACAGCTGTGTAGATGAAGAAGCCAGAACAGTAAAACGAATAGTCTAAAGCAGGTGGTAGTGTGTTATTCCAGTACCCCAGTCCTTCAGAGGTCTTGTGCATCCCACCCCATACCTGGCTTTCACCACCACTGTATTTTCAGACATGAGAATATGACAAGGCTTCTGTAACTTCTCTGGGATGAGAATCAATCACTTTTCCTGCACGACAACATCCCATACATTCAACAGATGAAAACATGCAAGTGTTTGCAAACTGTATAAACATCATCCAGCACTCCCTTTATATAAAAATCACCTGTTTCTTTGTTGATTCACCATTTCTTTTTTTATCACAGGGAAGCCTAACTTTCTGAGTAATAGCTATGAAGTATTTTGCAAGTGGGAAACAGATGACATTGGATGAAAACTCTTGAACAACTGATTTCTCTTGTCCTTCTGCAGATCTTTCTTCCCATTACCATTTTTACCCTGCCATTACTGTTGTCTAAAGGTGAGGAGAACAGAAGAAGAGCAAAAACCAAATGCTGATATCCAAGATGTACATCACATCCTAAATCTCCTCAGTACAAGTACAAATGATGTTGATTTTCTGCCATGACAAGGTAGTAGGGAGGTGCACCAGAGAAGGAAAATGATCTTTTTACAAAGAGAACCTTGTCAAAGACAACTTTATTACCAGACACAGAGAGTTAAAAAATTTCATTTAAAAAAATGGTCAGGTGCAGGGTAGCAAGATGAAGTCAGGACTTAAAAGCATTCCTCCAAAGTGCGGCAGATAGATTCTGAATTCTGATCATGGCTGCAGCGCCAGCAGGTGACTAATTCATCTGCAGCATGGAAAAAGACTTTTTAACACTGTCCATGCATAGGACATACCACTGCTTGCAGGAAACACTGGCCTTCTTCACTCACTTGGCAATTCTCATCAGGCCATGAAGGCATGTTAGTCATGCTCTTGTTAACAAAGTTTCTGATACTTGTGCACTGCAGTGAGTGATGAAGCCTTTGCACCTCAGAGAGACACTCCGCCTTATGGGTGTCGTGCAAAGAGTGAGACTGTAATATCTTAAATTTTTTTCCAGGTTTGTCTGATAAGTGGGTGGCAACAGTTAGAAGCCAATTTGTGCTTTTCCATCACTCTGTCTAGACATATTTGCAAGCCCTACTTTGCCTTAAAGAGGAAAGGGTATATCATATATTACACAATAATGGGTTATTTTTACTTGTAATGCATTAAGAGGCTGTTTTCAATCAGAAACCATTTGATATGAGGGTATGTTCTGGACGATAAATGGAAAAAGTGGAGCATATCCTTTTTTCTCCTTTTTTTTTTTTTTTTGCACAGCAGACAATACCCATACTTTCCATATAGACAGGAAATGGCTTAGGTTTATATATAGAAATACAGCACATTTTATATGCATACATAATGTATTGATTTATTTAAAAACTGTCACTCTGTAGAAGGTTGAAGCTGCAAGGTTGATACACACCTAAGTAAATACTTTAGTACAGCCCAGAAAAGACAAGTCTGGAAACTTTAAGTGGGATTCCTTCCCGTCTGAAGCTGTGACATGCATGGTGGGTCATGTGCCATTCAGCAGCCACTCAGAGCCACCAAATCCACTCTGTTCAACATTTGTGTTACCACAGTATCTTCTCAAAGTGTTTCCTACCACTCCTTCATCCCACCACTCCTAATGAGGTAGCAGTTCTTTTTTCGTACTGGCAGTGTAACCAGCAGCGCTGGGTATAGGACTGATTTTGGCTCAGGACTGTGGGGGTCCTCAGTCCCATTTTCCTCGGCTACCTTACACCTCTTTTGGCTGGAGCTCTCCACTGCCTTCCTCTATCCCTGGATCTGGAGAAGGTGCTCTCTGTTTCTCAGGAGTGGGGCATGTCCATAGCAGAGCACATTTCTACATGACCACATGCTGTGGCCACCCCTTCCCCAGGAGACCCACACATGAAATCACTCTCCAGGGCAGGGGGGTCACTGTTCCCAGGCAGCACCTCAGTTTGAGGTTTGGTCTTTTAGGGGTTTTTCCCATATATTTCTGGTTTTGCACCTGAGAACATGAACGCTGGGACAGTGGTGAGCAGCTCCCTGCTTTATCAGCAGTGTTCTGAAGTTCAAGAGAACTAAGTCACTTTTTGACTCTACATGCCTGCAGAAGGTATTTGGATTGTTTTAAGATGATTTACCACAAAGCAAACCCCACCAGGGGTTAGAAAGGCTATGAGCTGTGTGTTTAAAACTATGTTCATTTCAAACTGGATGAATTCCTGCTCACCAGACTATGATCCGCAGTCAGGCATTATGGTTCAGATTATTTAGTACATTAGCAAAAGTGAATTTGATGGACATAGTCACCAGCTGGACTGTGATCTGATAAGGCTGTCTCAGGGAAGACACAGTAATAGGCCAGAACAAATGTATTTGTTTCTTTCAGGCACTGTAAACAGATCTGTGTTTACTTAATTCCATAGGGCTTTTTTTTTTTTCCTGTGCTACCAACATGTAATCTTTCACTTGACTTAATATGTGTTTGATATTGTTTGTTTGCTTGTTTTTACATATGCTACATCCCTTAATGGGATTCTTCAGCCTTGTGTTTCATTCCATGCAGATAACAAACTTCTCCAGTGCTTCCCTTCAGATTTCTCAAGCTCCACGTGGTTGACTTGCTCTTTTTAATACATTTTTTCCCCAGCTGCTTTTAGTGAGGGAAGAAGTACAGAGTACTAGGCTACTTCAATTGCAACCATTAATGGCCATGGGAGGCAGAGATTCACAAACCCTGTTACAGATAAAAAATAAATCTCTCTCTACCGTGAAGCCGTGGTGTAAGGACTGAAATACTCTCTAAGCCATAAAAGTTGAACTTGGAGTGAGGAGAACTCCAGCCGTCACCTTGCATATTTCATTTGTTACAGGCCATCTGTGTGCATCATCAGGGATCTCAGGAAAATATTACTCAGCTGTCTTTTATCTCTGTCTAGTCTAGCTGGAGCGTGGGTAGCAGAACACAAAGAAACAGGTTCCTAACCTCAGCCTGATGATAAAAGATGCTGGTAACCTAATAGAAGCAAATGTTTTGTATTGATTAATAATACAAGACTATAACCTGCTGAATCTGCTGCACATGGAGCATAGTTTAGAAAACAAATAATGAGTTTCTTCCTTCCTAATAAGCCCTTTATTAGTTGTTGAAGTGGAATGTGAGAGTAGAAAGTAAAGCTCAGGTATCAAAAGAAGTGGTGATGACGGGTTGAGGGGGGTCACTTGTGAAAACAGTGGAAATCAAATCAATTAGGCCTGTCAGCTGGAAAACATCATGGGGAATTAACACTTGTTTGTCTGGATTCCTGCAGCCTGAACAAAAATGCTCAAAAAGTGTATTCAGGTAACAAAGAACGTTCTGTATTTAAAACTGTGGTTTCACTAAAAGGGGGAAAAAAAAGTGTTATATTATGTAAGACTTACATCCACTGACAGATGAAATAAGTAAATAGGATACAACTTACAGACAGTGAGCTTTTAGCCTTCAGAAGCAAATGCATCTGCACAGCAACAATGGAGAGAGGTAAAGGTACCACCTCTGTAACCTTTAGGGCTCATAAAGAGTAGAAACTGGCAGGGCACTGCTGAAAGGGATGAGATTTTGCCTGGTTGCTGTGAAACTGAAATTACAGCTGGTGGCATAAATTGAAAAGGCATGCAAAAAATCCAGGGAATATTTGGACCATGGGGCTACAAAGGAGGGAAACCTCCAGGGCAGAGGCATTCAGGAGTCTTTGAATCTCAGTCTCATTTCAGGTTTATTTTGCTTTCTCTCACTTCAAGGTTGAAATACACTGAAAGGCCCTTCCCTCTACTGAAAAAGAGTTTTGTTTTGTTTTGTTTTTTTTTTCATATCCCACTCCAGGAGAGCAAAGATGGTGCCAGGGTAGTTAAAACCATAGCTTCTACTGGACCAGTGCCTGGCTGAGGAAAGCAGGAATTCAGGTCTACAGTCTCCAAGGCCTCTGACTAAACTCATTAAAACCTGAACACAAATACTAAGCAGTGAGATGCATTGGCCCTGATCCCTTCTCCTCCCCTAACTGTGACATACATCAGGGAGTTCCCCCCAAGCCCTGCTCCTACCAGAGGGGTGACCACCCTGGGAACACATCAGGGATGCTCTCCTCATCAACTTGGACCACACAGAGCACAGACCAGGCTACCAAAGCCAGAGGCTCAAGGTTGCCTGCACACAAAATCAATCCTTGGGCTGCCTGATAGACTGATCTCGTGGGTGTTTTTTACCACTGGTTTAACTGGTCTAGGGTCTACTGGGAGACCTCAAAGAGCCAAGAAATATTGTAGGAATAAGCAATAGGATCAAAATGTTTCAATAGCTTGTACTTCTACTAAAATAGAAGGGGCTAGTGAATAACTTTTTTATCATTTAAAAGTGTGTTACCATTACTGATTTTAAAGGCTGATTTTTTGAAGCAAAGTGGTTGAGGTAGCTTTCAAAGTCTGACTGGATTCCAGAATAACAAAACCAATTGTTCTTCCCTTGTACCCATGGTTTATATACAGACTACACATGCACATTCTTGGCACACACCACAGTCTTTACAGTACACCATTTTTAATGCAATTAGAAAAAGAAATAATTTCAAATGTCAGGAATAAATTAAAAGAACGGCTTGAAGGTGCAATCACAAATGGCTTAGTACTTTTCATTCCGAGGGAATTGCTTCAGGAAAAAACATTTCTTCTGACTGTCAAGCAGCTTTTGAATCACTCTGTCCAGTGTTTCAAGTGTCCTGACCCTAGCAGTAGTTTGAATTACTTAATTTATAAAAATGTATATAAACATTTCTTTCTATACTTGGGTGAAATAATAGAAAAGAGTAGTGTTTAACTTCTTTGTTATTCAGGCCATTGAAAAGCCCTGGTCACTCCTGGCTTCACATATTTTATTTTCCAACAAATTTGGGTTGTTAAGTCAACCAACTTACACGTTTCAATGCAAATAAAATATGACAAAGCAAGGGTTATTTGTGGCCCTTTACAGATCAGTGGTAGGGGAAGGTGTGGAAAGCTACTTGGAGCTCCTCTGCTCACCCCTGTTAACACATGCATTTTCCCTTAAGAAGTGGTGATTACACCTTGTTGTTGGCAGTGCAAAGCTTAGTAAATCTTTACATTTATACTATGGAAGAAGGGAATTTCCTCTTCTGTGGGCAGCCAGCCAGTGAAAGGTGATGGGAAATACATGACATCCTGTTCTGCCTACCTTTCATCTTTCCTGTTCACAGATGCATTTTGAGCTTGATATGCAGGTGTAATTAAAAACAGGTTGATGCCATGCACAGCTCAGCAGATGCACACAAAATTAGTACCTGCTGTGAATCCAAGTACTTTGGCTTTTATGAAACAGCCAGGCATTTGCAAATTGTCTCTTCTAACTGCAATAATATGAACATAAGGATAAAGTGGATCGTGTGGCTTTCACTAGCACAGAAAAATGGCAAATACTTTTCTCACAAGTACTCAAAGTAGTGTAATGCTAACTATTCATGCTGATGTTTTTCAAATAAGCTAACAGTATTGCACTGGTGCCTTTCACACTTTAAAAGTTCTCTCTTTTACTACATTTCCTGGCCATGCCATTCATGTAAGCTGCAATTCAGCATCCATAGCAGCAGCAGCTGTGCTGAGGCTGGAAAGGGCTGGAGCATTGGTCGCCCTCCTTTGCCATGGTCTTTAAAAGTTATCTCTAAGGAGGATTCAGCTCTCCAGCCTACTCACTGCTGGCACCATATTTGGCATGCCCTGATGCAGCTGCCATACCTTCTCTTCCCTAAGAGCCAAAATAGGAGAGGGAGAGGCAGGCAGGAGGTGCTTGCTCTGCAAGTTACCTTGTCCTGCCCTGCTGCAAGTGATGAGAAACTGTTGCCAGGAGGGGATTCTAGGTGGGGTTGCAAATGCCAGAGTGGCAGAGAGCAGTGGCTGGGGTTATGTTTCATAAGTCTGTATGGTAAGTTTGATGGCATCAGAGCTGTCAACTGCAGTACTTACAGAGATGTCACGCTGGCTCCTCCCTGGCAACTGGCAGCAAGAAAAACACTATTAAAGAGAGATCTGCCAACTGGCAGCAAGAAAAACACTATTAAAGAGAGATCTATCTCTTGTCTGCCTCAGCAGCAGTCCAGGTGGGTTTTGTTGCTTTCAACAGCGGGGCAACATTGGCTACTAAAATGCTCTCCACCTTCGTTTGGTGATCCCAGACCGTGAGTAGGAGCAGTCACTCACCTCTGCCGAGCTTAGCATCGTAAATCTCTTCAGCTGCACATTTTAGCGTGGTGGCAGACAGGCATAATTAGAGCTCCAGAGTCCAAGTGTCACCGCACTAGTCTTAGAGCAGTGCAATTGCCCACGCTTTATGTGACTCATCTGGTGGGAGAGGAGAATTAAGCCCAACATGTCTGGGCTGAAGCAATGATTTAGTCAAACTGCTCCTTCCAGCTCTGACAAGTGTCTTTTTATGCTTCATGGTGTTCAGTTTGAAGTTGCCAGTTGGAGTTTTTCACACCTGTGGCTTATTTAAGTCCTTATTCTGCTGTAGCTCTCACATTTAAGACAATAAATGTGTCCTGTAGAGCTATGAGGTATTAGGTAAGGGAAACATTTATGTCCAGGTGATGAGAATAAATGAATGATACATGCAATGCCACATTTTCTATTACTTTCCAAATACAGATAACTGCTACCCATGACCTCCCAGCTCAGAAAACCTCTGTTAAATGTAGTCAGTTGCTCCTGGCTGAGTCCTCAAAGTATTCATAGTGTATGTTTTGGCTACTCATGCAAGTAGAATTTTCATAACATATATAAATATACCCAAGACTGATCACATGGGGTGATTGTGTTCATCAGGAACACTTAGTGAGAGGAAAGGAATAATGTCAATTTAACACAACTACACCTGAGATCAAAATATGCTTAAGAAAGAGGAAATTGAAAAATATTTGCAGAATAAAAATTCCAAAAATAAATAGGAAACCCTCCCTGGAACACAAAACACAAACAAACAAACAAAACCAAAAAAAAACCCACAAAACCCCAAAACAATACAAAACAAAACCAAAAACCCCAAACCAAACCAAAACAACAAACCCACAAACAAACAAAGTAAAAAAAAAAAAAGGCAATACTAGCAGAACATGGCCTTACAAAGCAACCCAAAATCATTTCATACAGTAGAGACAGTACAGTGACTTAATGAAGATTTTAATCTACAAGGAAGCAGGAGATGATTTTTTTTTATTATTGTTAGACATTATTGGAGTTCATTAATCATTCATTTTCAGAAATCCTGGCTTCCTCCAGCAGTTTAAAGTTAACCAAAGAATAAGCAATTTTATCTATTACCTGCTTCAAGCACAGTAGAGCTTCCATTGTCAGGGCAGCAAGAGCCAAACATTTCCACCTTCTGTTCTCACCTGCAATAAAACTGGCTATTCAAACAAAATTCAAAAAGAAAATAAAAATAAAGCAACACATTATATATTATCTTGTTATAGCATCTTCTTTTAAGGCATTTTATTCTGAACAGCTGTGTCCCTACTGCTTTCCATCACTGTCCTGCTCATCTCACTTGCACTATCAAGATAAATGATTTTTAGATGTACATGGTTGGACCTTGCATTTAAACAGGCTGTAATCCCCGTGGTCAGAGATACCATGAATAATTGAAATACCAGAGAATGAATAGTTTTACTAACCATGTTTTGCATTAAATAATCAGAGCACCTGGTAGATCCACATACATTTAATTAATTTGCTGTTTGCTCCATTGCACTATTACCTATTTAATTTCATTGCCCTCTGGATTTGCTCACTAATTAATTATTTCTTGCTAATTCATCGATCAGCTACTTGTGCATCTTCTTGCTTTTCTAGCTACCATGCTTACCTTCTACTTTGTTGTCAGCCCTCCTGCCTTCTCTATGCTTTCCCAATTTTCATTCCTTTTTCTTTCCTTTCTCACCTGTTGTACACTCTCCTGCCCCATTGGTGTCAGCCCAGCTCTTACTGCGGCACAACACCTGCCCCCAGGTGCCTGGCTGGGCACCACATTCGGGTGTTGGAGAGTGGAGACCGCACTGACACAGCAAAATCTATTTGAAGTGTGACAATCCCAGGAGACAGTGCTGTCCTGGTTGCAATTAATTCATTTCCAATTATTAAAGCAGACATAACTGGACTGGGGAGATGTGATTTAGGACAAATGCTGCTTGCAGTTGTTAGAAATGGGAAGGATTTGATGATTTAGGGACTTCCTCACTGACTGATGTCTTAAGCCTACTGTTAACACTTCATGGCATCCTGCAGGTTACTAAAAAGAATGCTGTATCCATGATATAACAAAAGATTATCTAGCAAATTAGATCCTGTGGGTAAACACATACAAATAACTAATGCCTAGAATACAGATTTTTTTCTCCCTCCCCTATGAACCAGTGTGCTTGTTGACCAATCTGGGCTCGCTTAATTCTCCCAGAAGTCTTTAAAGGTATTTCTACTAAATATTTTTGTCTCTTTGTTTGGTTTTGGTTTGGTTTTGTTTTCTCACAAATTGCTTTTAGGAACTTGTATTATCTTCTGCAACCCATTCATTCAGTCAGCGAGTTTGAGGAATGCAGTGGTGACTTTGAATTCAGTTCCTAATGTCAGACTCTCATTATCTAAGTGTAGCTGATACATTTTATTCCTGTGAAAGCTTGTTTGGATTTCTGTCTGCTCCACTTTCTTCTGGTTTAGATTTCATGTCTGAATGCTGTCCAGAATCCAGTGCTTACGCTACCATTCACCGTATCACTTTTTTGCTAATTGCTCCCATATTTGAAGGAGTCACATGTGCCAAATGGCTGAATTGTGACTGCACTCTCAGGCAGCTTCTAGCACCTCCCCAAAGAGGCAATTAAAACTCCAAGCAGTGCCAGGGCAGGAAAATTGCCTGTGAGAGGCTCTGGGGGTCATCCGACATTCCTTCAGAAATGTCTTTTTTTGTGCATTTGACCTTTCTGAAAGGGAAGAGTTTTACTGCTGTATTTTTCTTTCAGCAGACTGAAAGCCTGTTTCAGATGATCTTTTCTTGAGATGATCAGGCACTGTTCACTCTGATGGGTAGGATGACAGTGGCAGTTCTGCCCCGGTGGTGGTTCAGTGAAGGATCAAAGTTGGCTCTTCATTTCATGCACCTGAGGAATGCCATTGACCTTGGCAGGACTGTGTGCACCTTTGGAGATACTATGTAACCACATGTCTTGATGAATTAAGCAGTTTTCCTTGAGATTTATCCTACAGGTTGATACTGCTTTTGAGGAAGGGGCTTAGGCAACACAGAGTCTCTGAAGTACAGTGAAAAGCAAGGCCTAGTTTCTGCTACAGTCTAGTCCTAATCACGAGCTTTTTATTCCTATTACCGAATAAAAGGAACAAAATCCCTTAATTCAGTATTCTGAGTAACCACAGGTGAATGTAGCAGAATGAAGGCAGATGACATTTCTGGAAACACAAAGAACCTCCTGTGACTGAAGGAGCATCATTAAAAGTAGTAAGAAAGGTGTTTTCAAAATTAGTTCGAACTATTGGATCACACAGGAATTCATTTGGCTTAAGTATAACAGAGAAACTAGTGGGAAGAAAGAGGTAAAAATTCTTTGTGCCTTGTGCTGATGAGAACAATTGAATAGCTCCACATTCAATCCTGCATGTTCTTGGTGATCTGGGAAAAGTTTCTCTGAGCCCCAGAGCAGCCAGGATGGGTCATGTTTCCCTTCGCCTTCCAGAGGACTCTCCTCTGGCTGTGAAGGGACACCAAAAGTCCTTAAATGTCCACTGAAGGCATCTCCATATGAAGCTTCACTCACATTACACCTGAACACATGTTTTTGGACATCTGTCTTGCATTTGAAAAACAGAAGGCTGAAAAATGTTTCTGGGTCTTTGGAGAGGGGAAGGGGAGGGAAGGGGCAGAAGATGCAGCTTTTCCAGCATCAGGATCCTTGAACCAGTCCTCCAGCAGGGTCAAGTATCTCATTCTTTCTGAGGAACTCATTTTTATGCTGCATTATATTTACCCAGGCCCTTTCCTACACACAGGGAGCTGCTCAGACCTGGAAACAGACACATGTAAGACAAATCATTCAGTGCTGGGTAAAGAGCTCCAAAAACCCCAACAGCTCTTGGTACTCTAGTTTGCACCTTGGCAAAATATATGTATGCATTCACCCTGAAGGTGGGACTGGCATTAGGAAATATTTCCATAAAGATGAAGAAAACCTGCAGGAAAAAAAACAGGAAATCTGTTTTTCAGCCGAAGTGTTCCACTTCTCTTTTTTGAAAACCGATAAGAGGAAAAGACAGCACGGACTCTCGGTGCTGAGGGGAAAGGTGAAGCTCTTTAGGGATCAAGTCATCCCATGTCAGCAGAACTGTCCCTGCTCACCAGGCACCAGCCAGTGGGTGCAGGCTGTGCCAAGACATCCTTCCTCAGAGGGCCACCAAGCGCCCCAGGAAGGAGGACAGGTCCAAGGGAAGAGCTATAGCTGATGTCTGCACATTGTTCTCAGAGGTCTAGAAATGACATCTTTTGCAGATTCAGCTCATGTGTGTCAAATAGTTGAGCTATTTCTTTGTCTCTGGGACCAGCTGGCCAGTGACAGGATCACGGGGAGCAGGACTGTTTGTGTGACCCTGCTCTGAAACAGGGGCTCCAGGCGGGGCTGCTGCAGCCGATCCCTTTTGCCTCCACCTCCACCAGCCCCGTGGAGGAAAATGTCGAGGAGCAGGGAACAAGTGTGGGTTTGTCTGGGTTCAGTGGCTTTGAGACAGCACCTGGCAACACAGTGTGCAGACAGACACAGGCCTTCAAAAAATCTTGGCTCTGGCCCACGGCAAGTGCCGGGTCCTGCCGGGCAGAGGGTCCAGGCAGTGAGTAGTTTCCTGAATGGACATTTCTGGCATAAGGGGAACTTGGCTGTAAACATTTCTGGTTCAAATTGCTTAAAGATATGTTTGCTGGGGAAAATAGTTCTAGAGAGGGTTGTCTCCAGCCCTTTTGTGGGGGATGCCTGTCACATAGGTAGAGGTTGATACTCCTCCCTGGTTTCTGACAGATTTCTTCCCTGCCTCTGTGCCCTGACTCTTCCCTGTCTTCTGGTCATCAGTCCCATGTCTTTGCTTGCTTTTCCTTGCCTCTCCCTGCCAATTCTTTCCTCTCCTGCTACTTTGTACCAGCAAACCGAGGCAGGTGAATTTTTGAACTTTTCAGGAGAAATTGGCCACTGGCACCACACCAGGGACCTCCCTCACCTCTGGCTGCACTCAATCCCTGTCAAGTCTCTGGTGGGGCTGGGAAGGGGGGGAGTGGGGAGCAGCCAAGTGAAGTGCTTCAAGCTGTGAGACATTTTCTGTTTACGTCGAAGGCCAAACCTCTTGGATTTGCACCAGAATGGCCACTTTTGTGGAGGCAGATCTATCGTGGAGAGTAGGAGAGCAGCTTGTATCCTGGTCATGCTGTTCTCCCAGGGAAACCAGCAATGCAAGGCAATGCTCTCCCTGCTGCGGACTGCACACTGTCCAGCTTGGTTGGAGCAGTGGCTGGAAAAACTGGCATTGCCCCCTAAATAGGGAGCAGCTCTCCAGTGCAAAAAGTCACCTCTGCACAATTGCCATGCTGCTTCAGATTTTCCTTCGGAGGGGCAGATTAGTCAGAAGGAAGTAGCAAGGCAAGCCTGGTGTCATGTGGAATAGCTGAAATTCCTCAAGTTCCTTTTTGCCAGGATTTCAAGCTGTGAAAGACACATGATCTCCACTGCTTGAGCCTATAACTGAGGATTTTCCCCAGCAGAGATGGATAGGTAGCTGTACAATTCTAATTTTTTTCTACATCTGAGTTAAATCATAATTAGGGCCAGCATTTGGTAACAGTAACCTCAGATGGCATTTATCAAAAGGAATATATTATTCCTTACCCTCAGGAACTGATCTGGCCTGTGATCACTTTTAGATTCTGGTTTTTTTTCTGCCATTCACATTGTTCACAGCACCCCTTGAAACTGTGGATTGAGGTCTAGTGGCCTCATACCCCTAATTGCTGTATTTTGTCTCGGTCAGGGGCCAGTAACAAGCTGTACCTATAAATCTCTCCTATATGTGGCAGGAGCTGCTGTCCATTTTCATGTTGATAAGTAATGAAGTTTAAATACCGAAAAGCTTCATGCTGAGATTTGCTGATTCCTCAAAATTAGATGAGATGAGGAAAAGAGAAACTTTACTCTTTGCCACATCAGTAATTTGCTAATTGTCCAGCCCAGTCCATCAACTGAAGAGGCCTTGCCATCTTGGGGGAGAAGAGGGCTGTCATTAATTTGTGGAAAGGAGCATTGGAACTGCCTTTTAAACAAAGTAAGAGATCAACAACCTTTGGGAAGGGGGCAAGAAGGCTTGAATTTGAAAACCAAACAACTGTAGAAGGCATCAGAGGAACATGGTGTAAATAAAAGTTAGCACGGGTCTGGAGCATCTGTACAAAGAGCCAGCTCCTCTCCAAGTTTCTCTGCAGTGTCCAAGGTCTCCACTTTCTATGCCTCTGCTTCCTAGGAGAGCTGGAGAACTGATAGTGTAGGGACAAGAGAAGGAGAAGCATTTCCTGCTGAGCCCATACTAACCCAGAAAGATTGCGGGACAGTAGGGAACATCCCTGTATCTACAGAAAGTTTGCCACAGATTTCACTCAGAGCCAGGATTTTACTCGTGATCTGTCAGGCTCTTGTCTGGTTTGTGGACTTGAGTGTTTTTGGAGCACATTTGCCCAACATGAATGACCAAGTCATAAATATGCTCAGCTACAGAGGCTGCCTGGGAATGCAGGCTGAGCTCCTTGCTGGGTAAAAATAGGACAGGGAAAAGCAAAAGGTACTATGATGCTATCACAGCTTATTCCACTTTTATCCATAGCTTTGAATGCAGCCAATTACTGCTGGGGAAAAGCAACTCTATCACCTCCATTTGACTTTTATTTTTTTCCTTTCTAATGCAGATATCTACAGCTTTGTGTTATTGCCTTAATTTTGGAGAGGAGAAAGGAGAACAGAGAAGGAATGACACTTGTGTCTGATGATGGAGCCATTGTCAGACCCATGAGGGAGGCTCTGAAATGCCTCCTCTTAGTCTTGTTCTCATTCCTCTGGGTTATAAAGACATGACAGATACAGTACATGTTCTGCTCTTACACTCTGCTTAGCAAAATCAGATGATTAGGAAGACTCTTTGAACATGAAAACTGAAGACTGAATGATCCAGACATGTACTTTCTGCTGTTTTCTTTACTTTTTTTTTAAATGTAAAAACTGTTTATTTAAACTCTGAGATAAATCCTGTCTATCTGCTACCAGGTTAAATCTGATTTTATTTCCTCAATTCTTATCTCTAAAGGCTTTTTTTCTTAGCTTGCATTACATTAGATAACAGTAGAATTGCCATCACATAATGTTGGTCTAAAAATACATGCACCATTATTATTATCAAAGAGATAAGTGTTGCCAAGTAAAAAGAAAGCTGTGAAATATAATGCCATGTACAAGTATTTTTTTCATGATCTTCCAGAACATGAAGGATAGACATAGGCTGCCAGATACTAATTCCTGATGGATAAATGCAACTGTGGTTTCCATAGCTATGCAAGGTTTTCTATAGCACCCATCACCATGGTATCTAAGCATCTATTGCTGCTGCTACACACTTTAGTCCATGGTGTACTGAGGAGAATTAACTGAAATAAATGAATAGAAGGTCCTTGAGCCTGGTGACCCATAGTGTGGAGTGACATGGGCCAAGTTCACTTCTGAAACAGACTGTTTGTTAGTCTGTCTTTTTAAAACTCTCCAATTGCTGAGCCCCTTCTTTTGGTGGTGCCTAACAGGGATCTCTGTGTCTCAGATGGGGCCTCTTCCACGGTGTCAGGGACACAGCTCTTCAGGACATGACGGGACCACAGCCAAGATCCTCAGCTATGAACTAAGTCAAACAGGCTGCTCCATTCAGCCTCACTGGCTCCCTTAGGACCTGTGGATCATAAGATCCTTCTCACTTAGAATCATAGAGTCACATAAATCATCTAGGTTGAAAAATGCCTTTAAGATCATCAAGTCCAGCTGTTAATCCAGCACCACCAAGTCCACCACTAATCCATGCCCCCAGGTGCCACATCTACACATCTTTTAGATACCTCTAGGAATGATGACTCCACCATTAAACTTGGGCAGCTGGTTCCATGTTTGACAACTTTTTCAGTGAAGAAATTTTTTCAATATCCAATATACACCTCCTGTGGTGCAACTTCGAGCTGTTTCTTCTTGTTTTATCTCTTGATACCTGGGAGAAGAGACAGACTCCACCTGGCTACAACCTCCTGTCAAGTAGTTGTAGAGAGTGATAAGGTGTCCCCTCAGGCTCATTTTCTCCAGGCTAAACACCTCCAACTCCCTCAGCTGCTCTTTAGTACACCCTTCCCCAGCTCCAGTGCCCCTCTCTGGACACACTCCATCTCCTCAATGTCTTTCTGGTCATGAGGGGCCCAGAACTGAACACAGGATTTGAAGTGCAGCCTCACCAGTGCTGAGTACAGGAGGACAGTCACTTCCCTCGTCCTGCTGGCCACAATGTTTCTGATACAAGCCAAGATGCCATTTGCCTTCTTGGCCACCTGGGCACATGTTAACTCATGTTCACCTGCTGTCAGCCAGCACCCCCAGGTCCTTTTCTACCAGGCAGCTTTCCAGACACTCTGCCCCAAGCCTGCAGTGCTGTTGGGATTTGTTGTGACCCAAATGCAGGACCTTGTTGAACTCCACACTTCCTTTGCTTGTCGGACAAATTTTCTGGCTTTGTGGACATGAGAAGACTCTCCTTTGAGTTGAAAATAATTGTCCTTTGAAAACATGATCATTCTGCTTAAAGGAAGGAAACCCTCACTGTATTTGGACATGTTAGAGCAATGCAGTGAGGAGGAAATACTTGTAAAGTAATAAAGGAGAAGATCAAGGTTCAGACGGACCCATCTTGTAAAGTCACTGGAAATGCACATATAGAATTTTGTGTCTGGTATCACTTTTAGAGGTTTTCTTTTCTGGTCTTTATTGCTGAAAGCCTTCAATGCAGTTGTCAGACTTTCATCCTGTCTGCATTACAGGAAGTGCAGGTCTTAGGAACTAGACTTTCCCGATGCAGTTGAGATTCCTCTTTGGAGATTTATTCAGATTTTTCTTTTCTCCAGGAGATTTCCTTTATCTTTAATCAGGAAGGTTTACATCTTCCTTTTACCCGAACACTGATTGTCCTCTCCATTTTAAATATTTCTTGGGGATGGTCTGATGCAGTTTTTATTGGCTCAAATATCAAATAATTTCTATGCTATCTCATCCTTGGCTGTACTTTTGGATGATATGGATGCTCTTTATACTTGGAAAGCAGTATCTGAACTCAGAGCAAAATCTTCCTTTAATGCAATCCGTACGTTAAATAGGAGTATGTACATTGACAACCCGACGTTATGCATTTATAGAAAAAGAATCATGGGTTGAAGCTTTTAACTCAGCTGTGCCTGAGGTAAGGTACAAGACTAGCTAATCATTTTGAGGCATTAATAGGGCCTGAAGTAACCTGGTCCACAGGTTTTCCTCTGAGAAATTTAATACACCTCTGCAGGAAGATGCCAGGATCAGGTCTTGGAAGGCAAACAGCTGTGTCTGTATTCACTCTCCTTAATCATAGAATGATTTGGATTGGAAAGGACCTTTAAAGGTCATCTACTCCAAGCTCCTGCAATGAGCCCAGACGTTTCAACTAGATCAGGTTGCTCAGACCCCTATCTAACCAAGAGGTAAGAAACCTTTCTTTTGGTCACAAATTCAAAGACCCTTTCAGACTACACAAACCTCCACTGGCACTAATGAGGCAGTCCCACCATCCCTCAGTGCCTCTTCTTCACCCACACTCTCCTCTGGCTTTAACTGGCACAAACCTTTGCACCAAAGAGGTTTAGAGAAGCGACAACATCCAAACAAACTGATACAGACACTTCATTTTAAACCTCTCCAGTGCCCTGCTCCGTTCATGGCACAACACGTGCTTAAGGAGATGGCATTAGGAAAAAACCTCACAGTTGGGTTTGAAAAGCATCACTTTTCCTGACAGGAGCCCTGAATAAGTTTTCTGGATTAATGGGAATTGTGAAATAGTTCCATTAAGGATGGGTTAACTAGCTTTTGGTTGCTGAAGCAGGTATGCTACCTATCCCACTAATTGCTGAGCCAGATCAAGTGTTTCCGCATTAAACTCAGTTGTGTGACTGTCTTGCTCTGGATCTGTCACATTACCTGTCTGAGTGCCAGTGCTCCAGCCTTTTCATCCATGTCTTGCAAATTAGCTGCAGGACTTCAGGGGATGTTTCCTTAACCAGCCCTTTCAGAAGGACATGCATTTTAGTGGGGGGAAATTACAGCAGACTTTTGTAGTACTGGGGGTTTTAGCTGACCTATTTCCTCTGGTTTTCTCAGCACATTGTCATTGGTTAAATAAAGCCTTATTAGCAGAACTGGCTCCTCTCTCTGATTGCTGCGTTCAGTTTTGTATTCATGGGTTTCTTTACCATTCTCTGCAGTTCCTAAAAAAGTCTGTCTGAATGTGGGGCAGGAAAGAGAAATCTGAAATTCTCTCTTTTAGACTGCACCAACAAATATTGTAAAAATGAGATTCTAAAACTCCTTATAAAATCAGATGTTTTGAGAAAAACCTGGGGCCTCTGCTCACAGTCGAGTGGGTGGATGTCCTGCAAGAGCAGTAATTACTGTACAATAAACCAGTCACGTCTTGTGCAACTAGGATGAGTCTTTATTATAGGAACATCAATGGTGCTGACAGCCCAGGCCAAGAAAGCCACCCTTCTCCACACAAACACACAGAGGAGCAGACAGGAGGGCTAAGAGGATACACCGAAATAGCACTCCCCAGCTCCATCTGAAATCAAGTTTTTTCTTTCTCTAAGTACCAACCAGAAGGATGGAGATGGCAGGTTTTGTGGGACAAATGGAACGGGGACCCAAGAAATAGATTCTCTTCACCACTCTCTGCCTGCCTCACCCAGGGCCAGAAACTGAGTGGCTGCACCAACCCTGGACTGGGAGCAGGGGCTCGGCTGGGCTCTCCCTGTGCTGCTTCAACACTGGCACAAAGGGCTGTCAACAGCAGTAGCATCCTCTCCATGCACCTACATACTACTCACATCCCTGGGTTGCTCATGGCAGGGGGCAGACTCTCTATTCACTGCTTGAAATCTCGCTTGGAACTTGAAGAGATGAGTGGGAGAGAGAAAGTGTGTAATACAAACTGTCATTTACATTTGTCAATTAAATCTGCAAAGATTCACTATCTTGGATTTTTGCTGTATCACCCCCAGTTCTGGTCTTTCAATGCCTCTATCCTGCTTCCTTCTGCAGGTTTTACAATAGCCTGTAGTACACATGCTGCCTTACAGAGCACCACAGATAATTCTCTGGTTTTTATTTGCTTTCGAAAAACACACGTAGCTGGACTCCTTCACTTCAGCCCCCTTAAGGTTTAATAGGGTGTCTGTTGCAAAGCTAGCTTCTTCATTCATTTGCTCATACAGGGAATATTTCCTTTGAACAGCAGGCATGTTCTGCTAGAAAAATCCCTTTGGGAAAATACGAAGCTTTGAGAAATGTTCTGTGCTCCCTCAAAGAGGTCCCTTCTGAACAGACAACTTCTACTGCTGTTTAACTATCAATAACCCCCCGCTGCTGTAGCAGTATCTGCTGAAGTACTGAGCTCTGCAGCAATCCATAACTTCCAGTGAAATGTGAGCAATTAACCTGATTTTAATGTTATGCAGGTATGTTACCGACAGTCATCTGTAATTCTTTAACATTCTTCTCAGTGTAAATCACCTCCGAGGCAGGGCAGTCCCCTTTCTAAGGAATTTCAACAAATGCTCAGTTAAAAGCAAAAGAGCAGAGAAGTAACTTTTAAAAGGAAAATACATCTCAAGATTTTTCACTTAAAAAACCCAAACAACCCCCTTCATTTTACTATGATTCGTAATTACTAAAATTCATACTTTTTAAGTAAAAAGTGCATTTTTTTACTTAAAGACCAGGTAAAATGGCTTTGTAATGTGGCTGCCCAAGAAAATAGTTCTGAAGAAAATCTTTATGGGTTGTTATTAAAGTAACTAAATTTCATGTGATTGTGCATGACTAACCAAATATTTCTGTAGATTAGGAGTTTGAAATCCATTTTTACACTTCAACCCAAATATTTCAGTTGCTCAAAGACCATGTAGGTGCATGGGATCGAAGTGAGTGCTGGATGAGGACATAAACTTCTCTGTCATTTGCTTTCTGAATGCAAAATTCATCCTTCTGCAGTCGCGATCAAAGACCAAAAAGCATTGCCTGCATGTTTGGGCTCTCTGATGTGATGCCACCCATGCACAAAGGTGCGACAGCAGCACATGAATTCCCACTGTATGCACCATTCCTCTCCCACTGAAGCCATCCCAAAGGGCTGCTCCTGCAATGGGAATGGAGCAGGACAAGCTCTATTTTCAGTGTCACCCTGGCAACCACTTTCCCCTCCCTCTAGATGTCACATCAAAGAGAGGCCCCTGCCACCTCTCAGGTTTAACACAAGCCTTACAACTTCTGGGGAGGTCTCTCAGCCCCAACCCTAGACACTGGAGAGTGTCTTTCCCCACACCTCCCTTTTGAATCTTTTGAGTATTTAGCTTTCACACAAAGAAAACTAAGAAAATACAGCCTAGTTTTGCTTTAAAAATCAGAAATGGATAGAATTGATTCAGAGGGGTTTGTGATTTTCGAGTTTATTGCTGGATACTGGAATGCCTGAGGTTAGAAGTACTGCCCCAATTTAGCCCAGAAATTTGAATTTGTATTTATGCAGCTAATAAGTGAAATAGACTTTCCTTATATTTTACTGGAGAGCCTGTAAAGAAGCCGTATTGTTTAGCCAGCACAAATATCTGGGGCAGTGAGAAGGGAGTTTAACCTTTCTCTCCCTCCCCTCCCCAAGGGAGGCTGGACAAGTCACCCAGAGCAGTATCTGCTCACCCTCTTTGTCCCAACTAGCCCAAATCACTTCTGCTCCTCCAAATTTAGGCACCCCACCCACACCAGACCGCAGTGCTGAGCATCCTCAGCCCTCGCTCTTCATGCACACATGGCAGTGGTAGCAATATCATCTCTGCAGATGGGTGAGAAGAGAGGGATTTCCCCTGGTATTTTATTTTATATTTCTTTTATTCAACTTCATTTTTCCATTGCTGATACTTCAGAAGTCCCAATTTCAGAGTATCCCTTGCTTGTAGTCAGACAAGCTGGGATGTCACATCAGTTCATTCAAAATACCACGACTGATGCTGAGTCAATCAAAATGAGAAACAGGATCTTCACTTGTATATTTTTTTTTCCATGGCCAGAGCTTCACAACGCAGAGCAGAGAGGACAGCACATGGCCTTTTTCTGAGCCAAATGTTACAGCTGTCCATTGTGCAGCCTTCAAGCACTTCCTACCCAATCTCCTGACAGTATTTTGACCTTGTCAAGTATTATAATGCCCATTTTAAAGACAGGCAACCTGTGGTCCACAGGGCTTCCTACAGTCACATAAAAATTGTTTAAGATACACTCGAAACTGCAAGAATATAGAATATGCCTTCAGTTTCGTCTTTTACTTCCACTGGCTGTTCTTTAGTTCATATCAGAAAGAAAAAAGAGAAAAGAAAAGAAAAAAAACCCCAACAACTCCATAACTTAGGGAAAGGAATTATTCTCTCTCAATGTCAATGAAATGCTCCCACAGTCCATCATTGGATCCATAGCTTCCCATCCACCACCACTGGCAGAGGCAACCAGTAACTATTAGAAACCTTTGGAAACTGCAATACCAGAGGTGAGGAAACAGTGTGTGGTTTTCTTGCTGCCTGTTAAGGATGGTGAGAGGAGGGAAAAGTTCTTCCCTTTTGATCCACTGTGGTCTCTGTCACGGGAAAGGAAAACTGATACTCTGCTTCCACATATCCACTTCCAGCATTCCAAATCTCTGGAGCTGCTTTTGCTCCTACTGAGAGACACAGAGAAGTGGACCAAAAGCAGGGTGGGTGGAAGGAAGATGTCTCAGACACCTGAATGTAACTGGGAGGTGTCCAGCTGGCAGTGACTGGTGCTAACACCACGTGAGGGTACCTGTGCTGTTAAGTTCTACTTCTGTATCACTTGTCAGGGTCAGTGTCTTAAGCCAGTGAAACAAATAATCCTTATTATAGATGGATTCAGAAGCCTGATTGACATCCAAGCTTTCCATGACCATGGAGGAATCTTGTCTTCCATTTGATCATGGTGTTTGAATGTGGGTAGCCACTGGATCAGCAACAAGTGCTGTTCTAGATCAAAACTTCACCTCTGTCTCACATCTTGGAAAAAAAAAAATAAAAAAAATCACCTTTTACGGAATCAATCTACAGATTTGTACTAGTGAAGCCAGTAGAATTTGAGCGGAATAGAAGAAAAAATACCTCCAAGATTTTCTTAAAATTATTGAAAAAATATCCTAAATCTACACACTGATTTCCATTTAAGATAACATTTGGTATTTGTGGCAAAAAAATAAAACCCAAACCCAAATCAACCTTCACTGTAAGATCATCAGTGCTCCAGATTAATGCTGATAAAATTGAAATCTGCCTTCCACCCACATAAGAAATCTGTGATTAGCAGGTGGGAGATCACACACAGTTCTGTGGAAAATTTATATATATCTTTTTTAAAAAAATAAATCAGCGATGGAACAGAGCTAGTTGATTTCCCATGCTGGGTTTGTTCCCAACAGCACTTATGCAAAGTTGTGGGTTTTTTTCCTCCTTCAGGCAGATTTTGGTTGTGTAAAGCAGCACAACTTCCCCTGGAGTGCCCTGCAGAAAAGCAGCGGCCGCCTGCACTGGTGAGCATCGCCACAGTGAGGGCAAGAGTGAGCAGCTTTCAGAGGGAGATGTGCCACCCCTTTGCATGGCTTTAGTGCTGGAGGTGGAGAACATGGGGGGGAAAACCTTTTTTTTCAAGCAGGGGCAGATGGGAGTCAGCACCGAATGGAGAGGGTGTTTCTGAAATGCTGCTGTCCCGCAAAACCCACTGAATGTCTCTGTTCCAGGATTACACAGAGTTTCAAGAAGAGGAAAATAAGTGGAGAAACAGCAACTAAGAGGTCTGCCAGATCTGACACTCTCTGGGAGACAAGCAGGGGAGATACAAACCACACTTCACTCCATGTCTGTAAGCAATGAGAGCCAGTGAAAAAGGACACAGATCTTGCTCCTGACATTAACTGCGTCTGATACCTTTGATGTGTTGAACTGTTTCCAGTTTCTCATGCAGAGAAGGATAGTAGAAATTTAGCAATCCCATACTCCTAACACAATGAAACATGTAAGGTGTTTGTAACAGGTTTGCAACATGAAGATTGATAAATGAAGAAGAGGTTACTGGTCTAATGACTAATCCTGTCACATGAGCTGGAGAGAGGTTGTGATTTAAACATGTGGGAAAAAAAAAAGTAAAACAAAAAACCAGCAACTTGGGAGATGGCCAGGAGAGGCAGCAACACCTTCAGGAGAGAGAGCTGCAGATGGGAGAGCACGGTGCCCCGCTCAAGGAGCCACAACACCAGCATGACTGTGTGGCTCAAAGGCACTCTTAGCTCAGTGCCAGGCTCATAGCAGGAGTAGTGACTGGACTGGTCACAAGGGCTGCTCACTGCCCATATTAAACCCAAATATATGGTTTGTTATGTGTTTGGATTTAGATAAGGAATACAAATGAGAATTCCATTGTTGGGAATTTTTTCTGTGACGGACGTGATCTCAGGGACAGGGGGACTGAATGAGATTGCAGAAGCCAGTCCAGCACTCACGTGCTTCTTGTGTCTCTCATTCTCTCTGTGGTCTCTGCTCCTCCTTTCTCCTCTGGAGAGGGTGCACCTTACAGTTTGGAAAACATTGCTGTAGGATAGAAACTGGAAGGTAGGCAAGCAGCTGGAGGCTTTTACAGGGAGTGTTTTAGTTTGATAGGGTAGGGAAAGAATGGAGCAATCTGCAGTAATGGCAAGGGAAAGTTTTGTTTTGTTTTGTTTGTTTTGATTTGCTTTTTGCTCTGTGCAACTCTTTTGCTGTGTCGTTCAATTCCCAACCTCTCCCTCTCTGGTATTGCTCCATCCCTCCTCAGCCATCCCCTTAAGCCTCCCACTCACACGTTCGTTAAGGATTAATTGTTTCCTTTACACTCATCCTTGCCAGCACTGGCCTTCTCCACATGTTCAGACCTTTCCCCAAGCTCCTTCACCTCTGCAGAACCTATCTTCTGCTCACTTAGAAACCCCCTGTTTGAGAGCAAACAAACCTCTATCCAACTAGCTGGGACCATTCTTTCTTTTCCTCACCCAAGGTAAACCACTGTCCCAACCTCATAGCCAGGTCTTCCCTTGGCCTTGACAATGACCATGTCCTGCCACATCACCCAGAAAGCCTCGTATCCCCACCACCTCTTCCCCCATGAGTTCAGAAACCCCTTTATTTCTTGTTCTGGCCCTGGAAAACTGAAGAAAGCATCATGAAATCCTACAACCAGCCTTTATCAGGCCAGTCTGATCTAGGCAGAAGCTGATGACTCTGTGCTTGGGCAGCCCAAGGGCTTACAGGGATGCCCCAGGGATGCCCTTACCTGGGGGGATGCAGCTGAGCTGCCCTAAAACAGGGTGGCCACCATGGCTGCCATGCAGGTAGTCCCCAGCACTGACCACACTGTGAATCAGAGGATTAACACCTCCGACCCATCCCAGCCCAGGAGCCAGAGTTTGAGTAGTTCTGGCTTAGTAGCTGGGGCTTAGTCCATCACCTGTATGAACAAACTGTAGTGCAACTGCATAAAATACAGCATGTGTGTAGGGGAAAGCAGAAGGCAGGAGAGGGGAAGACACAGATCACCCAGGCACAGAGTGGAAGAGCTAATGAGGAAATAAGGTATTTGTAATTTTTTCTTCCTGCAAGAGCACCCACACCTTACCCACAAGAGCAGTGTCAAAAACTCTGATCAGCTAGAACTTGGGATTTGGGAGGCAGAATTTTTGTCTGGTTCCTTCCCTTTTAAATGAAGTGTTACTCCATCTCACTAGATGAAACTTAAGGAGCCTCCTGAGAGAGAGGTAGCCCCTCCACTGCCACCCAGGATGAATTCATTCATTTAAAGACAAAACAAATGTGTTTGTCCTTGAAACAACTATGACGCTGCTAGCTGGAAGAGCTGTTTGCATTTAAAACAGTATGACTGTGTGAAGTGTGAAAGTTATATATACAACACAGACTAGAGAAGCACAGTCTTTTCTCCTTACTAGGAGGATCATTTTCCTTTTTTTTCTTTTTTTTTTTTTTTTTTTTTTGCCATTCAGAGCCACGTGTCACCGGGAAAGTAGGTACTGATGGTGTTCTTCCCTTGCGTCCCAAAGCGCAGGAGGGTGTTTGCCTAAACATGCAGGCACAGAAGCAAGACTCGTGTGTTTTATATAGGAAGCTGCTTTTGTTTGCTGCCAGTAGGATACACAATGTGCTCTCGACGGGGGATCAAGATGTAGGGCTGTACAAACACCAAGCAACCAATACCTTACATAACTGGCCCTGGGGGAAAGCTATGTGTCACGAGGAGAAACAGTTTTGCCAGGAAAGGTAAAACACAAGAGGTGATGTAGAATTCGTGGAAGAAAACAAGAGGCTGGTGGAAAACCAAACCAAACAAACAATCTGGGCAGATTGTCACCAGGCAGGCTGTTCTGAGGAAAACAGCCATGGAACTACCACTGCAGATTCAGGGCTCATCCTCTGCTTATTGCAGCAACTGCATCTGCACTCTTCCCCCATGGGATTTGGCACCAGGCAGGCAGAATTGCTGCTTTGGCTCTTGCCATGCTGCCCAGATCCCTCAGTGAACACCAGCTTCTTCCAGATGGGATAAAAGCAAGGGATGCTACAGTGGTGCTGGCGGCAGAACTGGCTGTGTTGTTTGGGGAAAGGGGGTTACTATGAGGTTGGTGGGGGACCCTGGGCTGGATGGTGTCCCCTGAGTAAAGTTCTGGGCTGGGAAGGACCAGAAATGTTTGGAGACCTCCTAGACCACCTTTGCTCCTCCCCGGGGGACTGCCAGGATGTGGGATGAGGACAAAGCACATGAGGCTGCCCCAAAACGGCTGGTCAGGAACTCTGCACTTCTGTGAAAACCACTGTGGACTTACATGTGCAAAATAACCCTGTAATGGCATGACATGTTTTGCACATGAACGAATAGATAGGTCCCCCACAGATGACTTGGCATGGGAAAGAGAAATCGTTTGGAAAGAGAGAGACTGGATGAAAGAGTGGTCCTGTAATTAAGGGACAGCCTGAAACTCTGCATGCAAGAAGGTGAAAGAAACTGCTGGGCCTGCTGAGAAATGTGGCCAGCTGTAACCAGCAACAGTTTTTCTAAACCTGAATCAAGAGAGGACAGTCCTAGAGCATCTTCTGAAACTGCAGCTGCTCTTGTCCTGTCTCATGCACCAGCACCAGCTTCTGGCATTTTAAGCCACCCGGTTAAAATTTATTTCCCTTTGGGAGAATCAGGGATATCAACTGACTTGCAGACCAGGTGGAAAGCAGCCTCACCATCACTGTCCATCTAAAAGGAAGGAATTAAGGCCTAGGAGATGAAGAATTGCTCTGCCCTTCTCCAGCTTCCCACTAGCACTGCCTTCAAGGGCAGTCCCTCTCTGTACAGGTGCCTTGGCAATGCAGGACACGGTTATGAGCTGAAGGTCTTAACCAAGACATCAGTAAACACCCAAGCCAAGCACAACTTAATGAGCTCTTTGAGGAAGTACAATATTCCTGCCACTTCACTGATGGTCCTCCACCTGATAGCAAGTGTTCACCAACGATCACCGCAGAGTTCCAAAAAAAATGGAAAACCTCATGTAAGCTGGAAGCAGCAATGAGCTGCTGCACTGTGTCTGATGCTAAGCATGAAAATGTGTTTGATTTTTATAGATGTCTTTTGCACTTCAGAAAAGTACTGTGATTGCAGATACCAAACTGAGTAAGAAATAGCAGTTCTGCTGCCAGTGCAGACAAAACACTCCCCAAAGCCTGTTGTTAATAAAAAGGCAGGGGCATTGCTGGCAAGATAAAAAGGTCAGCAAGAACTTTTAGCCATTTTCCAATTAAAAAGGAAAAGAAAAAAAAAAAGGAGAAGAAGAAAAGAAAAAGAATTCTAGCTATATTCTGAAGTGAAGCAGAAGTCAGATTAGACTAATACTGCATTTGTACCAGAGTGTGAATACGAATAGCACAACCACTGAGTATCTACAGAGCACTGACACCCTGGCTGGCTCCACAGCCCAGCTCCCAGCCCTGGCCAAGCCGCCCTACTCCAGGCCCTGCAGCTGGAAAACAGGGAGTGCCACTGCCTTGAGCCAGAGGTCTGTGACCTGGCCAGAAAGCACTGTGAAAAGCAGGGGATTTTTAGTGTTGCTGTTGAAAGCAGAAGAGCTTTGCTGAGTGCTCAAGAACAAGTTATGAGACACTCCAGATTTGCTCATACTCTGTGAAAAATGTTCATAAGACTCAAAGCCTCAGAACTGGCAGAACCTTTTTTTAAAAAGTCAGCAATTAAATCCCAAACCCTTCAACTCCAAAATCTGAGGGAGGTCTGGGGAATAAAAGGATCTCCTTCCACAAAAGATGTGTTACAAATTGTATTTTAAAAAAAATCAAAACCACAGAAAGAGACCATACAACAAGCCCTATGGAGAACAGATGCCTAAATAGAATTTCAAGGAGAATTTCTGTTAGAGGATGGATTTGTAAGAAGTGATTTTGCTGCTCCTTAGCAGTGTTTTTTCTTATGTACAGTCTTACTAAAAACAATGAATATATGAAATTCACATACCCTTCACATTTCTCCTAAAAGTGTGGGGGTTGTTTTTGTTTTTGTTTTTGTTTTTCCTTTGTTTTGTTTTGTGTTTTTGTTTTGGTTTGGTTTTGTTTGGTTTTTGTTTGGTTTTTGTTTGTTTGTTTTGGGTTTTTGTTTGTTTGTTTTGTTTTGTTTTTGTTTTTAAATAACACTAATTGAACCAAATAACAACCCGAAACCCTACTTTAGTGAACTCTGTAGAACCTGAATTCAATTTGCAATCACAGAAATATTTGATCCTGGATTTGACAACCTCAATTTATACTTGCAGGTCAGACACAACCATTAAATCTTTTCCAGAAGCATTTAAAGCCCTAAGTCTGAAATTATTTGCAGTACCGGTTTAAGAGTTTGCAGAATTGGAGCATAATATACTTCTGAAAAAGGATTAATTGGTAATCTGTAAGGAAAAGGTATTCCAGCTACAACTGCAGAACAGTTTTCAAGCGTGCTATTCTTTGTAATATGTAACACTTTCTTCCGGTCAACAAGAGAAAATCCAGGAAGTGTTAAAGTATTTTTTAGAATTTTACTTGACAATCGTGATGCTTTGTAATTTTGTTAGAACCTTGATAAAACAGAATTTCATGATTTTAGATATTTTAGAATGGAACCTCAAGAAATTGTAACTTCAGACATATTCCTTGATCCCTTAGTAGCTTGTGAAACTGTGATCAAAAAGCCCATTCAAAAATGAAATAGTGACTGAGAAAACTTTAAAATGTAAAATACACTTTCACCTACCAATAAAAATATATAATTCTTCTTCCATTTGTTTTAAGCCCTGCAAATACATTAGTAACTTGTCAGAATTACAGCTTTACTTCTATCTCCATCAAGACAGTATGGTATGACTGATAGGGAGAAATAAGTGTTCCCTACATTTATAGGGAAACTTTGCTCAACATAGATGCATGGTAAAATGGAAATATAATTTATGTAGTTCTATGGTTTAGCTAAATCATTTATCTTTTCCAATGTATATATATATATGATATTTTAAGAGGCTTTATTCTAGTGTAAACAATTTTTGATACAATTCAACATATTACATAAGATGTCAACATCTTTAAGGGTCAGCTTTCCTTTTGATAAAAATCACAGTACCATCATGGACACTATTCAGTATGAAAAGTAAAAAACATTTGTGTAGCCCTTTGAAAAAGAAGTGTTTGATTAGTGTGTTTTTATCTCTGTACAAATGAAAAAGTAGAAACACAAGCGTTCTAAAACAAAGTAAAATTTCAGATGCTTATTAAATACATTTTAATTTATCATAATCTAGCATAACATTTCATTATGGAATAATTGTCTCAAAATGTATTTCATATTCAAATTTGAAACCATTCAACAACTCACAGTGAAATTTAAAATCTTACTTTTTAGGAAAAAACAATCAAATTATGTAACAGTAAGTGTGGATTTTTTTCATACTTTTTCTTTACAAAATCAGCACTGTATTTTGTTTTGTTTTGTTTTCTTATTCATCCCCTCTATGCTCAATAGCATCCCCTTATTTCATTCATAAATTTACAGACTAGATTGGGTTGGAAGGAACCTTTGAAGGTCACCTAGTCCAAAGCCTTCCCATGAGCAGGGACAGCTTCAACTATAGATCAAGTTGCTCTGAGCCCTGTCCAACCTGGCCTTGAACTCTTCTAGGGATGGGCCATCCACAACTTTTCTGAGCAACCCCTTCAAGTTGCAAAAAACTTCATTATGTCTAACTAAATCTACCCTCTTTAAAACTGTTACACCTTGTCCTCTTGCAACAGGTCCAGTTTGAAAGTCTGTCCCCATCTTTCTTGTGGTGCCCGTTTAAGGACTCAATAAGATCTCCCCAGAGCCTTCTCTTCTACAGGCTGAGCAAACCCAGTTCTCAGCCTTTCCTCATAGGAGAGGTGCTCCATCCCTCTGATCATCTTGGTGGCCTCCTCTGGATCACCTGCAACAGAGCATCTCTTTCCTGTGCTGGGAACTCCAGAGCTGGAGGCAGCACTGCAAGGTGGGTGTCACTGGAGGGGCAGAATCCCCCCCTCTCCAGCTGCCCACTCTGCCTTGGATACGTCCCAGGATAAAATTGGGTTTATGGGCTGCCAGTGCACATGGTTGGGTCATACCCAGCCTCTCATCCACCAGCACCCCCAAGTCCTTCCCTGCTGTGCTGCCCTCAATCCCCTCATCCCCCGGTCTGTACTGAAACTGGGGACTGCCCTGCTTCAGGCTCAGCACCAGTTTGCACTTGGCCTTGTTGAAACTCCTGATGTTCCCATGGGCCCACTTCTCCAGCTTGTCCATATCCCTACACGCTAACCATCAGATAAAAATCAGCTAACATATAGGCAGGTAAATTGCCAACAATATTAGGTGGTTTTCAGCATTCAAAATCCTGAATTATGAACACTCTTAAAACCCATAAATTACCAGTTTGGGAACTGTTCCATATAGGCTGTAAAGATGAAACATGTAAGGGAAATGTAAGCCTTTTTTTCCCCTAGAGTGAATGGTTGTCCATTTTCAGATCTGTGCCTCATGTTCTTTGGTCTGCTTTTTCCTTTGTACTTTAAATAGAAGGGAAAAAAAAAAAGTCCAAATGTAATCTGAAATAGGTTAAAATCAAAAGAGGTCATCATCTGTGCAAAGCTGCTCGTACCTGGTCCTCCCCCCTGTCTCAGCTATTTGGGAACAGTTCCCAGCCTCTCATGCAAGTTGGGGCAATTCTGCATTCCCTGTGCTAAACAAATATTGCATGAAGTGAACTTGATGAGAACTTAAGGATGTTTCAAAAACTACAGGAAGCCACACACTATCAGCACACCAGGCTAAGCAAAACATTACCTGCTTGTGTGCATGATATTAGTGTCTGAAATCTGGGGACATGGTGGTGTGTTAGCCTGGTGTGAGCAAACAGGAAGGAGAGATTGATGGAAAGGATTTCCTTTACATATATGAGGCATAAAAAAAGTCTTCAGCTAACAGTCTGATTTTGGAGTACACTTAATGAAAAACTACACCAGGGATAAGGAGTTAGAAGGTTTCATTCCTTCGTATCAGTCCTCATATTAATTTTGGGTGCCATGTCTATGTCATAACAGAGGGCAAAGTCTGCAATTCAGGTGTCCAAACCGCTCCTTCTATTGCAGGAAAGTCTGTTTCTATTACACGAGGAGCACAGAGAAGTTCCTCATAGCATATATACTCCCTGAGGCAGTATCAATTCATATTATTGATTATTATAGAATGATTACCATAAAGAAATGACTAATAATTAATTAATGGTTAAGGTGTTTTATTTTGCATGGATGAAAACCTTGTGCCAGGCACTGGACACATGCAGCAATCAGGTAAATATGTGCTACCCTAGTGTTACCTACTTACCAGTGTATAGATCTTTATCATGCTTAAGGAAGTGGCCAACATGAACAATTCACCACAGCAGATAATACCAAGAGCTATTCTTTTGTTTCAAGTGAAAGGTGCTCTTCTCTCAGCCCTAAAGGTATTGATTTAAATCCCACTGATCCTGGTTGGCAAATACTATATCATGCAGCAATGCTTTCCACATAACTTTTGTTAGAATTTCCAATCAAAATGAAAAACAAAACAAAACAAAACAAACAACCAAACAAAGAACCATAACGAAACAAAAAAAGCAGCCACCTGATGTGATACTCTTACAAGATTTTAATCAAACTATTTTAACATAAGCATTTCTCTCTTCTCTGCTTTTTAATTTTAAATTGCAGCCAATTATGAACAATAACAAGGATGGAGAGAGAATAAAGTTTCCTTTTGTCTCTACACACAAATCAAATAATTTTTTTACTGCATAAAATTTCCAAGAAGCAAATGTCTTTCTGCAGTAGCACTGCCAGAATATTATAGATTTTCTGGTCCTCTCGCGCCTGCACTACTCCTCTCTAACATCAGTGCTTGCAAGCCACACTTCCCCTGCTTCTGAAGGTAGCCTGTGAGATAATTGTATTGATTTCCTTCACCCACCCATGTTCTTGGCTCACCTTTTCCTCCACATCCACTTCCTTCAATACTTCAGCAAAGCTTTGCTGTTCAGCTCTGACCCCGTTACCCAGACAGAACCCCAGCAGCAGGGTCAGTTCCTGCCTCCCCTCCCACTCCTGTGCCCGAGCCGAGTACTTGTGCATTTCCCTCTGCTGATCCTTGCAAACAGGGAATGCAAAGCTGCCAAAGCCTGTGAAACCATTTGCTGTTCCTCCTCCAAACCACCTGCCGTGGTGGTTCTCACCTGGGAACACACTGTGTTTCACCCTGTTCTTACTCTGCTGGGTTTCATTCACTTCTTTATGGCTCCGAGCATTGCTCCTTATGGGTTCCAGGACATTGTGCCTAAGCACACGGGCAGACACACTGCCGTCAAAATGAATGGCCAAATTAGGAAGCTAATAGCTCAGAAATGGCCACTTAGGAGAGCAGCAGCAAGAGCTGCCTAAAAAATATGTCAGCCTGCAGATCTCCAGCTTGTTCAGTTTGCCTCTTTTCTGGCATTCTTCACTACAAAAGGGAAGTGAGGAAGGAGGCATAGGCATTTCCACTTTCCATAATCAAAGTGGTTTGGGATACTCTTTTTTTTTTTTTTTCTCCCCTGTTTTTGAATTGTGAATGGGCTCTCACAGTTTCTGTGAAGATTTAGGGTGTGACAGAAGATGCATGTCCCGCACACAGTGCTGCAGCCTTTCCTTTGCTATTGGACTGAAGCTGCCCTGGACATGAGACAGGGACAGGAATGGTCTTGCTTTCTTTCTTTGCTGTTGAGAAGCGGGTTTGGGTTCACAATATCCTCTTCCTTTATCTTTTTGTATGTGGTGCTACTGTATAGAAAGCATCAGCAGCACAGAAATCAGGCAGTTTCTCATACATTTACAATTCTCATGAAGCTTTATTCCAACAAGATTGCTTTGTTATGCAGAAGGATGTCCTGTGGTTAGGGCTGCAGTTTAGACCTTCAGGGATGTGCCCCAGGCCTCTCATGCGGCTTGGGGGTTGTGGTATCACATTGCCCTACTACCCCTATGTGTGCAGAGCCTTTCCATATTTCAGTCTGGTTCTGTGAGTGCAAAATATCTGGGAGACGCTCTGATGGCACACTGGGTGCTGTGGAGAGACAGGACTGCCAGCTTGTGACAGAGACTTGCCGGAAACCTTTCCAATTCTTTCTGGCTTCAGCGTTGCGCATGAGCATTAGGGCTTGACAAGCTTTAAATGACCTGGAAAGCAGAATTTTGACCAAAATGTACTTTTGAATAATTCTGTAATGTAGGCTACCACACTTTGCATCCCCAAACTATTTTTTTCCTGTGGGAGACAGCAGGGATCTCATGATCCTAGGTCTCAAATTCCAAGGCTGCATGAGTATAATAGATACTCCAAACTCCCCCTCAGTGGTTATGAAGCCAGAGTCTACATCATTTGTAGTCATGAAGGCAAGCTTGCATTCCTGTAATATATACTTATATATACCTCCATAACTGTGTATGTACCTATATATATACATACACCTTTATGAACTGAGTTATGAAAATACATTGAAACATCCTACAAGACTTGACAGCAGCAGCCTGGGTGCAAGAATCTTGTTTTGATGTTTCAGAAGGGGAAAACAATTCAAATGCATCTTCATTTATGGGAAATAGCAATAATTTTTATTCCAAACTTCATAAGATAAAAACCTTAACAAAGCTAAAATCTTGCATGTCCCAAACTCCAAACGCAAGTGAGTATTTCAAAAGTTTATTGAAGGAATGCCTGACCACTGCTTTACCTCCCAGTCTCCTGTTTTCTATTTCTTTTAGACTGACTTTCCTGTGTAAGTTTGAAACTGTAAAGCTGGTCTTTCAACATCACCACTCTGCATGCTGAATCCTAAGCTTATATTTACTGACCTGGAAAAAAAAAATCCCCATTATCTTCTGAATCAGCAGTCATTTCAATGCTGTGCAGAACTCACAGAAATAGATACACAAAATGTAACGCCAGTGCAAAGCACACAAGGAGCAATCAGAGTGATGGAGGACTGGAACAAACAGTTTGATGAACCCGAAACCTTCATTGGAAGAATACTGATGGTCCATTTACAAGTGCTTGAAACTTCAGAAATTATTTTTTTGGGAGGTTTGTGTAGGGGCTTTTGTTTGTCTTGGACTTCACTACAGAAAAATACCGCATTGGTTTATGTATTTTACAGTCACTTGTGCAAGAACAAGCAATATAAAGCAGTAAACAACACCCAGTTAAACACAGCTCACTGTAAGAGTGTGTTTTGAGTTTAAATGCTTTGAGACAGTAAATATATGAAGAAAAGTGACAAACTCCAAACATCTCATCTTTTGCATCAAAGCACTGTGCAGTGCCCAGCACGTGCTTTAGGAGCACCTACATTACTCAGTGAAGAGAGAAGCCCATTCCTGCACAGAAATTTTCTGCTGTGGAATTAGATGATTTCCAGGGTATAAGTAAGTCTGTGTACAGCAGCTGTCCACAGTAAGATTCAGACCTATGACTCAAGCTCCAGGACACCAAGGGTTTACAAACAAATAATGTGAAAGGTAAATGCCAACTTAATAACATTCAAAATCTGAATTTTGTAAGCCTTGTAAACCCTGATGAGACCATTCCATTGCTGAAGTTTTGTTGAGGTTGTGTCTGAGAATAAATTTTTTCTAACTTTCTATTTTGTGGATATGCTCAGGAAAACTGTTGAACTGCTGAGAACTGTGGAAGTCAGTGAGGTACCACATTAAAACACAGCAGGTCAGAAAGATGTAATTTTGTGCTAGGCTTCTACAGCATGTAATCAACCTTGAAATGTCTCATTTCTGTCAGGAACAAGTCTACTGTATGAGTGAGTAAAAGAAGTAGGAAGGAACACATCATTCTAAAAATCCAGTGCTGATGAGGCACCATAAAAATCCCTAATGTTTAGTATAAACAAAGAGACATGACACTATGCCAACAGAAGTATGATGAAATGCTCCATCAGTAGGAAAGGACATGGAAAGTCCATCTGAGAGAAATAGATGAAAGAAATGGAAACACCAAGAAATGGGGAACCGAGACAGATAGACCCAAAGGTTCTGTTAGAAGGCTGGTAAGGGACAGATCTGCTTTGACTCTAGCAATTCTCTCAGGCACATAAAGCCCTCAATGAATTAAAACAAGGTAGAATTGATTCAAATTTTGCACCCCATGAAAAATGAACCTCCCTCTTGCTTCTGAAAGGAGGTTGTAGCAAGGTGTGTGCCAGTCTCCTCTCTGAGCTAAGAAGTGGTAGTACAAGAGGAAACAGTCTCAGCTTGCACCACGGGAGGTTTAGATTGGATATTAGGAATTTCTTCACCAAAAGATTTGTCAAGCATTGAACAGACTGCCCAGGGAAGTTGTGAAGTCACCCTTATAAGGTTTTAAATACCTTCACCCATGGAGGTATTTAAGAGATATGTAGATGTGGCACTTAGGCACACGGTTTAGTGGTGGTGTTGGCAGTGATGGTTTAATGGTTGAACCTTAGAGGTCTTTTCCAACCAAAATGATTCTGTAATTCTATAGGCAAAATTGCATAAGGGGTGAAACAATGGGGACCCATTACCCACTCTGGCTACCTTTTCTTTGACCTCCTCCCCATGCCCTTCTCTTACCCTTTCTATACTAAAAACTTTGAGATAACCTTTGGGTTACTGTAGAGATATTCTGCAACAAGGAAATTTAAACATGGGGCAAACAAACCATGCTTTTGAGAGAGCAGCCCAAGAGGGCTGCAGGAGTCAGGTTTTTTCTTCCAAAATGAAAGCCTAGGCAGAGCCACCCATTCATGTGAGGAGCCTGGAGGCTGTCTGAGCACGCTGTGAAGCCCCTCTGTGATGTGTGACAGGTCTGGGTGGCAGATGCACAGGGCAACCTGTGGTGACCCTGGTTCCAGCCCTCCCTCCCTGCCACACTCCACTGGCCCTATTTACAGTCAGGGCTGCTGTGGTGGTGTTCCCCTCTGTAGCAGTGGGGTCAAACGGGACCAGTGAGTCAAATCACATGGCATGGGGAGCTCCAGCTCCTGCCAGCCCTGCTCTCCCTCCCACCTGCACCCACGTGGGCTCTCTCTGAAGTGGGTCATCCTGGGCCTCCCTGCTTCACAGGGTGGCTTCTCAGCTTCTGGAGAGTGACTGCCTCCTCCGTACTGCGATCCTCCAACTGGTAGAAGCATCTGCCCTTTGCTTGCACCCAACACTGGGACCCTGGGGATGTGAACTCGTTTTTGAGGATGAATGTATTCCAGCCTCTTCCACTCCACAGCTCCCTGGTTTTCCCTTCAACCCACCTCCACCCCAAATCACAATGCCTAAACTTCCCATCTCTGAGTCATTATAACTGAACTGTGAAAAGGAGGGGAAGGGGAAAAAAAAGAAAGAAAGAAAGAGGAAAAGGAAATGGTTTCCATGACAAATTTGCAGGATTTAATCTTGGCACACTAAAAAAAAAAAAAAAAAAAAAAAAA
>VXAU01000814.1:255931-272002 GCA_013399695.1 Formicarius rufipectus | reverse complement strand
AAAAAAAGAAAAAGAAAAAAGAATTTTAACATTCTTTCCCTGTTTTAGAACATGGTGGGTAGCAAATGAAATTGTCTGTTGTGTGCTGGCTTCAAGGCTATCACAGTGATTTATGTCTACAGAGACTTTGTCCCCATGTTTTCTTATTTTGTTCTCGGATTCAGAAAGTTGCTTATCACTGCCCTGTGAAGAAGATTTACGTATTTTAAACCAAGGGCTTTGCTCACAAGCTACTCAGAAGCCTACTAGGAAATAACCAAGTTTCTAGAGGTTTCTCCCTTCTGAAGTGCCCCGTTGCAAGCACTGATAACAAAGATAATATTTGCTACTTAGTTCTTCCAGGTGGTACTGGACTCCCTTACAGAGATTACCCTTTCTTATAATGCTCCCAACGTGTGTTTTATTGTGGATGAAATATCTGATTTGTTGGCCTTGTGACCCAAGACACATTTAGTATACAGATGTATCAGGACAGGCTTCAGTTTCCACTGAAGCATCATCAGTGTCACACTCTTTTGGCTTCAAGCACTTATTTTCCCCTCATGTGAATTCAATCAAACTGATGTGGGAGGAGAGTGTCTTTCTGACTGGCATCAAGTTTGCACACTCTCCAGTTTTGCAAGATTTAAACATATCCAAACAAAGCCTGCAAATGATCAGGGATTATTAAATTAATGGATTTTTTGTCTTCTGTTTCTTTCACTGTAGTAGTTCTTCTCAAATGTTCTTGATAAATAGTTCTTGTCCCACCTCTCAGCTCCACCTTCTTCTGCAAATCACACAACTTCAGAGGATGTATCAGATAGTAAATCTTCTAGATATATTTCCAAAAAAGCAGCATCCACACTGTTAATAAAAACACCTCTATACTTTACTGACACTTATATTTCCTGGCATAGAATCCCTTTTATTGAGAAACAATAAAAAAGGGAAACAGTAGGAAAAAATAACAGTCTACATGTAATTTATGTAAGTGAAACAAGGTTTTTGACTTCTATTTTTTGGTTGAATTTGCTTCTGTTACCTGGAGGGATTTTTTTGTGAAAGCAAGATCAGTATTTATTTGTAGATTGCTCATTGAACCAAAACGTATGTATTGAAAAATCTTAACATGCACAGGTAAAATTGAGTTAATGGGACCTGTCTTGTTCTTCCACTGTAAGTGCCTCGCTCATATAAAAATATATCTGCTTCTATATTGTGCTAACTTCAGATGTTTTCCTTGAGACCTCCACCATGCTTAGTTAATTGCTTGGTTTCAGTATATTGAGCACCTGTGTAGGTCTAAAATATCAGCAGTAGGGATTTTTGTGGATCCCAGTCATGCTTGCTCCCACAGAATAGCTGCTTACTGCAGGCAAGAAAGCAATTACATTCCAATATTTGTAAAAATTCAGAGATAATCACATTATTTTTTTCCTCTCCATTACAGGTTCTACACAATGTCCCAAGAAGAAGTAAACCCAACAAGCTCAGATGTGAGTTTTTTAACTTTTTCATTTATTAAAAAAACCCACACAAAACCAAGAGAATTTGTTTAGGCTCTCTTATTTGTCCTAAAATACACTTGTGAAAGAACTAAAAAGATCTGTCAAACTTTGTGCTGAGATCAATGCCTGCACTCCAGGACTCTATTTTTTGTGCATTGCCAGCTCCTGGAGGCTTTGGTGGATGTCTGTATGTTTTCCATCTGTGGGACTAATTCTGTGTTATTATAAGCTTTTAAAGACCTAAGCGTAAAGATTCTCTTGACACCACTGGTCTACAAATAGTAACAGCAATGACAGTTCTTGCTTTAAAGTGCCCACAGATAAAGTTTGGGGGACTTATTGTTATTATTATTTTTCAATTATTCTAGATAACTACGTATTACTGCTTTACAGACAAATGTAGGATTAGCTGCTTCTTACGAATAGCGAGTACAAATAATTATAACATATGCACATTCTTCTTGCATATACTTTTAAAATGCTTGTATTATATTACGTATATGTGTACTTTTAATTGCTCTATTGTATTTTTTCCAAAATTTCAATAAAAAGCTTGATCAATGATCCTTATGCATTCAAAAGTGTTAAAATAATAGATGTGCAGGAAAAGTACATGTTAAGATAAGATTTTTCAAAGCAAATTTATGACAGAGGAACCTTAATTCTGTTGGGTTGGCTCAAAAGCTACTCAGTTTTTTTAAGAGCTTATCCTGAATCCTACAAGTTAAGCCTAAACAGAAGAGATTCTCAGACAGATCTTGGGATAAGAAAAGAAAGTGTTTACAACCCATCTTAATCAGTATATAGTAAAAATGGAATCCATCTGTAAATCATTTGTCATCACACTTCCACCTCTTAGCTTTTCTCCTCGCTAGTGGCTGGTGAAAGGAAAGAGAAGATCATTTCATATCAACAAAACATGTTGTTACAACAGGTATTTTTTTCAATACATTCCCAATATAGAGAAGCTTCTCTTTGGGTGTATTGCTTGCAAGGCAGATGGTGAAGTGCAGGATGTAAAACTTCATCGGGCACAGCTTCTCCAAGGATCCCTGCACGTGTTAGTCGGCACAGCAGATAATTATTTTTGTAGATTAATCAAATCCATGTTTGTCCTGAGCTCAATGCTGAGCTAAGTCCTGCTTACAGAGATCCTGATGATTTCATTTATTTCAGCACACCCAAATTCGCACGGTGGCTCTAGAAGGAATTTTTAATTGATGGTAATTGCATATGAGCCTCCTAATGAGTCAGATGAGCTCTTGCTTTCCTACTGCATTCCAATGAATTCATCTGGGTGTGGGAGCCGGGGAAAGCTTGTTAAATATAGAGCCCTGGCACTGAGAGACAAATGCAATGCTGCAGAACCTCTGTTGTTTCTTAAGAGTTTGGGCTGGGTGAGGGCTGTCCTCGTTATCACTTCATAACCTTGCATAACTTTTTTTCTAAATCAAATAGCAAAACTACAGAGTGTTAAATATACACGAGCATGATTTACTTGCTACCTTCATTTTCATCTTCAGAAATACAAACATTTGTGCATCTGTATGTCTCTTTTTCAGGCAGACGCCACTACCTGTTTTCTAGGCACATACATTAAAGTGGTTAATCTCATTAAAAAATCTATAAAGTGCAAAACTTACAAGAAAAAATGGGAAAAAAGTCTACTTACTAATTACTGCACTGGCTTTGCTGAAATTTTTGCAACAGACTGCGTCACTGCAATTTCAACACTTTTTCTTGGTGCACTAAATACAGCTAATATTATTTGAGTAAACAAAAAGCAGATCTTGAAAATATTCTCAGGAAATATTATCATCTGTCATCTTTGCCAGGAGTACAGCTGCACAGTATGTATGGATCTTTATATGTACTGCTCCTCTACAAACACTGCACAGTGCACATATTTCTGGAGGTGATACACATTGATTGGAATCATGATTCTACAGATCTTCTGGCCAATATCCACCCACACACATACACAGAGTACAGTCCATTTTTCAGTGTAGTTGTGTTTAATTCATCATAAAAAGGCATTTAGGGCTGATTCAAAAAGCAGAGAATTTTTATCTATGTATGAAGGCTCTACAGGAGTTCTCTGGGCAGTGTGGGACCACCATCCAAGACACTGGGCTTCCAGTCTGACATCCACCCAGCTGGAAGGCTGCTTTTGCAAGTGCCATTTGGTGACAGAACTGTCCACCATGTAGCAGGGAATTTAGGCTGGAAATTGGTTTCTTGTAGGAAGAAGTTTCGAAGAGCAGAGAGCACTGCAGTAACAGAACAGCCACTCAGGATTGAGGTCCACGTTCTATACGTCAGAAATGTCTTCATGATAGAAAATGGATAAATTTGGTGTGAAAAATATGTCAAAGTGATGTTCTGTTCACCAGTAAAGCCTGCCCACAGCATACTCACAGTTACAATATGATGAAGAATATTTCTAGTTGTTTTCAAAACACACGTTCTGGCTAAATTGACAGGACATCAATACAACTTACCTACTGATTGATATATGCTATATCAGCTCGACACAGTTTTTCAATTGTAGCCTTTGATAACAGTTCAGACAGGCCTGTGCTAAAGAACAAATCCTATAAATTTCCTCACCACTATTAAAAAGTGGCCACAGAAATTTAATTATGGTCAACTTCAGATTATTGTTGGTTAAACAAGTTAGATTTCTGGGCTTAATTTTGTTACGTGCTCAAAAAAAACCCTACATAAATGAGTTTTGGATGGAGATGAAGAGAGCAGATAGACCTTCAAAAGGAAAAAAATGCTCAGAGTGTTCTTTTCCTGAGTTTTCAGCTGTAATCCCTACTTTTGCATGTGGTGGCTGGAGCAGCAGGTGATACATAGTGGCTCACCAGTGGCTCTACCAGTATTTGCTGACAGCACAGGAGAAGGATGATGGGAGTAGTCCAGGCTTGGGTTCAGACTGTGATGGGAAGCACCTTCTTTCCACCCTCCTCAGGCTTTCATTTCTCTTCATCAGCTTGTCCCTGTCTCTTCTGCTTGTTCAAGGCACTTTCTTCCCACACTCACTGACATGGACTATTCAGTCAGTCCTAACCTACAGTTCAGGATTTCCAGACCCAGTCTCCTCATCCAGCCCATCCTTTCACTCTTCTACCTTCTTCTATTCCTGCTCTCATGCACAGTCAAATATACACTTTACACCTATGGTTCCAGGTCCATCCTTCTGATTCCTCATCTGACCTGCCTCTTTCCTTCCTCCATGCCATCTTGCCTTCTTCTCACTTCCTCTGGTCAGTCAAGATGTGATCTCTACATCTCCACTGGGCCCTTCCCTCATCTGGTAGAAAATGGAATTTGAGATTTATGCCCCATGAAACAGTTGTATAAGCTATTCTGCTTACAGCTGGCTAACAAGGGAAAGGGAGGTGGTGTTGCCATCTATTACCTCCATCAAAACCACTCACACGATGCCTTAAAAAAGAAAACTCGGAGTTATTTCCCAAACACAAATAACAAAAAATGCTCCCAAGTAAGGCCATCATTCCTTTTGTCTATGTGTAAATGTCATCTCCATGTTCCCTACTTGCTCACTTAGTTCCCGTGGTTTCCTCATGGCCAGCCACTTGCTGCCACCCAAAACAGTCCCAGTGTCTCTCCCAAAAGGTGCAAGGCACCTGCCTGATGGCACTGCTCACAGAAACCAGACTGAACACAGTGCCTGTGCAATGGAGTATACACCATTTCTTGGGATTAAGCTCTGCAGTAGCAGAAGTCCTTGAACCTTGCTCATGATTGTCGACTTTTCTTCCCCCATCTCTAGGAATAATGTGCTTTTCAACTCCACATAGCTTTCCATTCCCCTGAATGCTTATTATTCACTTGTATTTTAAGTGCTCTTCCAGTTTTCCCTCTGCATGTGACCACCCACCTCTCCACCTACAGTCTCTATAATGTGATTTCTATCTGCTGTAGCTTATAATGGTTTAAATTATGCTAATTGTATTCAGAGATTAAAGTAAAAATCAGTTCGACTATTATTCTGCCCATATACTGTACCAGTGCTGGTAGTTATTCACTTCAGAAATGAACATGGCTAATAAGATAAGAAAATTACACTGGCATGTAGTTAGTTTCATATTTAATTAGCAAGAAAAAAATTATTTCCATATCTTCTCATTGAAGCAAAATTAACTCTTTTGCCTCTAACTGTGCTTGCTGTTGAAACTCCAGTTTGTACTGTGCAGAGTTCTCTCCATAACACCTTGAGATTTGGTTTCCTAAATCCCTTATGCCTTTTCAGAAAATATTTCTTTCTTGAGATGCCATAGGCAAACACATCCACCGTGGGCCATCGAGGCCGTGCCTTGGCAGCACACACAGGGGGTATCTCACTCCCAACAACCTCATTTGTTGCAGAAGCATGAGAGTTCGCTCAGCAAACATTTCCTGGTCTAATTTTGTTAATGTGTCATGAACAGACTGGTCTCCAAATCACTCTCATATTCGAGATTAAACTTCTTAAGCATTTACTAAGGCAACAAAAAAAAAAAAAAAGAAAAAAAAAGTGCTTTCAGAATTTAAGATGGCCATGATATGCTGTCAGCAGAGGCCAACACACTCCCACACTCGCTATAAATAACGAACCAGAACACAAGTACAGGCTGGATTTAACTGAATTTCTTCAATCGCTGCAAAGTACACTTTGCTACATGGTGAAGAGATAATGTGTCACAACACATTTTGCATAAAGTGAAGAATCTATCCATGAGAAGCTTCTGTTTTGGGTTTCCCCCCAACCAGCATCGTGGCAGGGTCTCGCTCACTAAAAGCAGCCTAAATCTCAATCTGAAGCAAGTGGACAGCATGTCAACCAAGATAGACTCAACCATCCTTACACAGGTTGGGTTTGCCATGTGGAGTTTGGTTGCAGGTGGATGGGCAGAGTGCTCTGAGAGCTCTTGCACTCATCTCCTTTCTGACAGAAGCTCCAGTTTATTTATTTTTTTAAACCCTCTGTTTAGTTTTTGATGAAACCACAGGTGAGAACAGAGAATCAACTCAGCAGAAGGCATTTGGTTTTGTTTGTGCATCACCCTTCAGAATACTGTGCCGAGGTTTTCAAAAAGCCCTTGTCAGCAGTGGTGACCCCCCCTGCTGCCAGAAGAGCTTTCTGTCCTGTGAGGGACAGTTCAGGTGCAGACTGTAAGTCAGGGCACCGGGACACTTTGGGAACAATGGCTTATAAAACTCTTTGCATGCCTAGATTCACTATAATCTGAATGCTCAAGGTTGCATGTTGCAGATTTATCCCTCTGTGACTGCAGAGTTTAATCCACCACATGCAACTCAAACCTGAAGCAATTTCAGCCTTGTCAGTGCAAAACAGCCTATTCCATTTAGTCTTTTCTTTTAACAGCACTTTCTAGCCATTTCCACATCTAATTACTATCAAAGATGTAAGGCAACGGAAAAATCCATCATAACTACTACAGAAGCTCCACCTTTCCTGTTATTCAACTTTCATTCTTTATTTTATTTGTGTTTCTTTTTATGATCCTGCAAAATTTATTTCTTTTTCTAGCACTCCGTGTGTTGATATGGTCCCTATACTTTGATGAACTGCAGGCTACATGCCCATACTGCATATTAAACAGTACAATTTTAAGTAACTTAAAATAAGGATGAGGGGGGTTTTTTGTTTTTTTTTTTTGGTTTTTTGTTTGTTTGTTTGTTTGTTTGTTTGTTTGTTTGTTTGTTTGTTTGTTTGTTTGTTTGTTTTAATGCAATCTAATGTATTTATCTCAAAAATAGAATCTGGAGAAGTCATACTGTTATACATTCCCTTTCCCAGCAGTTTCAAAACAATACTTTTAAACACACTCACACACACATGTATGTTGTTATTCTCCATGTCAACAGAAAGACTTATGGGAGATATTTGCATTTTATCACCATTGGAAAACCTACAGTGCACTTGCCTAGAACATCAGGAACATCTAATCCATTAGAACATGCAGAAGAACTTTTCTTTGCAATAGCAAAGTCTGGCTCTCTGCCTGTGATGTAGAATTTCTTTCAAGTTAGCACGGTTGTGGGGATTTAAACACCTGATTTGTGGTGTTTATCATTCTTCTCAGTGTATTGAAAGTGTTTCTGAGCATGAGTCTGATGAAACCAGCAAGAATTTGGAGTGGCTTTAAATTTAAGGAATGCAGATGTGTTACAGAATCATATTAGTTGTATAATAGCTGTAATTTATTATCCTGGACCACTGCAATCTTTGCAATGGACAGTGTTTCAGGGAAGAATGTGTAGATATGTTTATGTAGCACAACGAGAGATGTATAACTGGGGTAGTGCCTTGGCAAGGAATTACTCCAGGAGCCAGACTGGATGATCCTGATTGATCCCTTTCAACTCAACTTATTCTTTGTTTCTGTAATTCTGTGAAACTCAGCTAAATCAGGGCAGTCTGGTGCAGTGCCTGCATCTGCTTAAAGAGATTATTTTCCTTTTCCTCCTGGATCTTCCCATATCTGTGACTTCCTGGACTTCCAGTACTGCTCAGGCTGACCTTGCTTGTCACACTCTGCCACATCTGTCTTCCCATGGGGGTTCTTTCTTCTACCCCCCACTCCCCAGGCCATACCAAGTCTTTGCACCTTTTCCAGCAATACTCTCTGTACTCCCTTGGGGTTCCCAAGCCTAATGTTAGTTGTTACTGTGTGCTTACAGGATAGCTAGGGTCATCCTGCCAGGTGCCACGGGGAACACTAGCAGGGCAATCCATGATCTCTAGGAAACACACAGATTAAAAGCTTCTTCTGTGCCTGGTTAGGTACAGCTTGTGAGGGTGGCCAGGAAGAGCTTAGCAGAGCAGCACGCAGCACTCCAGCCTCAGAGCACATCCCAGCCTGATCATGAATTATTACTCTCAGGCACATGCAAATATTCATCTCTTTAGCAGTCCAATGTAACCTCCTGTCCCATTATAGTCAACAGCAAAACTCTCCAAACTGCAGCAGGGAATTGGAATGTAATGGAACTACATTTGCACGAGATATCTTCCTTAAGAATGGGGGAAGGTTGGATGGGGCTTTGAGCAACCTGGTCTAAAGGAAGGTGTCTGTGCCCATGGCAAGGGGGCTGGAACTAGATGAGCTTTATGGTTCCTTTCAACCCAAACCATCCTATGATTCTATGATTCTCTGGTAGTAAAGCAACCAAGTTTAAAACTAGTTATCTGTCAAAGGTGACATTATTTCTCCTTTCTGACATGCTTTGTTTGATGTTGCTCTTCAGGAAAGAAGTTCTGTTCCCTTCTGGCTCATAAGTAAGTAGCTTTGTAAAAATCATTCCCATTAATGATTTAAGATTTTCTTTCTGATTTGGAAACCTCAAAAAGAAGTGTATGACATTTGTTCTGTTAACAGGGAAAACAGGTTTTATAGTGGTAAAATCAACTCTACCCTAAATGAGTGTTAGCCCAGTCATTATTGGGTAAAAAAAGTGGGTGGCAATAGGTAGAAGTTGTTGAATCCAAATCCAGTTTGTATCCACTGTCACTGTGGCAGTGACCATGTTCTAACTTGGCTTTAGCTACTAAGAATGAGCCAATCTCTTTGAGTCTTGGACCTCATTTTTACATTTATCCATTTAAGCTTTCATGAATCTCTGACACAGGTCACTCAATAAACCATCTGTGCTGCCTTTGAGGAAAAGCATTGAGTTTAAACCCTTTGCTCTGGAGGGAAAGTCAAACTCTGTATCAGAATTAGTAGTTATTGGCTGTGGTCCAGACCTGAATAACACTCAATTTTACAAGAAATCAAGATTGGGGCTCTGAAAATGAAAAAATTGGTTTGTTACTCTGCAAAGCTAAACACTTCAGTAGATCTCAAATGCTTCAATAGAAGTCCCTGGGCTCCTTCCCATCACAATAACCTGACCTGGGCACTGGGATCTCTTTGTTCTCCTCCCACCTTCATTCTGATCTCTCACACAATGCTGCTGCAGACCCTCTGTGTGCCTCCTGGAGACCCTCCAGACAGGGAAGGCTCAGGTTTGGCAGAAGATGGAGTGGAGCAGAGGAGTTTTTTTTTCTGCTGATGAGGCAACAAAACGATTTGTTTTTGCCTGAAGTAATGATTGCAGTGTCGCAGGAAAGCAACTGGTGCCAGAAAGTTAATCATCAGACCCTTTGCACACTCTCTTCCCACAGTCTGAAAATTCAGCTCTGTGTGTTAGTGCAAGCTCCTCATATTGCCATTGCAACCATGAAACCAATTCACCTGATGTGGCCACCCTGGGTTTGACCATTGTTTTTTCTGTAATATGTCATAACTGTACTTGAGGTATTTCCAGGTAAATGAAATCCACACTGCTGGATCACCACTGAACTGCTCAAATTAAAATACATTTCAGTATTTTATTTTGTTATCACAATGAAGCATTAATTGCCAAGATCATCTACAGATGCTCAGATGGAAATCAACTCTCCCACTTACCACACAGACATAAAGAGATTACTTGTAAGGATTATATAGTTAAATGATACAGGTATCCTGACTACCACTTAGGAAAGGTCAAACTGGAAAGGACTGGAAGCACAGGAAAACCTACCAATCTTGTGCATTGAAAGCTCAAATCCTAATTATTCTTACTTAATGATTTCTCATAGCATGACTCCATGCTTCTGAGGAAATAAATCCCTTACCTCCTTATGAGTCCAGGAGTAGCTCTTTCTGCACACAGCAATTGCTGAGAGCCTTGCCCAGATTAATGACAGTGCTTCCTAGAGCACTCTGCTTGGAGGATCTCATCTTTCCAGTATTTGTTATGCTGATCTGAACTTTTGTTTAACTCCTTTGCTCTTCTGTGTTTCCCTCTGAAATATTGATTTTGATTAGAGGCCAGAAAGAGGGTGGGGTTTTCCAACACTTGGACCGTGGCAGCTGGGACTGCAAGGATTAAAGACATCAAGGAAGAGAAGGCATCCACTTTTGTAGGATCAGCACTTCACTGCCACTGCTGGGAGATTTCATAAATATTCACAGCCATTAGCTAATTACAGACGCTTGAATCAGCTCCCATTTCGCTTCCCTTTTGTAAGGTCTTTCTTCATCCATTTGCCTTATCACAGTTTGGATTTGTTGTTAGAAAACATTAATAGTAAGAAAGTTAAGGAAGAAGTTACAAGCACTATTGATCTGTATCACTGTGTCTTGGAGACAATTTGGGGAGGCCAGGTTGTGTTTGTTGGGCTCTGGAGCCCAAGAAGTGGGGAAGCACTTGGGGTTAAGTTTCAAGCACAGCCTCCATCCCTCCCATCCCTCCCAGGTTTCAGGTTTATTTCAAAGCATGTCTACCCCAGACAATACAAAGCTCCTCCACAGCTTTAGATGACATCTGCATCAAGACAAATATACAAATTGTCCATAAATGTGTATCTCATATCCCCTGAGACCAGAGGCTTTCTTCAGTTCTCTTTTTTGGATACTGAGAAGAACTGGACTCAGCTGCAAGTAGCTATTTAGCAGCTGGAGCACAGTGGTGGATGCTGAATTCCTCCTTTAGCATTGGTCCCACAGGCTCACCACACTCCTTCCTCCCACAGGACTTCTTAGCAGGAGAGCTGCCATGCAGCAGGACCAGAAGCTCTCCCTTAGGTGCCGTGGATAACATCCACGTTCTTACCTCATCTTCCTCTCAGAGAAAGTCAAATCTTTGGATTATTTTTTGGGAGAGGTCGTTTTAGTTCTGAGCCTCAGTCAGGAATACAAAGACTGCTAGAAAGGGGAGTGCAAGATGTTGAGCTCAGCTCTGTGCCAGGCTGGACCCCGAATATAACTTCAAACAGGTCTGAAAGTTCATCTCTGGTGTTCTCAGGACATTTGGATGGGAACAGCTTGTACTTCCCTTGGTAGGCAAAAGTAGATCAACTAGTATCACCAGAAAAATAAATATGTGAGTGTAGCGATCCTCTTCAGGTGTATGGTTTCACTTTCAGTGACATGACTAGGCCAAATTTGGAGATTTAGCAGTTCTTCCAGTCTAGGATACATGTGGCTTCAGTTATGGTTAATCATCTTAACTATGCTGTACAAACTTCTCCTTTGCTTGAGGCTAAGATAGGTCTGGAAATCAAGAAATTCAATTCTGTTTCTGGTAAGATTTGCCCTTTCATTGTATTTTCTTCACGTGAGATACACAAAGAATGTATTAAATATGAAATAGCTGATCCTGGCAAGGTCTTTCTGAAGTAGTTAAATACACTCATAATTGTATGCTGGAAGCTGAGGCATGAGGAAGGTATAGGGACCAGCTACTGTCATGTATTAGTAGAATCAGGACATCTGTCTGTTTCAATATAGTTATTTAATGGTAAGTTTTTCTTTACTATTTCATGATAGGCTGGTCTGGTTTCAGTGAGAAGTTTGCGTGTCTCTCACTGAGCCTGCTTTAAACTGAATAACTTAGAAACAAGAGATGTGTTTGTTTTGCAGCTGGGTTTCTGTCCTCTCCTAAATATTATAGAATCATAGAGTGACCTGGGTTGTAATCATCTACTTCCAACCCCACTGCTGTGGGCAAACCCAACATTGAGATGATGAGTTTTCCAGTGGCTGCTGATTTTTTGGTTTCCCAGGTATCTTATTTAAAGTTTCACTCTGATTTGCAGAATACATATATCTGAGTGTCCCATTTACCCAAAGCACCTCCAATGGAGGTGCAGCATTTCTTTTTCAAGAGTGAATCATATTTTATATTCATCCCAGAAGAGCCAAAACAAAACTCAAAAGCAATGAGAAACTTGCCCACGACAAGAGAGTTTCAGCTCAGAGGTGAAACCTCACAGCTGGCTGGCTACCAGTCCTTTGCAGCATCTAAATTTCACAGCTGTAATTCTCTATTTCCAACAGCAACAATGAAGACATGAGTGAGATTGGCATGCCTTTTCCACTTCATCCTCCCAAGTTATGATTTTACTTGTGATTTTCAGACCTAGATCCGAGACACTGTGCAAACCAAAAAATGTAAAGCCTGTGTGAACCTGCTATGCCACTTCTTTTTATTCACAGCTTCTGTTGAACACATTTTCCCCTGCAGACTTCATACTTGGCCCTCCTATGAACCTTCTCCAGTGTTCCTTCTTGTCCCCTTTCCCTATGTGAGCATGAGATCACCAAATCTGGTGAAGCAACAGTGACCAGTGGCAAGTGGTGCAAGTTGTTAGTAAGGGAAAAGCCATGAGGCTAATGCTGACTAGCTATGGTGCCCATGTTTTGGAAAGCCCATGTCCTGCTCCTCATCTGCAGCCTCTTCACTGATCCCTGATGTTCCACTCCTGTTAAATTCTTGCTTTTTCATTTCCTCTGAATCCACAGCCAGTTTCTTCACAGCACAGTGCGTGGAGCAGGGAGGAGAGGGGCTGCATGGCCCATGGGATTTATACGTGGGGTAGAGGTCCTAAAAGCTGTAAAGCATGGAGTTGCGTCATTATCTGGATGCACAGGAGGAAAATAGAGTTTGTTTTCAACTCTTGTGTATGTTTACAAGTGGAGCCCCTGATAACACCTACATTTGAGCTGGTAAGACTGTCCCACAGACTCCCAGGTTTTGTAGGCAGGTGAGGATGCTGTAGCAAGGGCATCTGGTCCCTCTTGGTCTCACAAGTGTTGCACAGGTTCCAGCAGGCAAACAGGGCTCTGGAGAGAAAGTTTAGCACAGTGCAGGACCATCTACACAGTAATCTGCTAAAGCCCTCAGGAAGGGTCTTAGATGGTGAACAAGGCTGCTCAAAAGGGCAACCAGACAAAGCGTCAGGGTTTTTGACAGTAAAAGAAGAACAGCACTGACCCAAGGCAAATGTATTTGACTGTGGAGCAAAACCCAGGCTCAAGGCATGTCAGGCATAGGTAACCCACACCTTGCCAGAGTACCTGGGACTTAATGCAGGACAGCATCCATCCCTGGGACTCTGCACTGCCAGGGAGCATGGTAGCCTGCCAGCCCTCCCCTTCAGCATGCCTGGCTGAGGAGGGATAATGTAGCAGGATAGGTATGTCACTGCCAGCATCCACAGGGAATCCCAAGCCTAAAAACCCCACCGAAGTATTTTATATCCCCACCTACAGCAATATTGTAGGCTATAAATTTTGCATGTGGTCACTGTATTTTTCCGGAGCGTGTAGGCGACTGTCAGCTTCCTAATCCTGGATTTATTGGCAGCAATGAGAGGAGAGGGGAGGCTCTTGTCAGGGACCAAGAGGACAAGCCTATTCTTGGCACTTCGAAGGACTCTCCTGGTGGTGGTTAGATGCACTGGAGTCCCCATAGGCTCCCATAAATGTCACCCTTCCCAAAGCTGAGGACAATCCATCTTTGCAAGCAACCCCCTCATGTTTCCATTACAACCAGCCCTTGGTTCCCCTCCCTTTCTCATACCCACATTCTGCATGGTAATTCAGCAGCAGAACTCTCACAATGACTGATGAGGAGCTCAGGCAGAGAAGTCAGCTCAAGCTCTGTCTCCTTGCAGAGAGACAATTTCCCAGAGCAGCATCTGACCTCTGAAGCAGAAAAGAAAGACTTAAGGAGAGATGTCAGTGATGGACCATGACTGTGTTATGCCTGGGGCCAAGACACATCGGGGACCAGGAAGTCTCACCCACTAGATGTGGAAAGCCCACATAAGGACCCTCAAACAACTTGACTTCATTGCTAAGGCTCCTCTCATCCTCCAAACCCCTCATTTTCCAATTCTAAGTAGAAGCAGGGACTGGAAACCCATGAGCTGGTGTTGCTAGCTATTCCTCTGTAGCCAGTGGAAAAGTACAGGGGGATTTTGCTGAAGCGGAACAGCAGACAGGGTGAGTCTGGCTCTGTTGACTTCAGAGACACATCTCCCATCTCTCCCCTGCTGCAGCACACAAAATGATCCCAGCATTCATCCATAATCCCTTCTTTATGCCATGGCAGGAGTCTAAAGCACTGTGGAAGCCAACAGGTAAAAATCGTCCTCACAGGTTGGTTACAGCTCCAGGATCTTCAAATCACAGCTACTTGTGCAGGCTAGGAATTATTACCAGAATAACATGAATTTCCTCACTATCCTATATGGATTTTAGCATTTCATTTAGGAACAAAATGATTTTTTATCTGTTGGTTGTTGAAATGAAAAGGTGACTGTGCCTCTATCTGGAGTACTCTTCTGTGGAATTCAGGGAAGAAAATATTTCAGAAGACAGTGAAAAGCAAGGAAACCCAGAATTGTTTCTTTACATTATTCACATGCACTGTGCTATCTAAAGACAGTCAAGCACAATTTGTGTGTCTCACATTGTGCAAATGTGAGCATCTGGCAGAAGTGCATAACTTACCCATCACTGGAGTGAGTGGAACTCCTGCATCCAGCAAAGACCAAGAAGTATCCTGCCATATAAGTGACAGCTTTGGAAATGAATTGATTAAAAAAAAAAAACCAAAACAAAAAAAAACAACCTGTCAACTTGACACCTAGCCACTTTGCAAAAAAGGCATTTCAAAACATTTTCAGGTTGATATCTTCCCTGAATTTTCTCCATCACTCTTGCTTTTTTATCATTTAAACTCTCTCCCTTTTGCTCTGCTGTGAAGAATACACACACACACACAAAGCTAGCGGAAAACCAATCATCTATGCAGATTTACATCATAAGACAAAACCAGGAATGTGTCATGACTGAGGAAAAAACTAATAAGACAAATCAGCATGAACCAGAGAGTGAAGTCAGGAGAGAAAGTTAGATGACTATCCTTGTAAAACTTTCTAACATACCCATAATTAAATTGAACCTTATCTCTTTACCAGGACAAGCAACTCCAGTCCTGCAAGTTCTGCACAGACCCCTAATCCAATGAAGAGTTGCACTATTTTAATTTAATTTAGTTTTTGTTTTGTTACTAACAGCACAGTTTAGAGCCACCTTCACCATATCATGCCTCGGTGCAGGGAACAAGATTTTCACAGCACTGTCTGCAGCAGCACAGATTCCAGGCAAAAAGGTCTCAAAAGGCTTTTTTTTGCATTTCCCACTTCGGCTTCACCCAGCGCTAAAAAATGGATCTGTTTAAGCATAACTCACAGTTATCTCTTTCAGCTCGTCTGTAAAATGTTAATGTGATGTGTTCCCATTTAAAGATCCCTTTGCACTGCAAGGGCCACGTGAAGCTGTCTCCACAGACAGGAGCGCGCCCAAATGAATCTAACGTGGAAGAAGGAGAAATAAGGAACCTTTGGAAAAGGCACGGTGGAATACGCCCGGTGCCAGAGAGCCCACTGGCTGTGTGGGCAGACGGCATCATCGGCGACGGGCGACACTGTCCACCCTGGAGCCAGAGAGCTCCTCGGTTCGATTCTACGAACCAGGCAAGATGTGACTCACGCAATTCTCTCGCAAAGAAGGAGGACCATCTGCTAGTCATGAGCAGATGACAAATTCACTGCATTGCGTCTTGTCGCTACTTCCAAATTTGTAAGTAAACACATTTTGTAACCTCTCTCTCAGAATACTTGAGAACTTCGATAATGGAGGGGGAAAAAAAAAAAAAAAAAAGT
>VXAU01000814.1:189922-255836 GCA_013399695.1 Formicarius rufipectus | reverse complement strand
GCTCCAGCTCAGTGGCGGCTCCTGTGGAGCCCCTGCGGGCGCAGCGCGGCGCATCCCGAGCGGGGCCGGCGGTGCCTGCGCTCCCCCGGGCGGCCGCCGCTCCGCGATGCAGCCGCCTCCGCTCGCTCCCCCTGCTGCCCCTCGCTCCCCCTGCTGCCCCTCGCTCCCTCCACGAGCAGGCAGACCACCCCGAGAGCGCACCCCAAGGCCGGCACCCTCGGAATGGGAGCTCTCTGATCTCCCCCACCACCCACCGCGGGATGAGGCACTGCAGACGCCCCGCAGCATCCGCCTGTTTTGGAAGCGTGCTGGTCCTTGGCAACCGAGTCCATCCGAGACGAGATGCTAAAGTTTAGGGCACGAGTTATGTCCTCCTGCAGTGTTAGGGGCAAAGAAACTGGGCAGCACAGAGGCAAAGGTTTCGACACCGTCAATGACTTTTGCGGCTCAAAAAGGTCAGCCCAAAAACCGAGTAAGTACTTGTGGATTGGATCTAAGTTTGCATATCCAAAGGAGTTGAAGGAATTGCCCCGGGGGAGGTTTAGACTGGAAATCTGGGGAATAAATCACTGAAAGGGTGATCAGGCTTTGGAGCAGGCTGCCCAGGAAAGTGATAGACTCACCATCCCTGGAAATGTTCAAAAGTTGTCAAATGTGGCACTTGGAGATGTGGTTTTGTGGTGACCATGGCAGTGCTGGGTTAACGATTGGACTGAGTGAGCTTACAGGTCTTTTCCAATCTTAACGATTCAATGAGTTTAGGAATTTAAGCAGCTGTATCTTGCTCTCTTCAGCCTAAAGACTGAGAGAAAAAATGCAAAGAGTGACCAGGAAACACTCCAGACCAAGTATTCCCATGCTTTTTGAAGGACAGGAGTCTATGATAAACAAAAAATTGCACTAATAACAGTTATGAAAGCTATACATTAAAAGCAGACATTATAAGGACCAAAATCATAGGACCGCCTTCATTTTACATCAGTCCAGCCCTTACTGCACTTAGACATAGTACAAACTTAAATGAATGAAACTTTACTGCTTTTAGAAAGTGTCCTTTCCCAATCACTCTCATGGTGAATAACTGCTTTGCTCTGAGTCTCTGCCATCTGGACTAGACTGACAAGATGATGAAGGACTAACTATGCTGTCTCTGAAAATCGAGGGAGTAGGGTGATGATGAACCTGGGGCTGTGCAACTCTCATGTTAGCTAGCCCAAGAAAAGCAAAGCCTCTGTCACTATTCTGCCTCCTCTGTCCCAGCTCTTTGCACCTGCCCCGCTGATTTCTGACTTCAGCAGCTTTCAGCGCCTCTGCTTCTTTTGGGTTTCAGCAATGCTGGCCTTTAAGTCAGGATGTACCAGCCTGTCCTCAGTCTCCTTGGTGTTTGCTTACACCTGAGCAAGGAGAGCAGAGCAGCTGAAGACAGAGGAAGAAAGTCGGAAACCAATAAGAGACTTCTGCAGATCAGCTGGTGAGATCACAGGGAACCATGCACTACCCTGGGGAAAGCACTTAAGTCTTTCACTAGCCAGGCACCCGTGGAGCCATCATCCTCACTTGCTCAAGTCTTCCTTCTGCAGATGCTCCTCTTCACTGCCCCACTTTCTTTAGACTTCTGCATCTGCTCCTCTCTTCTGCTCTGATGTCTTCATGCTATCTCTGTGCAACCTCACCCACTGGCCCAAATTCAAATTCCCTTTCCCTGTCCCTTGTGATCTGCAGATCTGCTGCATCTACCCCAGTGAAGGCCTCTCCCTCTAACACCACCCAAAAGAACTCCCCCTCCAGCTGAAGCTCAGTGTGGTAGGAAGAGAGCTGCTCATCTGACAGCCCTGGGACATACCACATGGCCTCAGGAGCATGCTGCCTGTCCCACAGGCACCCTAGGAGACTTCTTTGGCTCAGACTTCTCACAATCTCAGAATTATTTTTTTCTGGTTACTGTCTTTGCACTGTGGCCTTTCATCTCCTTTAAACTAAAATTCCTATGCAGACTTCTGGCATTTCAAATCTCAGCTACTCCCACCTCTTTTTCTTTCTGGCCTCAACAAGCACTGTGTCAGCCAACTTGTACCAGCTCAAGCACTGCTATGAGCATCCTTTCCTCATGACTGGTTTTCTCTCTGCTGCTGCCTCTGCCCCTCTCCTCCTGCCCTGATATGTGCAGCAGAAGCCCCTTCCTTCTGATCTCAAGGCCCCCAGTGTATCATTCACTAACCAGATATAATTTCTTCCCTCATCTCCCCCTTAATATGAACCTTGTTTGCCTGCTTGATATATTTTGGGACAGACACCTTTGCCCGCTCACTCCCACCACTCCTCAGGTGTGAGACAGGCCCAGCACAAACACCCACACAGCCACTCTTGTCTTCTGTCAAAATCATCACTAAAAGCCTCTGGGATGCTCTCAGAAAATCTTTACTGTGGACTGCCCCTGTGCAGATCTCATTTCTAGAGCTGCTGTTCCATCATTTCCTTCTGCTTTCCCTTCCCTTCATCTACTTTATCATTCCCCTTTGCCTCTGCTTCAGTGCTGAGATCTCTAGCACAGGGCCCATCTTTTTTCCTTAACCATTCAATACTCAATCTGGTGGTGTCCTGGTCCTTGATTAAGATTCCCATGAACTATGGTGACATGAATAGTAAATCATTAGGATGGATTCCCTGGTGCTATACTGTCATTTGTTGCATTTGCTACAGCTCCTGGTAGCACTTGTATTTAACTTTGCTTCAGCACCTCAGTTCTGAAGGTAGGAAGCGTGTGATGTTAATTACCTCTAATCATGGCTGGCATTAAGAATACTGGTAGAAAACCCATAGAAATAAGTGCCATAATTCCTTGTCTCAAAATGAAGATACCAGTGTCTCTAGCATTGCATTTTTTAACCCATTTTGCTGAAATTTAATGTAGTTATTTAACTTTCATTTTCTTCCAGCTGCTAACCCCTCACCTAGTTCAGATGATTCATCCCTGCTGCATTCACTGCCCAGGAATGTTGGCTTTCAACAAACTACAGCAAATAATGTAAAATAAACACGAGAGTGCTTTCATCTCACAACAATCTGGGTTAAGTACATATTTCACACACTGAACCACAGGATATGTTAAATTAAAATCAGAACCACCAGATTTAAAAATCCAATGCCAATTCAAACCATTGACAAGTTATTTCTATATTCACTTATGTGCCATAACGGGCATGAGTAACAGTCATTGCTTTGTTAACCCTAAAAAGTGCAATTTGGCAATTTTTTCTCCATTAGCTGAGGAAAAACAAGAATTTTGATTTGGAACTACTCTTCATAGTAATTATCCATGTATACCCTTGAGTATCCTGATCTCCTTGAATGAATCCAAGACCATACAGATAGTTTTGTCTCCATCTTCCTCTTATTTTAGTCACCTACATTTTCAAAATTGCTTGAAATCATATTCTGAAGAAGTAACCTGGAATGGCTGCCTTGAAATGATAAATGTGCTCTTAAATGTCTGCTACTTCATGCTGCCAGAATGCAGTCTGGGGTCTTGCATGTGTTCATTTCGTAGTCAAAAGATGAAAGGGACCTACATTAAAAAAAAAAATATGTAAAAAAGAGGTTGCAGAGATGGGAATCTGACAGGAAAATATCAACTTTCTGGGCAAGCCTCAGATTTAATGCACTCTTACTCTAGATTTCCATAGTGTAACATTTAATGAATCTAACTTCTCATTCCAGCAACGCTAGGATAGGAATTGTACTTGGTGGTTGATTTATTTTGAAGATATGCAGAATAGGCATTATATTTCCTTTAGACTTTAAATGCAAGACTAGAGACACCCTAAAATTTAAAAAGCCTCTTATTCAGTGTCATGCTGCTATGTTTAGACTTTAGCAGAATCTAAAAGTCAGGAATTAACTACGGGGGCAAGCAAGAGGAGAAGAGAAGTAGTGTAGTTCTTTATGTTATGACTTGATCAGGCTTTGCTTTCCTCTGCAGTGTCTGCTTGAAGAGATGAACAGGGATGTTTTGGGGAGCTTTGCTAACACCCTCAGCTTTCTCCAAGTTGCTTGGAAGGATCTGGACTTACGGGAATGACTGAAATGTCCTGGGGACAGAAAAAGAAACAGTTTCATTTTAGCAGGTTAATGGTTCCTGGACACCGAAGGACCTGCTACTTGCCAAAACTACTTCTTGCTTTTCTTCTTTCAGCTTTCATGCTGCTGTAAATCTAGACAACATCTTTCCCCAACCAAGGAAAAACATTGACCTTTTCTGGTGTTGACAAAACCAGCAGAAGACAAATCCAGATACAAATATTTTCGTCCATTGCCACAGAAACTCCTTGAGACCCATATAGTCCTGTCTGGTCAGCTGAAATGTGAATGCGCTCCCTTGGCTGAGAACAGATGGAAAACCTTTCTCTCTTTAACAAGGGTATTCTTCCAACCAGCACAGGAGGAGAAACGTCTCTATCCCCAAAACCCTACTTTGTTTCTTTTAGGTCATGTTTTGTATGAGGAAAGATATGAAACTTACTCTTAGGACTAGAGGTTGGAGGTGGTGATAAGAAGAGCAGACAGTGGACTTTAAAAGACAAATGCCTTTTAAAAGGCATTTTATTCTAGCTGAGACTTTGAGAGACAACTGAATGTTTATATTCCGAGAATTAGAATGATTTTTTTTTACAGCACTGCTACAGTAATTAAGGTTTTGGGCTCAGTTCAAAACCCAGCACTACCACAACTTGCATTGGGAAAAAAAAGAGGATAAATAAACTAGTAGTTCTTACTCCTTCAGGTTAAAAAAAAAAAAAAAGTCCATATTTAAAAAATTAAGGGAAAATTCATCATAATGGATTTTTTCAGTTGGCCTCAATGATCTTTGGATCCAGTTCTTGGAGACATTGGTACTTCTATAAAAAATAGAGCATCAAGGGAGAAGAGCACTGGATCTCATAGCCATTGTAGAGAAGAATAAGGTCTTCCTATGCTCCTGTGGAGGTCCATATACCCAATCACAAAAGCTTTTCAGCTTCTTCCAGTTGCTGAAGCCCTTTTTCTGTAGTCTCAAGTTGTATTACAGGTTAGAGGAGTGGTAAGGTAGGCATGTGCTAGGAGACAGGGTGCAGAATCAGGTACATCATGGTGAGAGAAGGCCAAGGGAGACCACAGCTCAAGGTCTGTTCCAAACACTTCTCTTCTCTCCCACTGGTTGGTACACCATTCATGGTATCTCCATGGACCAGCTCACTGCAGAGCTGCATGGAAATCTTCCATGGTGCCTTTCCCACCAGAAAAAAAATGCTGATTTGTTAAAAACAAGAAGCTTTAATTTAGCAGGATGAATTCGAAGAGAACTTATTTTGAAAAGGAATTTTTTTGGGGAAAGCCTTCAAAGGCCTCACCTGAACTTTCTGAAAGCAAATGTCTCTGTTTTTCAGCTTGAAAAGATAGTTTATCAGGTTTTATTTTATTTTATAGCACACAAAGTATTTTTCAAGGTGGGGTAAGAATGAGATACTGAGTTTTTATCATGACGAAATACTGAGAGCCATTCAAAAAGGGGATTTTAAGAATGTTTTGGGGAAATTTGGCTTGGCCTTAGGAAATTTGGGAAAAAAATGGAATGCCGTTGTTTCATTCTGAGGAAGAAGAATTTTTCAAACTCCTTACTTTCCCTGTAGAACAAAAAAATTCCACACCTTTCCCTGACACTCAGGAGCCTTCATCTTTTGCAATGGCAGGGCTGGATTTGTACTGTGGGTGCTTGGTGGGATCATAGCCAAAGAAAAGCTCTGTGCTGTCAGGGGAAAAGCAACTTCAGCTCGTGGGTAGGAGTGGGTGAGCCTGAGAATTACCCATGCTTGTCTGAAAATTGGCAGCCTGTTTGGAAAGCCTCCAGGATCTCCAAGTGCCCAGAGTTTACAGGCCAGCCCAGGAAACAGCCTGCTTTAACAGCCCTGGGACACCCGGGAGGCCTTTTTTGGTTAAGTGCAAACCTTTAGTCACACAAATACGCCCCACCTTAAGCAGAGATCCAGTCATTCTCAAAGAATGTCTTAAAAATAATTAAATGACTTTACATCATGTTCCAGGAGATTAAATTTTTCTGCCTTGCATTTCTTAAAGCTACCAGCTTATAAGGTAGCATGTCAAAGTAACAAAAGGTCATACGTGGCACTGCTTGCTGCCTCCAACAAGGAGGAGTAGCCTGGTACATTATAATCCCTTTTTGCTAACAAGAAGAAAGAGGAAAAATAGGTTAGGCAGTGTCAATAGACTTTCTGCATCTACAAGTTCCCTCTAGTCATGAAATGTTAATATAAAATGGGCATTATATTCAAGCACAGCTGATGTACCCTTTTCCTTCAAAATAAGCTGTTTTGTACACATTCAACTCCTGAAACAAATATGGTGTCCCCTGGGCTCTCTTTAACACAAGTGCAGAGTGGTGCGTTTGGGATAACTTCACATCCTGTTAAGTTGTGGATGTTTTCCAGATATATGTTGAACATAAAAAGTATGTCCTCCTCAGGTGGAATTAGGAGATTCCCTCCATGTCTCCTGTGCTTGTAAAATTAAAAAACCCCCCAAAAAAACCAAAAACCAAAACCAGATTAAAAGTGAGGAAAGGTTCTAAATAATGCCAGTGGTTTACTACCTGCTGAGATTGGAGGCCTGTTTTCTTTTTCTTTTCATTTTTTTCCCGCCTTTCATTTGACTTAAATATCCGTATTTTAAGACTATCTGTGACAGAGAAAACAAAAGACCATCATGAGCAATAGGCAGGAACAGCTCTTATAATAATGCACTGCCAATAAACACCTCAATCTCACTGTGAGACCTTTGTGTTATACCAGTTACAAGAGTCTTTTTTGTAATGCATTTTGAAAGTCAGCTTAGTTATGAATCTTAGGGAATCTCAACTTTCTTTTCAAATTAGGAGAATGAAAAATGTAGGTGCTATTTTTAAGCACTGCTCTACACTGTAACCCCATGTCTTGTTCCAGTTCTTGGCACCCCAAACCACAGTACAGATGTGGCTCTAACAGTCTCTCCTGGGCCAGCTGCTGGTCTCCTCCTGTGGAGAAAGGACACAGAGAGGAATAGACAGCTCAGGGTAAATGAAAAAGATTTCCCAAATTTTTCTCTCTTTTCACAAGTGTTTGATGAAAACATGATGGAGGAGGAAATAGGGAAAAAGAGAATATGACAGTCTATGGGCTTTGTGTCAGACTCAGAACATGAAAGATGAGAAAGGAAAAAGAGACAAAAGAAAGGGAAGAAATAGCATGAAAATTAATGAGAGAGGGAAAATGGCCAAGATACAGAAAGAAAGTGAGAGACAAAGTGGCTGAGAAAAGAGGGAGAAGAGAATTTGAAGGAAGCATGTGGGGCTGCAAAATAGTAGCTGTACATGTCTCTAGTGGAAAATAGTCATTATGTGGCACATATAAGCAAATATGACATTAAAAACTACACAATAGTGGATAAGCAAAGGCTGTGGGTAGGTCTGGATAGTTCTCCTCCAAATAAGGCAGCTGAAAGTCAGCATTCCCTTATTGCAGCTATTGTGAAGCTAAAGTTCACTTGTTCTGAAATGCTTCCTTACTTTGTATCATAACTTGATAAGTGATTTGTTCCACTGGGAGAAAACCTTTTATCACCATGGCCCATGTGTGCTTTGTTGGCACAGTATCTGAAGTGCAATTATTCAATTTACTTTTTCAGCTGGTGGGTATTTGTTTGAATTTTTAACAAAGGCGGGGTAAAACAGCATTTTTCAAACATTCTGGTTTACACTTTCCCAGCTCTTCTTTTGCTACTTTTTCTGTCTATGGCCAAATCCACTCCCTAAAGCCCCAAGGCACTGCAACCCTTAAATCAAAAATCCTCCGAGTATTTGTAACACCCTGCTCACCCACAGACACACCACCTCTTCCAGTGGCCATCCAGCTGTCACTGTGTCGGTGGGCTCTGGGAGGCCAAGCACAGTCCCTTCTGATTTCATCAAGGGACCACTTCAGGGACTGCACACACTGCAGAACCAAGTGCCATTCTCCCAGCACTAGTTCAACCACCGCTTGGTGACAGTTTTTACAACACTCTCACACTTTTTAGATTCCTCCTCTCCTTGATTTCATATGCTGAACAGTAGCCAAAGCCATAATCTGTGATCTTTCTACCTCCCAAGAATCTTCCAGCCATACGTTTTAACAAACAGGTGTCCTGTTACAACGAAAGTGACCTGGAAACGACAAAGAACTTTTCCAAAATGTGCCATGTAAACATCATGTGTTTTTTCAAGATGGCATCCCCCTCCACCCCGCCTCAACTCTATTTACACAGTAACCTTTATTTTGCTTGTTTTTTTTTCTCTTCAGCTCTTGAATAACAGAGCCTTTACATTACGATAAATGCCAGCCCTTTCCTTTGTCCATGCAGACTTGTGAGCCTCCATCTAAACTGAAGAGCATCACAACTTTCTAGGCTTCTGATGTTTCTGATGTTTTATGGTCGTGGTACCTTTGACCATTTTGACCAATAGTCTTTGTTACTGAAAAGTACATAGAAGTTAGGCAAGGTTGAATATGTGAATATTATCTGCTGAGAGAGGCTGCTGTAGTGTACAACTGCTGTAAATCACAGGCTTGGTAAAAGCTGATGCTGGGCTAAGTGTCCTATATTCAATAAAGAAACAGTTTTCTTTCTCTGATGATTGGTGACCATGCTCAAACCACTGACCACATGTTGTGATGTGTCCCTAGGGATTTCTTTGCAGGTAAGTTGCAGATCAAGACACTGGAGAGCTGCTTGGCTGAAGCCCTGTTGAAAATCAGCAAGTGAAAGTAAGGTAAAAGCAATTATACAGCAAAAAAAGAGTGTGGCCCTGGGTAGAAGCAGGAACCCAAAACTTCTTTTGGTTAGAGAGCTTACTGAAAAGTCCAACCATAATTTCTCAACAAGGAAATGAATTTGTTGATTGTTCCTGCTGGTCTAGGAAGAAAAACAAAGCAGGATAAATAAGCAGCGTTGCCCAAAATAAACATTTGTCTCTAAATATCAGTGTCAAAATAGCATCCCCTTGGAAATAAACTCGCATGATCCTAAATGTTCTGTCTCCTACTGGGATGTGGGAAAAACTGCATGCAGCCACTGGACAGCACAGAGATTTGTGGATACAGAACTGAAGAACCAGGACATTGCAGTGAAGACCTGCCTCTCCTTCATCTGCAAAATCCTCAGGTCTAGATAAGAAAGTGCCAGTAAGAGAGGAGTCGCATAAAGTCAGATTCACTTCCCAACGTGACCTGCCTTCCCCCATCTCTGAGCCAGTGCTGTTGCCCTGTTGAGCCAGCTGAAAACCAAAGGGAATTTTACCATTTTAAATGATTTACATTTAAACCAAAAAAGACTTTCAGAATTCCCACAAAGCAGAAATTTCATAACTCTGGCAATTGTGGAAAATACTTAGTACAGTATTCGGAGACTTCACTTAAAATGTTATATATTGATGCATGGCTTTTCATTTGTGGATTGATGAAAGACCTGGCAGCAGTAGTACTGGTCATGACCATGGACCATGAACAATCCTTCTGAAACTGTGAAATCACAGTGCTGGTCAGCATCTAAATTGTAACTCAAATTTGTGTACATGTGGAGAAGACATAGGAACACATATTAGCTACAATTGCTGTAAAATCTTGGAGTTCGTTACATCTTTATATCTGCTTGCTGGTCTCTTGCATAATGATTGCTTTTACTGAATTATTACAGTTTTCAGGTATAGAGTGGGAAAAGATTCCTTGAATCACCATAATTCCCCCCCCACCAGAGGTGACTACATTCTAGAGGTATCTTCAAAATCCTGCTCAAACTCCACCTTAATTCTTTTTTTTTTTTTTAACATCTTGACTTAACACAAATCTTGAAACTCAAGATCCTGATAGCACTCTGACTCCAAGCTTTGAACTAACCTTTGAAAGTGCTACAGGCTGATTATTTTCTGCCATCAGATGACTTGTCATTCTGCAATGACATTTGCCTTTCCTCCGAGTGTGGCACACTGTGATTAAGAAGTGAGTTGTTTATCTTCTGCTCACAATCACTAGTAAAGATCTGAAATACCTGTTACACATCACCAGCCATCCCTCCTGTTCTCTGCCACATTGTCATTCACCTTTATGGTCAGTTTAATGTTCTTGAGCCAAGTCTGAATGCGTGGGACGGCACAGTGCTTGTTCCAGACACAGAGAATGCTGAGGTAGGATTTTGTACATATCTCTGAAATCCTGTGGTGCATCCTGTTATGATCCCTCTGCCCAGAAGTTTTATGAAACAGTCAAGTTTCAAGGCCCAGAGTCACCATCATATTCATCTGCACTTTTTCATCCACTCAATCTCTTAAGACCCCTAAGGGAATGACTGTTCCCTCTTATGTGAATGAACTCTCCTGAGCCAAGTAACTTCTGTTTAAAGTAAAAATTGTTCCTCCAGCTAAAAAAAGGGTCCAGCCTTGCTTACATCACCTTTCACTGTCAAATATTTCCTCATAACATAAGAGCTAATAAACCATGAGCAAGGCATCTGCTGTCTTCATCAGTAAGCTAAACACAAAGCTTCACCTCTGCCTTTGTGAAGCAAATTTTTCCACATATCCAAGGTTTTTTACACACCCTCCTGGAATTCTCCCTGGTTGGTCACATTCATTTTGAAGGCGGTGTCAGAGCAGACACAGCACTCTAGAAAAGGTCTTGGAGAGATCCAAAACAGGGATGTCTAGTGCTGAAGCTATCCCAAGGGCCAAACTTCTTCTCTGGAAATCTGTAGCACAACTTCCCTGTTCTGCCCACAGGGAGCTGCTTTAGGGGCTCGGAAATATGAAGTTCATTGCTTTGAACTTCCATGAGGAATCCTGGGTAAAGGAGAGGGAGACGGATCCTCTCTGGGGATGGGAACAAGGGAGAGACCCTGCTTTTGAGGACATTTGTTTCTCAGCAGTCCTGATGCAGTTACCTGCTTAGGAGGCAGGTTTTTATATGCATATTGTCACAGCATAAAGGGATGTGGAATTAGGGTCAGAGACCCACTGTGCTGGACATTGCAGACCCAAAACCTAAAGCTGCTCCCTACCCTGAACAAAGATTTATTTTTCTTTTATTTTTCCCTTGAAGACTCAGTGTGCTCATAGGGCTTTTGTTTACTGTTTGCCTCACTGTAGTTTAAAGGAAATAATATAGTAATGATCAGCCTAGGGTTGTTTTTTGTTTTTGTTTGTTGGGGTTGTTGTTTGTTTGTTTGTTTTGGTTGGGGTTTTTTTGTGTGGGTTTTTTTTGTTGTTTTTTTTTCCCCCCTTGTTTTCAATCAGTGCCTTATTTGTTTTCTTCCAGCTCTCCAGCAGTGTTCCCAGTGGTTCAAAGAGCTTGTAGGCTAGGACATCAGAAAACAGGTTGTCAAGTCTAGCAGACTAGTATGTAGTAAAACCAATAATAGTAGATTTCCTTTTTTTTTTTTTTAATCGTAATTCCTGACCTGTAATAAAAAGATTTATAAAAATATTGACATTATACGTGAAACAGTGAGGATTTCTACAGGTATTAAAAATAATGATTTAGCACTTCATTAGAGTTTGCTTTCCTGGGTAATTTTCAGTGACAGCTCTGCTCACCATACCTGGGTACTAATGGTGTTCATAAAGAAACTGGGGCTGAACTCATTAGGAAGCAATTCCAGAATACTTTCACCACAGAGCAGCCTTATGGAAGCAGAGATTGTATTCATTGGTTTCACTGTGGAAAAACAGTGCTGGGTTGTGAATGAGGTAAAATTAATTGATACCTGCTGTTACTCTTCATTTTATTCTGTGAATAATAGCTGAAATGAATTCAAGGCATGTCATTCAACTGAATTTTTTTAGAAAGAGGGCAAGGAGTGAAGGAGATGGCATCCCATCCAAGGTTTGCCCTGCATCTCATAAAGAGACGGGGAAGATGTAACTGAATTTAATTCCTATTTAACATGGCGGATTTTGCTTCTATTCCTCTTTAGAAATAAAAAATATGGTCTATCCTTATGTAAGCGAGACAAGCTGTGACGAAAATAATGAAGCAAGAGATAGAGGCCATAGTGAGAAGGTTCTGGATCCTGATGGTCTCTCTGCTTTAGCTACTCTCATAACTATCATTTTTATCCTGTGGGCACTCAGCTAAACTGGGATGTGGCTGCTGTTTGTGCAGCAGATGGATGGTGCTGTGGCCAAAGCATTAATACAGCACTCAGGAGCAATCACTTTCTTTTCGGGCTTTGACATGGACTTTCTCCATAATGTTGAGCAAATAACCTATACAAAGAGAAAGCAGAAAGGTATTGAAGCAAATTAATTCATGTCAGTGTTTAAATATTGGAAATTATAGCATTTCAACTTTAGAAACTCTATGGGTTTTTTAAAGTACACAATTTTTTAAAAGAAACACAACATCAAGATTTCCACCCTTATCCTGTGATGTGAGTTTTCCCTACATAACAATTTGGATGATTTTAGTCTTAGTAAAAACAAAATTAGATCCTTTAAGAACAAAAAGAGCTATTTAGAAAAAACAGTAATATGTGAAGAACAATAAATGTATGCCATTACTGCACTGCAGAGATGAAGTCCATCTACATTCTCCTCTCTGAGTCTTAATCCACTGATCTAGTGTGGGCACAAAAACCCTCCCTGAAGAAAGAAGAGGTGCCAGAGGAGAAATGGATGAAAAGCTCAGCCAATAAATCCCAAGAGCAAAGCTCGATAAAACAAGTGGAAAACAGTAAGTACAAATGTCAAGTATGAGTTAAGGAAAGTCACCCATTTAATTTTCCTCAACCCAGAGAGAAAGGTTGGCTAAGTTAGTTTGAGTCTCCAGAAAGCCTGGTCTCCCCAGAAATGGCTCTCCACAAGAGAAATTGGAAGGCCATCTCTGGCAATCCAGATCTTGGGACCATTTCATCACATTGCTGAGATGCACAGAAGTATTTGCCATCCTCCCAGGCACCATATGGACCAGAGCTTGTGGCTGCTCTCATGGGATTCGGTAATTACATTGTCATTTTCCTCTTGTTTATTGGAGGGAAAGATGCTATCAAATTTTAAAGGACCAAGTGGGAAAAGTCATGGAATAAAAGGAAAAGGAAGAGATTGAGTGCTGCATTACTGAAGGATGGAAGGAAAAATAGCCATCTTCCAAACCTGTAATGCTTCCAGAAAGAGGAGAGAGCCACCCAAATGCAAAGAGCACAGAGGAAACCACAGTGACTTTGAAGGTCTAAACCTTCTCCTCTCTGCTGTACAATGTTTAGACCTGTGTGTACACATACAGAGAGAAAGTGAAAGTTCACCTCTACTCTGAAAAGGTAAATTATTAGAGTTTTGGAACATTACAGGACAAGTTCTCTAAAATTTGCCATGAGTTAAGTAAGTCAGAGGAGATGCAGTGGCTCCACCTTTTTTCTATAAGACAAAATTAGCACCTCAAAGGACATGATAATCATGGAGAACTTGCTTTTCAGCGCTATTAAATAAACCTGAGGAGTGCCAGCACCATTCCTCGTGCTCTGCAGAATACAAAGTATGCATACTTCTCCCTAAAAAGAATTTCATATAAAGGGTCAACCCAGCGACCCCAGGAACCACTGGGAGGGTTGCAGTGTCAGTCACAAGAACACAGGACTTCTGTTTTCAAAAAATGCCTTCCTAATGTAGAAATACCAGTCCATGACCAAAAATGACCTGGACTCTCAGGACTGTAAATCCCAATGACAGATACCTTAAAAATACCTCTCTGGTTTCTGCTTCTGAAAATGCTGTGCCCAAGAACAACTAAAAGCAACTCACCCTGTGGAAAGCACACTGAGGGAACCGCAGACTCCTTGAATGTCACTGGATTTAGAAAGCTGATCTTCCAGCCACACACTGTCCCCAACTTCCTGCTTACAAACTGCTTCAGCATTGACTCAGTAGGAATAACACCATCCACTGAATCACCCACCCATCTGCAACACCTGCTCCTTCCTTAGCTCTTACGCCTTCCCTGGGATGACTCAGTTTAGCTGCCCCGAGCCTGTGAGATGGGAGAAGACCATACCTTAATTCACATGGGCTGAGGGGTATGTAAGGCCCCCTACTAATTAATTGCTGGCTTTCTGCAATCTGGGATGCAATCCTCGTCCACTCCCTGTGACTCCACACAGTTGGGGGGTGTTTTGTAACTTTTCCAGCCCTGCCTATCTGGAACACTTTCCTGCCGAGACACTGAGTCACTTCCTCTTTAGGAAGCTCACCCAAAATCCTTTTCACTTTAGCTTATAAACTATTATTAACTCCATCTGTAAAGCAAAACTTTTACTCATCAGTAGAGCTAGCTGGGAATTTTCCAGTGATACACACTTTTTTGTTTTATTCTAAGATGTTGATTTGTTAGAACATAAATCTTTTTTAGAAATGCACCAGTTCTGCTTAGGCTTTCATCAGAAAAAGTGCTTGCATCCAAAGAAGGAGAAAAGCTCAGCTTAGCCAAGACCCTAATGGTTAGGTCACTGACAAAGCAAAACTGAGATTTTTGGCAAAACAGGGACCTGAATCCTACACAGTGTCATAAGAGCAAACGTCTCTTAGGATGGACCAAGTTGATGGCCTCATATTGATGGTGTTTTATTAAGTGACTAGTCAGTGGTATAAAAACTTGGTCCTGATATCTTCTCTGTTTCACATCAGTGAAATCCTGACAGCTCAGGAAACCCACAATTTTTTAGTGTCTTTCTCGTTTTACTGAGAAATTTCAAAAGGCCTCAAGTTGTTCCCACTGAGGAGCAGGATCCTTTTAAAATCCTGAAAGTTGTCACTGGACAGGGGAATTACAAAAGATTCCAGATGAGTTGTACTTACTGTTTTTCCCAACAGCAGTCCCAAGCAGCAGGTCAATCCAGTCACCTTACAAACACACAGGCTGTGCCAATGTGCAAGTGCTTTTCTTAGGACTGGTGGCACATTTCTTTGTGATGCGGTTCCATCATAAAATAGACCACAGCAGTCAAAGAGTTTCCTCTGAAGTGCCTCATATTTATTAAATTTCTGATGAGTGAGGTGATGTGTTTCTGTAGCTGATGGATACTCCAAACTTGTTAGAACACAGGCACAACTGCACATTTGGATTTTTCTATGTATAACACATGGTACATAACCCATGTGTCTGCTTCTCCATGAGCTAAAGAAGCAAGGCTCAATTAAAAAGTGTGGCTTTTTTCCCTTCTATTTTCACCCATGGCTCAGGATATATGTGTTTCAGAAGTAGCTTCAGATATTTACTTAAGATCAAATTCTTACATTTAAATATATGTTTCATTGTTTAGTCTTTGAAAATGTTCCTTTTTGCAGCAAAAGGAAAGCCATTATCATCTGAACTGTATCCCTATTTTGTGTTCCTGTAGTTTTGCTCAGTAGGAATCATGGGGCTAATGGAACTGTTCCCATTCATTTGTTTTTTGTAATCTGTTACTCATCAAGTGTTGAGCTTCTGGGCATCTTACAAGCTATATCAAGTATGTTACAACTATAGGTTGCTCCCCATCTAACAGCCAAGAAGTCATGGAACTGCTGATTACTATGGATCTGCAAAAGCAATCACATGCTGTCCAACACCCATTTGATCAACACAACCCAACAGGATGGTCTATATATTTCTGAAAAGCAAAGGCTTTTGTTGCAATTTTGACTGGAATTTCTTACTATATGAGGACACTCTTTTAGCACTGTTTACTTAACTGTGAGACTCCATAGTGAGAAAGGGCTTCTTTCTGGTAAGAGAACTTCATAATTGATCTCATTTCTAGGGAAAACGTTTGTCTTCTGTTTCTAGGAATGACATTATTTGAAGGAGACTGAGCCTTGGCCATGTCTGCTTTTCATGTACATGCTGTGGACCCATATTAGCTCCTAGAACAAAAGGACAGGGCAGGCAAATGTCTATACAAAGGAAATTTTTAACCCGAGTGAAGATTCTCAAAGGTTTTGACTGGAAAGGAACAGGAAAGAAACAGGTCCAAGCCAACCTGCCTTTTCCACCCACTGTATTTGTCAGTTGCTCCCCCTGCTTTAGACTGTCAGATTTCACTCCAATTCTTCTGTATGGGCACATAAATCTTGCCAGATATGCTTCACTCACTTAACACCTACCTGCTGGAGCTTAGATTCAGGGAGAGGGGAGAAAAGCAAACTCAAACCCTGGCAATTCTTATAAATCACGGTGTTGCTAATCTCTTTTCAAGAGAGTCAAATGTAAAGTCATGTTCCTTCTTGTGAAAACATTACTAGCCTGTGGGTGTCAACACAGCCTTCTTTTCCAAGAAATCTGTTGCATCCCACAGTGACTGTAAAGAAATTGCACTCTGATGACAGTGAAGAGAGTCTGCTAGAAAAACATCACACGCCAATTCCATACAACAGCAACCTCAACAAGCACTTATTTTTGTAAGATCAGCTCTTTCTAATTTCACAAAAAGCAGAATTGAACTTGACCAAGATACACTTTAGGGGACTTGTTTTTACAACGTCATTGTTGCGAGCTCTTTCCCCACCCCAAAATCCCATTTTCAGCTTCCTTATTCATTCTGTGCCAAGAGACACTATCCCATTTCTTTACAATTCTCATATAGAGCAAACAAGAACTTAAGCCACCTGGCTGCTACCTTTACACATCCTTCTACACCCTGTACTCCAACAGTGGGGCGGTTTCCTCCCCTGGGAGTACACCTCCTCTGCACCAAGGAGGTCAGCCCACTGCACTTATCCTGTTTTGATCAAGGTCTTGCCCCTTCCTGATGAAAAGATCATCCCCGATCCCTCGGATCCTTGCAGAAACCCATCTACTTGTGAGATCTGAGGAAGACCCCAAGCTACTTCCCAGATTAGTATCTGGAGAGTGTCCATAGACCACTTGCAGGGAAAGACCCTTTCCCAGGAAGCATTTTTGCAACTAAGGAAAGGGAATGAGAGGTGCTTTCTGAAGAGAGGGCAGAGTCTTGGGCAGTCAGCATGCCGTATATTACCAAAGGACAGTACACAGCAACATTAAGTACTTTGTTCCTGTATTTAAAGTGTGGCGACAAAGCAGAGGGAGACTCCAATTTTACAAGGAGTCACGTGGAAAATATAAGAGGTAGTGGGTACAAGTTACTCCTGGAGAGATTCTGATTATAAACAAGGAGAAATCTTTTCACAGTGAGAATTATCCAACCATTGGAAGAATCTCCTCAGGGAAGTGGTGAGTCCCCTAGTGCTGGACACTTTTAAGGTGCAGATGGAGAGCGTTCTGGGCCATCTAGACTGTGCTTTTACCTAGAAAGGTGAGATCAGATGATCCTTGAGGTCCTTTCTGACCTGGTATTCTATGATTCTATGATACGGTAGTCATACCTGAAATGACATGGAATGTGGGACTCCTCTATGTTAGAATTTCCTCATTATCAGGAAAGGAATATCTTGTGAATTCATGTGCATGATGAGAAAAACCATAAAATGACCAGAGATCCTTATAGTTCCTGCACTACGCAGTCCGAATCATTAAAAATGTATGTTTTGGTTTGATGTGTTCATTTATTTGAGTACAGAGTAAAGTTCAAATACCCATTGTGTGTGTTGGAGCAGTGTCTAGAGCTCAGACCACAGCCTTGCCTTGGCCGTGTTTCTGTCCAAAGCAATGACTCGTCATGTGACAAGTTCATATGAAGTCATGGTGCTGTCTGAGGAGGTTTCACTCCAGACAGAACTTAACCTTTCCGACCCTCCCGCTTCCCTCTCTGCAGTTACCCCAAAGCCACCACCTTTTCAGACTGCCCTGGTAAAGCACATACCAGCCTGTGTCTGTCAGCCTGAGCATGCACACCTTAGGCATGAACAGGCAAAGCTTCGGCCTCACAGCCCTTGAGGGGTGCAGTCACTGGCTGACAGATGTGCGTGTCACCATGTGATGCTTCATTACAGGAGGGTTTGCTAAAAAATAAACAAACTTGAAGCTAGTGAAAAAAAAAAAAAGGTTTTGCTCAAATGCAATCATTCACGTGGAAATAGTTATCTTCTTAAGGGAACAAGAGGGAGCAAAAACCTGGGTCCACCTCACACATTGCTCTTCATCTTCACCTCTGTAAAAGCAGGAGAAAGAGATCATCGCCTCTTTCAGAAGTTCACCGTCTCACTTCTTTATGAGGTCTGGGGAATTGCTGCTGCTTACAATCCCCTCCATCCCTCCCTCCCAGGTTGAAGCCTGCACTCCCAAGATTTGGGAGGAATCAGCCCAAGAGCTGGCTGTGCAAAGTGGCTTGGGACAGCAACTCCACTAGGGACCCCACCAGAGTCCCCGCCTCACAGCACCATCCAGCCCCTCTCTCTGGTCTCATCTCACTGTGTGTCTGTCCTCTCCCAAAATTCTTTCTTCTGTCCTGATCTAGTAGTCTGGGAAAATCTGAAAAAAACTTTCAAAATTCATCCATAATATGGCAGGAAAACGAACAGAAGGAAAAGTTGCTGAAAACAAATGAACCACAAGACTAAAAGAAGCACATATATGTTTTTAAATTACTCTCTGAAAGATTTGGAAGAAGGGGTTAAAAAATCGTTTTTCTATGAATTGTTTCCTATTAAAATTTTGTAGCAAATTATGACCTCAATAAGAGCATTGGCAAGCTGGCATCTGTTTTGTTCTGGTTCATTAATCCATTCTGAGAGGTGACAGCCCATATAATGATTTCTTGGCAAGGCAAAGAGGCAGTTCGTGGGGTAAATCATAACTCCGCTGGCATCACATGGCACCGTGATAATTTACACCACACAAGGGCCTATTCCACCATCTGAATTCCCTTTCCCATCACACTGCAGTTTGTATCCTGGCCAGCTTGACTTTTATGGTTAACATTCTCATCGTTTATTATTCACACTGTGGCAGAAACTTGAAGTCACAATCAGGATGCCGTTGGCATGGGGTTAGATGCTGTGGCAACATATGCAACACTGTTCCAAAGAGCTTTCATTCTTACTCTGCTGTTATCTGACGTATTCCTACCCTGAGTCCATCCAAACAGATTTTCACCAAGTGCTAAAATGGGTGAACTTTGGCCAAGAAGGCACCATGGAATTATTCACAGTGGCAGGCTAGATGAAATGTAAGCATCACCAATTCATCCAATTATTTTTCAATAGAAGCTAGGGCCAGAAGGGACTTTGTACATCATTACTCTTGATATTCCAGACATTCTTGTTTGGAGCTTGGTTCTGCAGAAAGAAATAATAGTTTGTTTCATTGACAGTGGAGGACAAGTAAAAATTAGCAGATTTTACGGGACATAAAAAAGTCCATTAGAAAATGATGTTTAGGGAGAGACATTTTTCGTCATGCTACATAACTCTTTCCCATGTTTCAAAATAAAATATTGATGAAAAGCATATGACTATGCTTACCAAATATTATTTTTTGAGTTGTCTGTACATTTAGAGAGCTTATAAGAGAATAATATAGGAATGCGATGGATAAAAAGAGGGGGGAAATGGTGTTAGTTTAAAATACATCTTTTTGGGGGTTTTTTGGATCTATTTACTGAAGAAGTTAATAGTGGATTCCCAAAAGTTGATTTTGGTAGTGATTCATTTCCATGCTTTAGTTTACTTATTACACCTGTAAAACTGAAGTTCAGCCCAAATTCAAGCCAAAAATACAGGCACCTCAGAAAGTCTGGATTGCTTGAGATCTGAATCCCGGTCTCAGTTCTGCATACCAACCAGAAGTCTAGGTCTGAATGCCCACAAATACTATGTGACCCCACTTATTCTCAGCTGGAGCTTCTCCCCAGTGGAAAGGCAATTCCTATCCAGGTAACAAGCAAGGACAACCTCTTTAAAAATATGTTAAAAAAATGATAGTTGAACAACTTAAGCTGTTTCCCAAATGCATGTGGAATCTGCTTGGAAGAGACCCCATAAACAGAACTATTCATGAATCAAAATCTCTTTAAATTTTTGTTGGAACTTCAGTTAGATTTCTTGGTTATTCAAATTTATGTGAAGTTGAGATAAACCTCCAAGATTCAGTCACTTTTAATAGCATGAGATACAGACTTCTCAAACCTGCTGTGAAAGTTGAAACCTGGGCCAACTTTTCTGCCACAAGCCGCACTTAACATCAGTAAAAAAAGACATCACTCTCTTCTCTCGCTTCCTGTACATTTTGAGGAAAAGAAAAGAAAAAAAAAAGATATTTAAAAAAAAGGCAAAGCCAGGACAGATTAAAAAAATTATTTTTGAAAAGCACAGTCCTTTCTCAATCTGGCACTTCCACTCCACTGAGATGCTTTGATTCATACATTTACCAGCTTGCATGCATCCCCAAATTGACATAGGACATGCACAGGCTCTGTACAAGTAGGACAAACCTCAGAGGTGGCCCAGAAACCCACTCTGCAAAGCACTTGCCTGCACCCGTCAGAGGCAGAGCACAGCTGAATTGGCACCTTAACCTGTACCAAGCCACCCCTGCCAACTCCAGGCAGGATTTTTCTAGCTCCTTGTTCCAAAAAAATAAAATAAAATAAAAAAAAAAATCTCTCCAGCCAAAATCCCCTCCTGGGCTGCAAATATGTTCAGGCACACACCTCTGTGTCGTAAATGAAATCTCTGGCGTTCTGCAAAACCGTGCAGAAGGAGCCAACTGGAACCGAGCAGAGCCAGCGCTGGGAGAAGGTGTTTGAGCTGTTGAATTTAGTGACTACTCATATGTCATATCCAAAGGAGCATTACACATCTCACTTTAATAGCCCTGTTGGTGGGTTTGAATTTGTCACCTGGCCTTTTCATACCCTGATCATGGGTATTTTGAGGGGGTCTTCTTGAACTGCCTTGTGTGGAAGACAACTGTCATCGTGCTTGAAAAGGAAAGTAAAGCTTTTGTGCCACCCACTGATTGAAACAGTAAGAGTTATAAGGGACTCGAGGTGTCCTGTTTAGTTCAAATAACATGATTATTGTGCCCAGAACACATCTTTTCAAGTCCAAGCCAAAGAAAGTGCGGTGAGCCTGTGAAATCACTAATGAACACTAGTCAGAAGGCTCCAGCTTATACATGCCTTTGGATACACAAAGCATTTCTAAAGGGGTTGGTATGAACTGTTTAAAAGTTGGTATTATGTTTTTTCTGCTTTCTAGATTTCAGCACTTTTTAAGGGGTCACATTAGTAAGACAGAAAAAGGGAAAATTAAATGGAAGGGATTTTGCATGTTTCTCAGTGAACTGGGGGGGTGTGACTGAACACCATTCCATCTGGGACAATGAAAAGATCAAAGCATGAAATAATAAACTTTCATCCTAAGAGTAAGTTGGTACTGACAACTGTCTGAGTCAGTGCCAGCAATCTGATTTCTGATCTTTGGCATACATGTATTCACGTTGATTCCAAAGAGGTATTATGAAGTAATAATGAAGCAATGAGGTAATCCTGAAATAATGAAGAAATCTAAATTTTGCCAGATAGCAGTGGTAGAGTATTTAACAGTCCTGAAATACTGTGCAAGGTTTAAAAAGTACTATATCAAACACTTGCTGGGCAGAGTTTATTATATTACCGATTTTTTTTCCTCCTCATTTTACACTTTTAAGAAATCAACAAAGAAAATCAGAAACAAAGACTCGATGATTCCTCAGGAATCATTGGTCTATTATTTTCCTGAGGGCATGACTCTCCACACCTGACAGACATCTGTCTGGTATCAAAAATCTTCAGCAAAGAAGAATCTATTAAGCCCTTGTTGAACTCAGCACATGTAATTCAAATTAAATTCATGAAGATGAAGAGCATTTATAAAGTCCAACCTGCTAGAAGAACACAACTGTGCAACAAATTGTGGAAGACAGCACTTGACCATGTAAGATATTAGGGCCTTTCCTAAGAACAATCCCTATCTGCATCTGAGCCAGATGCTCCTTCTACTGCATCCTGAATGAGCAGCTCTTCCATTCTCACAAACCTGAGCATGAAACATGGAAAAAAGCCTTTCAGAGGGAAGAAAAAGGAAGGCAGCATTGACTTGGGAAAGCGTAGCCACCCTGTACAAATGAAAAGACTTCCCTGGGACAACTTTAGCAGCAGTCTGTTAACTTAATTTCACACCTTCCATGTGTGCCTAACAGGTGAAAGTGATTCCCACACACTATCCATGTGCATCTTCCCATCTTCCACACATTAAAGTGCAACAGGTCCTTTGCCTCTCAAGTCCACCTTTCCAGTGGTCACTTCTTCCAGGGTTCAGTGGGTGTAGGAAGCTTGCATAGACTTGCCATTGCTTAGAAAGAAACTCCTCATCCCAGAATGTTTCTGGACCCTACTGTAGCCCACTGGGGTCTCACTCATAGCTGGGATGATTCCTCAGTTGCAGTCTGCTGCAGTTTGCCTGTGTGAGGTCTCTGCATTCAGGCTTTCCCTTCATTCACCAGCAAGGGGAGTAAAGGACACTTTTCTCCTGGAGCTCCTGACTGCAAGATTTACACTCTGGGATCTGTCTGGGATTTTTTCCCCATTTGGCAGACCAGTCCTTTGACACCTTAGGTGCTGTGCTGTCAATTGAGTCCCCAAGGCCAAATTGGTTGCAATTAATTTTACTTGACAACCATTATGGAGAGATTTTGGTGGAGCAGAGTTCTCAGGAGAAAGTACCATTGCTTTCCTGATATCCTCAAGCAAGTGCTGCCACATTCCATGGCAGACTGCAGGCCCAGCAGGCATTGTCCTTTTGCTCCATGAAGTTTGGGACTGCAGTGTTGAGGGACAGTGAGGAATGGCAGCTCCTTAGGGAAGAAGAACCAGGAGCCCAGGCTTATAACAAGGCATCAGTACATCAATTCCAGGGCTTATTGGACTCATTGTGCAGTTCCCTGGCAAGGCAGAAAAGATAATCTATTACAAAGGGAAAAAAAAAGTGTAGCTGTTTCCTGAGTGATGGAGCTGAGTTAACTCTTGGGAGCAGCTGAAGAGAAGAAACGGAGTATGGCATGAATAGAAAAGGAGGGAGAAAGATGCAAGGCAGTGTTCCTGGGGGTGGCAGACCATCACACAGGTTCACCTCCTGTAGGTGAGCACACATGGATCACCTGTTGTGCTCTGTAGCAGGAAAAAACCTGGATAGCAATTCTATGGAAATGGGAGCTGCATGTCCTGCCCTGTTTACAACTGCACCATAGTAAGAGATCTCTCCTCTCTGAAGCATATTGGGGCTTACACTTGGATAAAAGCAGCCCTTTTTACCTACAGATGGGAGTAAAGAGCCTTGTACCTCAAGCTCTGAATCACTGGGCTTATGATAAATATATGCACTTAGGAAAATGCAAGACATAAGAAGTGTTCACAACAGTTGAGAAGAATAGTTTATCACATCAAACAGTCTTGGCAATATTTATGGTTTTCCATGCATTTATACATTTCATGTGGTGCAGCTGACTTACAGTACAACCCAGGAAATGAAGTTGGCCCAGATTGGAAAAGATCTCCTGTTCTTCAAGATGTTTGACTAGGCTCACCAAGCTCAGTTTAGGTTTTACATTAAAATTCTGCAAGAACACAGAACCTGCCCCATACCAACTATTTCATACACGGCAATGTGGAATTTAAAAGTTTAACAGTTTAACATTATAATCCTAAATCTGTAACTTGGGCCAACTCACCCTAATATACTTTCCTTGGAGCAACCCTTTATGATCATCTTTGGGAACTGTACATACGCTGTGGATGAATCATGCCCTTAATTTTGTGTTTTCTATACAATTTTATAAAAGCTAAAAATAAGTAGTAATTGTACCTGTTTAAGCATAATATAAAACTCATATATTTATAAAAAAACCACCTGCAGCAATTTACTCATGAGGATGAAAATTGTCAACATATGTAGAAATGAGATAATGTTTTCAGCTTAGTATTTTTTAAATGGTATGAGAGTACAGGTAGAGACTTGATATTTTTCCAGACAGGTTTAATTTTATATATAGGGTTTATGCCAGAGAAGTTGTGGATGATCCACCCCTGGGAGCATTCCAGGGCTCAGAGCAACCTGGTTTAGTGGAAGGTGTCCCTGCCCGTGGTGGGGCTTTGTAACTGGATGATCTTTAAGATCTTTTACAACCCAAACCATCCTATTATTCTATGACACACAAATGACAAAATATTCCTTTCAAACAAAAAAAAAACCAAAAAAACCCAAAACAAAACAACAAACAAACCAAAAAACTCTTTTCCTTTTCTCCCTAACAGTCTCTATTTCAGCTAAAGCACATTATGATGAAGACTAGATGCTTTTGTCTGATCACTTGGTGCAGAGAAATCTGGATCCTGTCCTTATCACATGAGTTTCAGGACCTGAAGCCAGAGCTAGAGACTAGTTATGTTGTAGGAAGTCACTGCCCCACATCACTTTTCCAGAACGGCAGGTAAGTACCTCCAGAGCTGTGGCACATGCATGCACCTGGTCTCACCCCCAGGTGACTTTCTTTGCAGCTTACCTATGGCACATCTGTCTCCTGCCCTGCCCTGCCTCCTCTCCTCTTTTTCCTCCTCTCCCAAGCCTCGATGGGGCACAATTTCTGTGCCAGACATGTTCCCATTGTTTCCCCTGTAGCACACTGAGTGCAGCATAATTAGTTTCCCTGATTTGGTTCAGGAAGAGCATCAAGCAAGAGACTTGAAGAGTTCCATATGTTTAGCCTGTCAAAGAGAAGACTGAATACTGTCTTATCATAAGTACCTTGTGTACTTTTATCAAGCAGGAGACAAATATGAATCAATGTCCAGGAGTTAGATCTGGAAAAATTCGAATGAGAAATAAAGCCCAGTGTTGTAAGATCATAATTAATTGTTTACACAGCCTACCACATGAAGAGGTGAATCCTTTACTTCAAGCTGCCTTTCTGGAAGAGATGCTTTAGGCACATACAAATGTTCAACCTGGGTTAAAGATAGTTGGGTGACATTTTCCGAAAGTCAGAGCACTAGTTTACTCAGGCTGGAAGTGCAGATATCTAATAATCACCTGGGTTTAAAGTGCATTTAACTTGAACAAAAAGGATTCAAGGCATTTCAGAAGATTAAAAAGTCAATATGTAGTTTATACCATTCAAATCTGGAAAGTCACAATCGAAGATGATGGTATTCTCTTCACCATGGAAACACAAATACACTGAAGAAACCAAAATGTTGGTTGTTGTGTGATAGAAGACAAAATGGGACACAAGGGGTGTGAAGTGAGTGGTTAAAAATTAATAAACTTTTAAAGACCAAAGGACACAGTTTGTAAAATGCATCCTGTAATTGCAATGGGAGAAAGGCATCAAATGACACATCTCTTGGGAAAGACACTGGTAAACCCAAAAAGCCACACTCAGAAAGCCCAGCATGCAACAGCAAGTGGTAATGCAGCATGGCAAGATGGAAGAGGGTGAGAAAAAGAAAAAACCAAACCAAACCAAATAGTTGAGTCAGTAGTTATTACATTAAGAAATTCATACCATTTGACAAATATGAACTGAATTTAGCATCATTCACTTCTCTTATGACAGTGGAAGGATAACAGTGTGAGGTTGTTGCTAACCATTTCTCAATTTAGCAATTCCTTCTGTTGCTAAGACACAGATATATTTTTTCTGATTACCTGAACATGATTACTGGTGAGTTTTCTATTAGAAATTAATGTGTAAAGTTACTATTTCACTGTGGATATAGAAATCAATGTCACAAACATGAGGAAATATATATAGGGAAGGACAGCTATAAATTCAGAGCATCTTGGATGTAATTTCTTCTCTTCCTGGAGTAAATAAGGAATAAGTTGGAATAAGTAAGGAACAACATCTCTTTCACTCTCAGCAGCTTCTGGGAGGGCTTCACAAAGATATTGGACAAAGCAGCCTGTCACTGAGGGATTACATGGTAATTATTACAAGGTAAGTACCTTCAGCTTCTCCTTCTTTGCCTCTCTTTTTCTTCTGAGAAAAAGTACCTTTTCTTTTTTCTTTTTTTTTTTTTTTCATCAAAGTAAGCACAGCAGTTGGCCAATATTGGATACTTTGAGGGTTGTTTTTCTTGGGAAAAGAAGCTAGTGCTGGACCTGGGTGCTTAATGCAAGGTTGACTATTGGAAAAGGATGTCAGGAGCCCTATCTCCCTGAACTCAGCGTGGATGGACAATAGGATGCAGTTTCTATTTCAAGATTCTTTTCAGCCAGCACAATCCATAACAAAACTTCTTTTTTTTACCATGGTCTCTTTCTCTCTCCACAGCTTTATCTTAACAGCAGATGACAAATTTTGTGGTGTGTCCTCATTTTCCATCTTTCTATATTTCTTTCCCTGAAGACAGGGCATGTGCACCAAGCTGGTATTAATTCAATCCCTGTGTCTTTTTGTTCTCTATGTTCTTATTCAGGCTACCATTTAGATGGGTTTCTCCCATTAGGAACAAAGAGGACATTAATTGGTCCACTGTTTCACTTATTCAGAAATATTATGCTCACCAGATTCAAAGCAGAGATGTGACTGCTTGTGGATCAAACACAAGACGTGCTGAGGGCCATTCACTCATTGAGATAAGAGCACCTCAACTGTAAGTTCCTCAGCCTCTCCACTTGACTTGCTGGTATATGCAATGACAAACCACTGAGGACAAGTTTCTTTCCTAATACAGATGAGTTCCAAGCCAAAAACTTCATATACTGAAATCTCTACCACACAAGTTTTGTCCACTTGAGATACAACTGGCTAAAGGTGCAAAGTCAAAAAGCAGAAACAGTTCTCCCAAACATGAAAAGACAGTTCCCTTTCTACACCAAAAAGTTCACTGTATTCTGTTGTTATATTGCTTGTTCTTTTGTAGTATGGTTTGCACTTGATTTCAACTAAACCATGTCCTGGTTCATCATTCTGGAAGGCTGAGCTTAATGGGCAGGTGGGCAGTGAGTAGACCCTCAATGTTTCATAAGAGAATGTGAGACACAGTACCCAAGAAGGCATATGCAAAAGCTTAATTTCAGTTCCTATCTGAGCAGAAATCACTGCTGTGTTTATGACTTATTTTCCAGGCTGGCTTGCAAGCTGGTTGTTGCCTGTCAAACTGAACCTCCACATTGTGAAGAGCCTCCTAAATCATCCCTGTGATAGAGGAGCCTATAAAACTGCACTGCCCAAATGCAGGCTTATGAAAATCAGGGCAGAGAAACTCTGTCTATTAAGAGGGTCAAACAGTAGGAAGAAGAGAGAACAGAAGAGAGAGTTAAAAAAAAAAAAAAAAAGGATGTCTTTCCTGTTCTCATTTAGCCTGAATAGGAAATTAAGGAGGGGAGGAGGGAGGGACGAGGAAAGACAGAACTAGAATAATACTATTTCAGGATCTTTTATGAATACCAATCTTTATTATTTACATATAAAACCGACTGGACAAAGCACTAAAAATACTCTGTATCTCATTGTGAACAATCCTATACTAGCAGGGAAATAGAGCAGTTGACATAAATGGCCTTTTTCTATCATTAGCCTCTGTGATTCCATACCCATTTCATCCACAGCATGTATGCTTCTTACAAGTCTCTCTGTAATAATAGTTCCAGAAATACAATCCAGTGCAGCGTTCATTCTCTTCACTACTGAGGAACTGGTGCTTTTTACTGCTTGTCATGTTGGTATGGACACTGATGGCAGATGTCCCCATGATTCTCTCTATTCCATTAGTTTTATATCAGCATAATTCATGCAGGGAAAAAATGTATAAGCAGAATGTCCCACACAGATGATGGAGCGTGCTAAAAAACTCCCAGAGAAGATGAACACTGTTATATGTCATTGATATATACACAAATTACTTATCAGCCATTAAACAACTGCCTTGGCTTTTCCACTTTCATCCAGTTCTGCAGGTCTGGAGTTACCTGGTTCATTATATTAAAGTTGTCTTATCAGTCTTGCAGCAAAAACTATTTTTAGAGGGCAAATTCTCCTGACCTGATAACGGGGGAATCATCCATACCGAAATTACAAGGCATGTGAAGAGTTTCAGTTAACACCAAAGTACCCCTTACAGTACTCTCTGGGAAGACAGAAGGCCACACAGGGCACCTCCTGTAGGTTTTGTAGCCTACCCAGCACTCGATTATCATCATACACTGTCTTTCCCTTTTGAGGTCACCACTTAGCAGGAGACTCCAGCATGTTGAAGTATGTGGGCCCTCTAACTGAAGCCAAAGTACCCAGGAACTTTGTTCAAGTAGGTTTTGTGTTTTGTTGGGGGTTTTTTTGTTGTGGTTTTTTGTGGGTTTTTTGTTTGTTTTTGTTTTGGTTTTTGTGTTTTTGTTGTTTGTTTGTTTGTTTGTTTGGGGGTTTTGTTGGTTTTGGTTTTTGGTTTTTTTTGTGTTTTTTGTTTGTTTGTTTTTGGTTGTTTTTTTGTTGTTGTTGGGTTTTTGTTTGTTTGTTTTTGGGGTTTTGTTTTGTTTGTTTGTTTGTTTTTTGTTTGGTTGGTTGGTTTTTTTTGTTTGTTTCAGGCTTTTCCTACTGAGATTGTCTGAAGGTTGTCTCTGATGTGACTTTCTGGTTTCTCTGTGTTGTCAGAGAGCTGACCTGGCATGTAGGTCTATACTACACAAATATTATCTGGGTTAACATTCTCCTCCCCGTGTTCAACTTCCCATTGCAGGTTTGTGGCTTTGTTGTTTTGTGCAGACAGTCCTGAGGGACAGGGGGACCTTTGGGCTTGGCTGGCCCACATTTCTTATTGAAGGTGTTCTTGCAGCACATTGTGAAGACCAAAGGTCAGTCTAAATCCAGAGGGTGGTTGGGCACTGGAACAGGCTCCCCATAGAAATGGTCACAGCACCACACCTACCAGAGCTCAAGAAATTTTGGATGATACTCTCACACGTACATGGTATGATTCTTGGGGATGGTCCTGTGCAGGGTTAAAAGCTGAACTCAAAGATCTTTGTGGGTCCCCTCCAACTCAGCACATTCTGTGATTCTGTAAATCCAAATGATGGTCTTAGAAATATCTCTAATTCCAAGCTGGCATCATTTCAACTCAAAGAAGAGATGTTCTATGCTTAGATTGCCCGAGAGTTTGTTCAGCCTGAAGGGAAGCCTCTACTGGAAAAAGGCAACTGCTGTGTCAGAGTTAGGGTACAGTAATCAATACATTCATGATGAACTGACTTTAGTTGTCTCTGATCCAGTTGTATCAGTTTAACAAGAGAATGAAGAGTACTTCTTATGAAACCACACATTTCCTACTCCAGCTGTCTAGTCTATGATGGTTAATATTCATTTTGACTGATGATTATTGCAGCACTATGTGTATGGACGAGTGTATCAAATGCCTGACTCTTCCTTCAGTTGCATTTTGGATTCCAGGCACCCATCATGCCACAGCTTAGCAGCAGCAGCATCCAAAGCAGCTTGTGCAAAAGTCTTGAAATGCCATGTTTTACCAGCTGAAATACAAAGTGATAACTTCAGGAAGTTTGTTCATACTTTGGATAAGTAACTGAGAGAGCAAAGTGCATAGTTCCAGAATGAGTGAATTATTTAAGTCAACAGCCCGGAAATGCATAGGAGGGATGTCAGGTCTCTAGAAGAAGCTGAACTGGACTGTATTCTCTCATCATCATCAACAACAGTGTGGGTGTTCTGAATGTTACCAAGTCCTGAGTTTTGACATGAAATTTTACATCACCACAAAAAAACCCAAAACATCTGTTCAAATTTATCTTCACCAACACTTCTGTGATTTAGCAACTTGCCAGTTGCATAATAATATCAAACGGGGCTATGTGTGGCACTTTGGTTTATTTACATTCTGCATCGGTGCCCAAAGATCATTGGGCAATGATTGATGAGAAAGTCACATTATTTCTGAAGTTTCTTAGATTATTAGTCATTCTTGGACAAATGAGATAATGTCACACAAAAGTTGAGAGAGACAGAGGGCTTTTTTTAAACCTGCTTATCTGAGCTAATGAGATTTGTGTATTTCCAGTGTATGTGTATTTTTAATTATGTGCAACTATGAGACCTGGTAATACTTTCTGAACCTGATTTCCAGTTTAAAAGAAAAAATCTAACAGGAAGAAGGGAAGAGATGTCAAAAATGCAACTCTTTCTTTTAAATGAAAACAGAAAGAGTGAATTAAAATTTACATGGGAGAAAAGAAAGGGCAAGAAGGAGAGAAAGAATGAAAGATAGATTACAAATGTCTACCTTTAGGGAAAATTTTAGCTACTGAAGTTGAAGAAATCTCAAACAAAAACCTCAATGAACTTGACTTCCTTAATTCCAGTGCTTGAGGAGTTACTTGGGTTTTGATTTCTTTACGCAATGTTATTTTCCTGCACAGTATTCCTTGCACATAGAATTCAGCTACATATAAAGGGGATTCAAACAATAAGAGGCTGAAATATTTAATGAATAAATTTAAAAAGGAGGGAGGGATTCCACTGTACCAATTGCACTTCACCATCTCCCCTTCCTTGGCATCTAGAAAGAGCTCCATTAGAAAAGCAAGAAAGCATGACAAAGTAAACCACAATTTTTTTCTCTACTGAGAATTTCAGACATGCCAATGAGTTCTTGCCAGACAGTAAGTGAGATTGTATAATTTCCAAACAAGTGACTCAAAGAGAAAAATAAAATGTAGGCACCTTGAGAATTCTCTCGGACTCCAAACTGCAGAGATCACTTTGCAGAAGTAAGTGTTGCTCTTGGGTTACAAATCTGTGTGCCAAATTTCGCTTTCCAATGCTTTTGCCTGTGTGTATGTGTGAAATTATTAATCCTTGAAAGCAGGGATTCATAATAATGGAGTTATTGACATTTTCTTGGCTCTAACACTGCAGATGTGATACTGAAGACATGAAATAGTCCCACCGTTTGATGAAGAGAGTGCCCAGGAAACACCAGCAGTAATCATTCTTCAAGCAGAAGATGTTTTCTGTCATCTGGTTCTTGACAACTGTAAATAAAGAACTCAATCTGATTTTCATACACTATTTCTACACTGTAAGAGACAGAATGATATACCCCCCCATTTACAATGAAAGCCATATACAGTCATGAGATTATAAACTAAGTATGTGTGCACCACAAGCGTTTGTGTTTAAGCAGTGCTGTGAAGCAGAGGTTCACAACTGCACTCATTGGCCTTGTTTAACGCAGAATCATTGCTTCTGGTGCTGCAGCTCAAGTGTTTCAAAGACAAATGTTGGTATGCAAAGGATGAAATCAGTACTTGCTTGCTAGCATAGAAGAACTGCTATTAAGAGCTGTCAAAGTGAAATGCTACCATTATTTTTTTTTTCTCAGCTATGTCAGATCAAACCAAGATATTTGAAAACAGAAATACAGACAATACGTTGTGGTACTCATCCCCAGGCCTGGAAGATCTCTAAGTTAAGCAACAGTACTCCCTCAGAGAGCAGGGGAGTTAAAGAACCCTGGGAGGGTACAGTCCTCCTCCTTGAGCTCACAGTTGAGCTCTGCTTTTCATTTTCTCTTCAAAAGCAATGAGTTGGAAACCCACCAGGAAAGGTTCAGAAGAGTTAACCAGTGAAGCCTCCATTGTTAGAGGACAGAAAAACCCTTGGAACTGTCTTTACTTTGCAGGTCAGTGTGATTTCAGTGGGTCCCAAGCTAGTACAAGTCAGATATACCGACTCTCATCTCAGGGTAACATCTTAGCCCCACCTGGACAGGGCACCAAACTCAAGCTATTAGATTTCCACCAGCAGGGCAGTGATCGTGTAGCTGTGCTGCACCCCATGCAGAGGCAGCAGGACTGCCAGCAACTCTGCAATGACCTCCAAGCACTGCCTCTGGTGTGCTCATGGTCTCTGGGAAGCAAAAGTATTCTGTGCCCCACAGGAATATGGGTCTTTTCTCTTTCCCTTTTGCNCCCTTCCCTTTCCCTTTCCCTTTCCCTTTCCCTCCTTCTTAAGCCCAGCCTTTTCGCTACCACTTAGAGGGGAAATTATAAACATAAGCCACACAGAACAGGGAGCTACTGGGCAAACAGGTAAAGGAGGCACCAGTCCAACACTCTGCATTTGAACATTTCATTTTCTGTTTGTGGGGGGGTTTTTTGGTGTTTTTACTTTGTTTGTTTTGTTTTGTTTTTTTTGGGGGGGGTTTTGTTTGTTTTTGTGTTTTTTTGTTTTGTTTTGTGTTTTGTGGGTTTTTGGGTTTTTTTGGGGGTTTTTTTAAGTTATTCAAGCTCCTTTTATATTCTGTTGCCTGAATCAGCATGGGCTCCTGTCACCACATCTGAGTTCCCAGGAAAATGCTTTCCTCCTCCCACCTTACTTCTTGCTGCAGGATTACAGCCATTCAGCCATGTGGAATCCATCACCGGCCCAGTTGCAGACAAAGAGAGAAAAATAAAAACTGTGAAAGCTGTAACTGCCATGTTGGTGCTACCAAATCTGTAACGAGAATAAATCTTCACAATCATATCCCAGCACTGGAGGATTATGCACATCCTTGGGAAGCAGATTTGACCCTCTGCCCATTCCCCCCTGACAATCTGCACTGCAGATTTGCAACAATTTTGACATGAACACAGGCCTTCCCTGCATGGCAGCAGTATCAGTTTGCAAGCAAATGACCATGCCAGAAAGTGTGAGTTCTCAGGCTATCTAATGACTGTATCAGCATGGATGTGTCATTGCTGTTCTCACAAGGCATCATAGAGCCTTGCACAAAGTCATGTGAGAGTGAGTGAGAAATCAGCTGAATCTAATCAGAAGGAATGGCATAATTAACACGAATTCTGTGAGGAGCTGTTTGTTAAGTGATATGCAGGGTTCTCTGTTTAGTGGCTCATTATTCAACCAAGCCTGAGTAAAGCTTCACTGTCTCCACGGAGCACAATGTAAATAGAAAAACAGCTTCATTTTCCCCATCCTGTTACTGTAGACCATAATTTAATCTGATCATACTTTTCCATTTTTCACACAACATTTCCACAGTGTGGATAGGGGCATCTAAAGTGTTATTAAAATGTGATAGCTGAGGGAACAGAGGGAGGCAAGCTGGCCAGAGCTGCTGGGAGAGGGCAGCCACACTGCTTTTTGGCTTCTCCTGAGACTGCTCAAAGTGCAAGGAAGCAAGAAGATAATAACAGATTCTGGTGAGACAAGGAAAGTATCAGTGAGACAAGTACTGCAAAGAATTTCAAGCTCACATGGGGAAGTTTTCTTGGAAAGTAGTTTTGTCTTTGAGAGATAAGGAGATAAACCCAGCATTGGCAGGAGATGTGGAATCTCACCCACTCCATGACACTGCATTGCTTGCAAAAGGAAATTTCAGTCAGCAGAAGACAGGGAGGAAAAAGAAGCATCAAAGTGGCTGTTGCCAAAGAGCAGCTCCAACATGACATGACATAATGCCACTGCCACAAGCCAAACAGTATTTCTTCTGCCCCACTATCCACCTTAGAACGTGGTGAATGCGCTTCCTTTCTCTTCTGCCAAGGACTTGTTTGCTAATGGACTGCTGACAGATGGGTGAGAACATTTGTTTCATTTTTCTTCTTTTCTTAATTTCTAAAAAAAAAACCCAACCCCTTGGGAAGAAACAAATGTCATCCATTCATACATTCCTCTACAGGCTAAGGAAATATGGGCACCCCCTGTTGATTCAAACAACTTAAAAAAAAAAAAGAACTAAAAAAAAGAAAAAGAAAAAGAAAAAGAAAAAGAAAAAGAAAAAGAAAAAGAAAAAGAAAACAAACAAAACAAAACAAACAAAAAATCAGAACAAAAAAAACCACAAAAAACCAAACAAAACCCCAACCAAACAAAAACAACCAACCACAACCAAAAAACAACCACAAATATTAAAAGCAAACTACTATGTCCTGTTATGTGAATTGCAAGGATGTGGCATCAGACTTTCTTCCATTTTGTGCAAGAAATCACGCAGCAGTCTCTGGCACATTGATCCACAGATGCTGCTGCTGACCAACAGCAAACAAGAGACCACCACCACTGTAGGTCAAGGACACCTAATCAGTGTGCTCCAGGTTTTAGCATAAAATCTAGGTAGAAAATCAAGGCCAATACATTGCCAAAGATATAATTTAGTTGGAGAGCTACACAGTGATTGCTTTTCTACCTTTATTTATCCCTTTTTCTGTTGAAAATCACAAAGACTTCTCTTCCTTGGACTTCCAGACAAGTCTGCCAGAGATGTTCTGGACAGAAGTGCATGTGCCCATACAGGATATCACATGTTCACAGGCCTTTACCCATCTTCTGTGTGTTGAATTCTCCAAGCTTGGGCAGAACATCTGCATAGGATTCAGATTTACCAGCTGTGCCTTCTATCTCTGCCCAGAAACTCTGTCCAGCCAGGATCTGAAAAATATATGTCCATTTGGCCTAAGTTTCTAGATGTTCAGCAGCCCAGAAGGAATGATATTTCCAGTCAGAAAACGAGACAAGATCAACAAAACCCAGACACGTGGCAGTTGCATCTCTGACAGCACAGATGGACTGGATGCACCCTCCCTTGGAAAGAGCTTTTGTCATTATACCTCAACTTCAGCAACTTGTACTACAAACTGGATCCCATTGTGTCAGTTTACCCTTGTTTAGCAAATCCCAGCCCAACCCTGCTTCTAGGCTCCTGTTAGTGAGCCCTGACTGGCAGCCAAGCAAATTAGAGTGTGTTTTCCATCTACAGGGGTTTGGAGAACCAGAAGTAACCCCAAGCCCCAAACAGTGGTTAGTAGGCAAGTGTGAGGCTGGTTATACATGTAAGGAATGTCTCAGTGGAAAGAGAAATAGAGACCAGCCTTAAATCTATTGCTGGTGATGACTCAGAAATGAAGGAACAGGGAGTGCAGATCGAGAAGCAAATCGCATCATAACTGAGACACCCAATTTCCAACTAAGCTGCAGTTTGACCAAACAGTCCTAAGAGTGGCAAGTATGTTTTTGGTAGAAGAGATGTTTCTTGGACACATGTAGCTATCACTCCACTTGAGCAGAAAAAGCAGTCATACCTACAAGGTAAGAAAATCCCCTCCCAGAATTAAAGCTCTAAACGAAAAATAGAATAGCTGGGTGTAATTTTCCCCCTCCATCCTCAAATTTTCTTCTTTTTTTTTTTTCTCCCATTAGGCACATTAGATCTATTGCAGGGATTTTTTTCCCATTCATGTTTCATGAATGCAAAAACATGTGCAACATGTGCAAATTAAGGCTTTATTTGACAGACAAATGGCAGCTGCCAAAGCCAGGAGGGAAAAGTTTCTAAAAGATAATGGTTTCACAGATCCTTACAGTTGCATGTTGTTTGTGTGCTTGTTGTTGTTGTCTGGTAACAGGTTCTGGTAAGAATCCCCCAAACTGATTTTTTTTATGATTTGAAACACTGTCTACGTTAGTTATGTCAGAACCAATAGAGCAGTTTATACTAAAAAGTTGTGTTACAACAGTCAAATCAAACAGAGCAATTTGTATGCAAGTGGAAGTGATCAATCCAAGAAAAATGATTGCCAAGTCTCCTGAGACTTACAGAATACTTTCAATTTTTATTAAAAAAATAAGTTAAATATATAGGAGCATAGAATTCAAATGAAAAGCAAACCTTTTCTGAACAACTGAGGAAAAGAATTTACACTTTGATTAAAGACAGTTTATATGAAATTATTAATGCTGTATGGATATTTTACTAAGGAGTGGTATTTATTTTTAAACCCTGGGTTGTTCACTCAGATCCTATTTGTCCATACAGTTATTCTGGGGGAAGTGCCAAGCTCTGGGGTAACTTCCCAGATTTAAGGAAAGAATGTGGACCTTTAAGCTTGTGTTGTAGTATCTGCACAATAAGGTATAGAAATATCTGGTCAGAGAAGGGAGATGAGGGAAAAGTGTTTCCTTTAACTCATCAGTGTTCAGAGGCAGGCTCAGTCCACACTGAGCTCAACACAGGTGTCACTGTAAGAAATTTTACTTATTATGTGTCAGAAAGGTTCTGAAATACCAATTTAGGAAGGTGAAATTCGGTAAAACAAGAAAACAAGCAAACAAATAAAACCAAAAAACTAACCAACCAAACCCAACCCCCCCCCCAAAAAAAAAAAAAACCCAAACAAAAAAAAAACCAAACAGAAAAAAACCCACAAATTTTCTGGGATACAGACACCAGCGCATCTGTGAGCTGCTATGAGAGTCCCTTTCACTGGAAAGCAAAGCACGCAGGTACTTGGTGTGCAGCTGAGTCAGCATTAGCAGCAAAGAAACAGTTTCCAAGTCAGGAAGGAGTGGATAATTCTTTAGGTTTGGGTAATGTAAGTCATCCTTCCTTCTGACCGTGGTAGGGACAACTTTGTAACAGAACTCCCCCATGCAAGTTTTTAAAATCATGGTTTCCTTCCAGCCTCAGAGATTGCTCTGTGACATGACTGGGTGTGTGGTGACACAGTAGGTGTGATCTGCAGCGTCAGTGGGCACTGGCCTTGCTGAGTCTGTGTCTGCGAGTGATCAAGGGCTCTGACTCTGCCTCTCACTGTGCACGTGGCATCTGTTATCTCATAATGACATGAAACAGTGTCAGGATGAGCTGCTTGAACATCATCTCTGGGTAGATGAGGAACACTTGCCAGAGGGTTCTTGCGTCACAAGATTAAATAACCATTTCTATGCTGTTATTTCTATACACTACAGAAAGATTCCAATAAGTGTCTACCAGTTGGCCAGTTAGAAGGAAAACTATCTTTTTAATATTTGCTTATAAAGTCTTCACTCAGATTTTTCAGACATAGACAATAGGTATATGAGCAATTTCCAGCTATGGTCTGGCTGGACATACTCAGTGTCCATGGGTTTAATTTTTGAAATTAAAATTTCTGTGAATGGACTCCCTTTTTGCTGTCTTACCTTAAATTTATAAACCTCTGCTTGAACCCAGATACATTCTCCTTCTCATTCGCCAAAGAAATATGCTCACTCAAACTCTGCTGCCTGTTGGTGAGAAACCAGGGTAACCAGGTTACAGAGCTGATTGTTCTAGAAGCCATCTCTCCCATCTACTGCAATTTCTTCAGCCCCTGGGGAACCCTGACTATTATCTGGGCAATAATTACATCAGCAGGAATAAAATCATAGAACTGAAGCCTCCCCACCACAGTCACAAGCCCAGAAGATGGAGACAAACAAGAAGTGTTGTCACTTGTCACCATCATGCAGACTTAGGCTTGCATAGTTGTGGGGTACACAGAATAAATGACCTTTGGGGTGATACACACTTAGTCATTAAACACAAAAAACCAGTCATTCAGCCTACTGCTTCTCCTACATTACCAAACTGTTTTCATATTCCAGAAAATAAGTATTCCTGTGAAGTCATCCCTGCCAGGCTGCTCTCTTTTCCTGGTTTATATCCCTTTCAACTTGGGACCAAATCTCTGGATAGCTGCATGAAAAAAAAAAGCAATCATTAGAGACACATTTGATGAGCCTCTAACATTTAGACTCAGGTACAAGACTAGTCATCCCTGACGTCAAGGTTTCCAGTGACATATGGCAGCGTAATATAAATCTGTGAAACAGAAATGTATGAATGTCTAAAATGAGTAACCAAGCTCCCTGTGAGAAATAGGTGAGGTAGTTTGGAAGATGAGATCAAGCAGTTATCTTCTGACATTGCAGCATCATTTCTGTCAGCTAATTCTTTATTGAGGAGAGACAGAACAGATTCAAAAGCCTGACAGTGAACATCACTGAAGGGGGATATGTCCTTACTAATAGTATTTATTTCCTGCTCTGATGCTTAGTGATGTGTTCCACCAGATTCAAGTCTACTGAGGGGTCAAGGAGACTGACTCAGACATCAGCTTCACAAAACCAGTCTGCAGAAACACCCTTTGATTTTTTCTTCTGAAAGATGGAATTGTTACCACAACCCCTCAAACTTACACTCACATCTGCAGCAACTCATGTCAAAGTATTGCCAACACACACTTCCTTATTTTCTTGTGCTGGACATTCTCACGTTCCCCAGATTTGTCCTGATAATTAATGTTAGTCACACGTTTTCCTGTGGAATTTGTCAATCAGAAAATTATGCCTTTAAAAACCTCAAATCACTGTTTTGTGGCATGTTAAAACAGAGAGTAAAACCCTAAAAGTTTCATTTCAACAGTATTAATTTCTTCTTTTTGACCTGCAGGTACATTGCAGATTACTATTCTCATGCTAGCAATAAATTTAAAGATCAAAACAAAACACTGCAACTTTATTGAATCTGATAGCTGGTGTTTCTGTCATAACCTAAAAAGGTATTGTGCCAATGATTTAAAATTATAAAGTTTTACAGTGCTTGGAGAAGAATCATTGGCACAGTCCACAATGTTCCCTAAGGCAATCATGCATGTTAACCACAAAGGCAGATAAAAATTTCTCAAGAGCAAACTCTGTAGGTTTTCCTGACCACAGAACACATGGAGGTAAACTATCATGCCTTAGCCTTTTAATAAACAATTTCAAATTATTGAAAATACTAAAATAGAAATTTCAGATTCAAAATCCTGGAATTTGGGGAACTGCAGATGGAGTGATGGGTTTCAGCAGCTACTTTATGTTGCACAGACAGCACTGACATTATGATGCAGTCATTTGATGTGACAGGGATCATATGCATTCCCAAAAGCAACTCCTCGGGCTTACAGTCCTTGAGCACTCATAAAAATAAGATGTCTCTTGAGACATTTCAAAGATAAGGCTGGGGAGAGAAGGGCCATGTGGTTTACAACACTCTTGGATAAATCCCACAATGCACCAAGGCCATTTGCACAGTACCCTGTTCTCTTCATGACGGCAGATTGAAGTGCTGTGCTAGTGCAGCAAAATAAGAAGAAAGTATTTGGAGCTTTGCCACCTTTCCAGAAGAATTATATTTTTATGGAAACACATCCTCAAGAACACCTTTGTCATAGAATTTGATTTTGCGGTTGGGTTTTATAACACACACCTCCAACACCTTCATCCCTACCCCCCCAGTGCCTGAACCCCAAGAGCATAGCTGTGTGACATCCTCTCTCCTTCAGAAGGATCACAGACACTTTACTGAAGATTTACACAGCCTTGTCAGTTTGTGCCTTTAGGGCATCTGGTGTTTAGTCACACAATCATATGAAGGAGGCCTATTAGGCTTAATTTCTGCCAAGTTTACCGCAATTAGTGAAGATGCCCCTGGTTTTTAACATCTGTGCAAATCATGTACTGGTATGGTGTTTTCTGTCTTTCTTCCCTCCCTTTCCCACCTCCTCTCTGGGATCTCCTCCTCCTCCTCGACCCACAGCAGGTGTTAGCTGCAGCCAGCAGTGCCAGGCTGCCCTAAGACAGTAGGGGTCCCTGTGGTGGCTGTGCCATCTGGGTGCCCCTGGCATTGCCTCCTTGCAGGAACAGGGTGCGCCAGGCAGGGCTGGAGCTTTTGATCTGAGATCAGAGGTGGGGAAGGAGGTTTCCCTTCAGTTCCCTTGCCAGCTGGGGGAGGTCAATCTCTCCCCATACCCACAGCAATAAAATCAGCATTTACATTAATGGTGGCAGTTCACCTGGGAAGCACTCAGCAGTCAGCAAAGCTGCACGTCAGGGGATGCCCCTGGCCCTGGGAGGGAAGCCACTCATTGCCAAGCACAGTGAAAAAGGCTCCCTTGCTCCTTTTGGGATGTTGCTTCACCCCCAGGTCAAGGGCTGGGTGAGTTTGTGTTGAGGATAACACAGTAGTGGGGGTCAACACCCACTTGCCCGAATCCTCACCACAAGCAAACACTGCTCTAGCCAAACAGGACGAAATAAGTTGATTTAAAGTGATACCAAAGCAAATCTTTACCATTTCCCCTTTCTGTGTTGCATACATATGAAAAAGCTTGAAGTGTTATTTCTTTTGCTTAAAAAAAATCTTAACATTAAGTCCTGGCTTCCTTCTTTGTGCTGTAGGGTTCCTCGGAGGGCTGACAAACATTGGGAGCTTCAGCATCGCAAGCACCGAGCAGCAATGGGAATATATTTCACGTAAAATGCTGCTTGTGTTAACATCTCTTCAGCACAAATGCCTGCAAGAACACTCTAGGGACAAACTCTCTTTGTGTAAATTACAATATTGCTGCCTTTTTCTCTGCAGGCAAGAAGGGTTTCCTTTCCAAAACGGGAAGGAAAAGTGTGTGACACTCTGGATATTTCTAACAGAGAAAAATAAACAGATAGCATTTTGAATAAAATATTTAAAATATGTACATTATTTGGAATGTGGTATGTATGATAAATTAGTAAATGCATAAACAATTGTCCATCTACATAGAGAACTCTCTCTGTATGTTCCCGCAGATGTATCTATATGAGAGAGAGAGATGCAGTGACATAGAAATGTGTTCCACAAGTGTTGGCAAGCAGCAGGACACATCATAAGACACTGGACTAGAATTTACAAAACCTGGTATTAAAACCTGGCTCTGTCACCAAGGTTTGGCATCATTTTGAGGAAAGAACTTCATTTCTCTGTGTCTGCCTTTCTCCTCTCTTCATCTGCTTAAAGTGTATCTCTCTGGACTTTCAATTAACATAGGCTGGTACTGAGGTTTTTGCCGGGGGCACCTCTGGGTCCTGCTCCCATCATCCTCAGTGGTTCAATCCAGTTCTCTTTTGGAGTCCTGACTACAAATCTGGGAATACAAAAACCAGAGACGTACATTCCCTGTGGATCTAACAGCTTCCAGATTGCAAGTCTAACAGCTTCAGTTCCCTCTAGTTTACAAAAGACAGTGCTTTGAAATGTCAAATTTCAGATGCATTTAAGCAAAAAGCTTATGCCTAGGTAAGATTTAGAAATAAGCAGCAAATGTTTGTACCCTCATGGGTCACAGTCCACTCCATTCTGTACCTCCCAAGTGAAAAACTTTTCTAACAAGATCAAAATGAAGAGGTTCTCATAGCAAAACAGAACTGAGTAGGATTTGCAGCAGGGTAATACACAGTCCTGGCTAGCAGGCTGATTTAATTGAGGGTGACCTAAAGAACGGAGCTTTTCCCTGTAGCAGAAGTAATTTTTCTTATTCATCTAGGAAAACTGATTCAGTAGGATTCAACACCAACTATTTGCTAGCTAATATACTTCTTTATATGTATACTTCTTTGTGAGTGTACAGGGAGAGGGGGTGGGAGTGTAACTGTGCAGCAAACCCTTGCTAAGGGAGCAGCAGGACCACACCAGGGTTCCCCACATCCCCACTTGCTCTGGGCAGGTACATGAGTTCCAGCCAATTTTTTTGGAGGCAGTGGTTAATCTCCACTAGCCTTAACTGGGTATGCATGGAGAGAGTGCTCTTCTAATTCTTCCATAGCCATCCCCATGAGAGAGAGCACCAGAGAAGCAGATCTCCACCAAATGGGCAGACTTGTTAGCTAAGCAGGAGCATGGAAACAGAATGGGAAGGTGAGAAGAGGCTGGTATGCATATATGAAAATTTAATCCCAAGTGGTGATTTGTACATCAAAAGGATTTGCAGGCATGCATTATAGGTGGAGATATAGCAGATGGTAAGGGATTTTTTTATGAATTCCTTCTGAATGCAAGGAAAGCAGAGAATGGAGCATTTATGCAACTGCATGTTGCCTGGGTCTTTTCTGTTTCTTCAAGGCTTAGTTACTGGAATCCTAGTGGTCTGGCTATTGATTTTGCACTTTATCTGCTTATAAATTGCCTCGGGTATTTAAATTTCATGCTGTCAAAGACATTAAAAATAGGGTGAAATGTGTTTGCTTGTGTGTGTACATGTGTTTTTGATAGGGAAATCAAATGTTTATTATGATTCAGCTATGATGCTTGTTAGAGCACCTTGGAGTACAAAAATGTACTGTCTCCAGGTATGCAGTTCAGAGCTAACAACAGACAATTCATTCTGTGTATTGATCGCTCCTCTGAAAATTTTCCTTGAGGAATACCCCTTCTTCATAAAACAAAGGAAAAAAACCCAACCAGACTAACAGTATGTAACTTTAGAATTGTGATATCATATCCCAGCATGGAGAAGAGCACAGATCAGTTTTTCCAAGATACATGCAGAGAGGCAAAAAATTGTTTCTACTGGACAACACTCTGTTAAAAATGTTATTTGCATTCACTTTTTGGTCTGATGGAAACACCTTCATTTCTCCTGGAATATCTCCTAAAGGATTTTCATTCAGAGGAACCATAATATTACCAAGTGACTAAAGCAGAAAAAGAGACAGCATGTGTCCACATCTATGCATATATGTATTTTGAAATGGCTAAAATCAGTGTCTTAATGTGAAGGGGGGTTAGAGGTTGAGAAATCATACTTCAAAGGGAACAATACTATCCAATTTACTAATTCAAAATATATTCATTCTCCAAGGTCTTTTATGGTCCTTTCTTTAAAAACTGCATGCACTTACAACTTACCCTACCTTATGGTAGATCCTACTGTAAAGAATAAAAATACCAAACACTCAGAACTCTATCCAAATCTCAGGCTAATTCAAAATGATCTGCTTACAAAGACTGATAGTTATGTATGTTTTAGGCACTGAATGCAGTTCCCTCGTCTTGTTCTTGAACTGGCTCCCTTATCCACCAAACCGCTACCTCCAAGGGCTGAGCAACAATTTCAGCTTTCACTGCCCTGAGCTCCTCTATTTTCCTCCTGAGTTTGTCTCCTGCTTCTCTGGGCCAAACAGTGCTGAGAGCAGCAGACGCATTCCTTACCAGAGGACAGTGCATGAAGTGGATTTAAACACCCAAGGAGGTGTTCATTCTCCCATGGGAGCCAAAGAGCCCTGCAGTGATGTATGGCAACAGGGGTGACAAATCCAATGCACCCTGGACATCTGAACAACTCCCCTTCCAGCTCAGAAGGGTGCCGAGCCCCAGGCCAGGACCTCTTCTCCTTTGCCAAAGCCAGGGGAAACTTCTCAGCAGCTGAGGACAGAAGGCAGGAGCCAAATACCAGCATGGGAGAGAGAGCAGCCCGGTGCTTTGGAAGGTGGTGACAAGCTCTGGCAAAGAATTTAAACTTTTTGCCAGGAACAGAAACTCCCCCATTCTCTGCAGGAATGCTCCTTCCAGGCTCATTCCCTCATCTGTGAGCAAACAGGCTCATCCTCTCCCTCTCTGGAGCTCTCCTCAAAGGCAACTAGGAGGGCAAGACCTTTGTGGTGACTTTGAGCTCACCAGCACATTGTGGCCAGTCTGTGGTGCACAGAAGGTTGGGCAGTTGGGGTTGGCCACTTGGCCACCGGAGCGAGATAAGACATTTCCACTGTCATCATCCAAATCAAATACTGGCATCTGTTTGCTCAGATGATCTCTCTGCCGCTCACTCCCTCCCTTGATTAGCCACATCACAGGGCTCAAACTAGGAGCAGACATGACAGCACGAGAGAGGGAAGAAAGTCCTTCTCTTGCTTTTAATCTACCATTTCAATAGCACTGGTTTCTTCACCATGAGCAGCACCGCAGAGATGCAGACCCCCCTGCACAATTGCCTAACTGCACTATGGCCTGGGTCACGGTCCCCTGGCAGGGACTGGTTGGTGCCAGAAACCAGAACCAGTCCAGAAGCATAGATGATCTGACCTGGTAAGAGTTAAGCATGACCCAGGAAATGAGGCTGTGTGTGCCTTCATGCCAGGAATGACACCATGGAATGGGATCACATGTGCCCTCTATTTCCCGGGCTTCAAATCTCCTCAGCCCAGTGACTGTGAATGGATTCCCAGGGGGAAATCAAGCAGCAGATGAGCAGGGAGCAGCCGCAAGTGGATGCAGGGAGCAGCTCCAGATGGATGCAGGAAGCAGCACACATCCTGGGGCACAGCACTCTCACACACCCTGGGGACACAGCACCATGCTGCCCATGGCACCTGCACATATCATAGGGGCACAGCACCACACGCATCCTGGGGGCACAGCATCATATCTCCCTTGGGACCCACACACAGCCTGCAGGGAAAGGGTGCTGAACTGGCAGTACCAGGTCAGGGTAATGCCTCTACTCCAAGTTGCTAACCAACCACTTTGTCTCACTTAGGACATTTTAATAAAAAGAAGTAGTGTCTGCAGGAGACAGACTGTTTTGCCCTGTGCTTTCTCCAGCATTTGATGCTGGAAGAACATTCCCCACCAATGCCAGGGCTGACCCAGGCCAGCTCCAGTCCTCTCCGCTGCCCGTGGAAGGTGGCCTTTGTGACATCACAGGCGGCTTTGTGACATGGGACACGGTGGTGCCCAGAGACACCTGTGACACCACAGAGCCCTCCCTGCCCCAGGGGCATTTAAAAACACAGAACTCAGGGGTCCCCACTGTCCGCAGAGCCGCTGTCCCAGGACAGAGCAGCTCCTGCAGCCCTCTGCAGCAGACCACAGTGCAGATGGAAGAGGACAAGAGGAAGCCCGACTCCCAGTCCCCCAGCCCCTCGCCCAGCTGGCTGGAAGATGAGGCACCCACTGGGCAGTTGGAGGGGGCAGTGGGTGGGTCACACCTGCCACAGTCCCCCACAGAGGAGAGGGCCTTCTTTGACGTGGACGAAGACTGGGAAGATGACATGGACCAAAAGCTTTCCCAGTGCGGAGATGTTACCACTTGGGAAGAAGAGGAGACAGAAGGAGATGGGACAGAAGACGTGACACTCCAACAGCTCTTCCAATGGGAAGAAGTGAGAATTCAAGAACATTGCCAGCGGGGAGCCAGGAGACACCAAGAGCTCTACAAATTTGAAGAAGATGTGAGAGTCCAAGAACTCTCCCAGTGTCGTGATGGGAGATACCCAGAGCTGTATCAGCGGGAAGAAACTGTGAGAGTCCAGCAACTGTACCAATGCGAAGAAAATGGTGTGAGATACCACAAGCTGAGGCAATTGGAAGAGTATGTGAGAGTCGAAGAGGTGCAGCAGTGTGAAGGAGAAGAGACATCTCAAGAGCTCTCACAATGGGGAGAGGATGATGTGAGAGGCCAAGAGATGAATGTGAGGGGAGATGAGAGAGCTGTGCGACTTAGCTGGGAAGAAGATATGGGAGGCCAAGAACTTGCCCAAGACTACAATACCCAAGAGCATCCCCAAGGGGAGAAAGAGGTGAGTGAGCACAAGATGTCCCAAAGGGGAGATGATGTTGGCTCCAACATCTGGGACAAACCCTTGTCCCCCGTGAATGCTGGGGACCTGCAGACTTGTCTCCAGCAGGGGCCTATTTCTCCCAGCACTGTGGGCACAGAGGTGGCAGGAGAGGCATCCCCTGAGCTGCCCTGTGTGGCTCCTGCCCTGCTGAGTCCCACAGACTCTGAGCCAGCAGCTGCTGCCGCAGCCACAGCTGCTGAGGAGGAGGAGCCTCAGGCACCTCTCAGTCCCAAGGAGAAAAAGCAAGAAGGTTCTCCAACCTTTGGAGAACTGGTGCCACCAGCAGGAACAGAGATTGCTGCCCCTTCCCCACAAAGCCCCTCAGAGGGCAGCCAGGCTCCGCTGGACACAGACCAGCACATCTCTACTGTGATCCTGAGCCAGGATGAGCTTAAGATCCAGGGATCCAGCCAAGAGCTGGAGGGAGAACATGATGAGGAACAAAGCATGGCTGCTGAAATGGAAGCAGCAATTGCAGGAGAAAAGGAGAGCCCAGTCCCTGCCCCACCAAGCCCCTGCTCCCCCTCCAGCCCCTCAGCTCCCCAGCTGGAAGCCAAGACCATCAGTGAGCAGGCGAAGGAGGCAGAGGGGGGATCAATGCTGGCAATACAAGAGACCCAGGAGGGGGCCTTGGCTGGGGAGGAGAAGAGCAACCAAGAGATTTCCCCGAGGGAAGATGAGGTAGTCCAAGAGCTGTCTCTGGAAGGAATCAATGCATACCAAGAAGTGTCCCAAGGGGAAGACCACATTGAGTGGGAGCTGTCCCCTGGGCAAGTCAAGGGCTCCCAAAAACTGTCTGACTGGGAGGAATCCATTGAGGAAGAGGAGCCCCAGGGAGAAAGCAAGAGCTCCCAGGAAGTGCCAGAGTGGGAAGAGAACATCGAGCAAGAGAAGTCCCAAGAAGACAAGAGTTCTAAAGAACCATCCAGCTGGGAAGAATACATCAAGGAACGGCATTTGCAAGTGGAAGTCAGGAGCCAGCAAACACTGGCTGACTGGGAAGAGTCCAGCCAGGAAGAGCAGGACCCAGGAAAAGGAAGTAGCTACCAAGAACTGACAGACCAGGAATTCTCCAGGGAGCATGAGCAGTCGCAAGCAGAAGTGATCAGCCTCCATGACCTCCTGCCCAATTGGGAATACACCCTTGATGAAGAGCAGTCAGGAGGAAAAGTGAGTAGTTACCAAGAGCTGCTGTCCAACTGGGAAGATTCCATTTCCCAAGAGCTTTCCCAAGACTATGACTTCAGTAGCCAAGAGTTTTCCGACTGGGAAGGCTACGCAACCTCAGTGCTTTCCCGATGGGAAGATGAGAGCGACAGAGGGCTCCTACTGGAGGAGTGGGAACACATGACCGTCCACATCATTGAGGTCAAGCCCTTGCGCCCGGAAGAGGACGAGTGGGAAGAACTGAGCGTCCTGGAGCTGTCCCAAGGAGAAGGCATGGAAGAAAGGCTGAGAATGTTTGAGGAAGAGGAGTTCTCATTGCCAGCCCCTCGCGAGGCATGGGCTGAGCGTCGGGCACCTGATCCGCCCATATGGGAGCCGGTGCTCAGCTCCCCTCCCCAGCTGGAGTCCCCCAGCGGTGCTGCAGCTCCTCCTGCCCTCAAAGAGCAGGTGGCAGAGGTGGAGACACACAGCCAGGTCCCTGCTCCACACAGGCCCTGCTCTCCCCTCAGCCCCTCACCTCCCCAGACGCCTCTCCCCAAGAAACATCCCCGCGGCGTCCAGCAGGCACTGCAGGCTCTGACCAGGCTGTTCCGCTCCTGCATGGTGCCACAGCCCCAGGATTAGGTCCTGCCATACTATATTAATTATATAATATATAAATATATTATTATATATATTTTATATATATTATATAATACATAAAAATTTATATCTATAAATATATTATATTAATTACATATTAGAATAGTTCTACTATTTATGTTTTACTACGATAGTATTTTGTTCAGAATGCATACCAATAAGTTCGTGGACTTGTAGAGTAATAGTTACATAATACATCATAGATCACTGTTCAGGTTAGGAAGACATAGGTTCCAGTTAGGTCTCTGTTCTCTCTGTCTATCTCCCTTTCTTGCATTTGTTGTTCAATAAAGTCTGAATTGAATAAAATCCACGTTGTCAGCAAATGGTCTCATTTCCACCTTAATTGGGCAGAATCAGCTCTCCCTACTGGCGTGGGAACACACGGGCACGGACATGTTCCAGCAGCCCAGGCTGCTCCAAGCCATATGCATCCCCCAGGGATGGGGCAGCTACAACCTCTTTGCCCAGCCTGTGCCAGGGCCTGCCCACACTCCCAGGGAAGGATTTCTTCCTAAAGACCACCAAGAGTTCCCTCCCTGGGGCCAGGCTGGAGTGTGTTCCTCAGCAGCACTGCCTGCCTGCAACAGCCTCGTGCCAGGCCACAGGGGTTCCCCTCATTCCCCCCAGCCAGGGCAGCAGGGAGCTCTGTGCTGCTCCTCACACACCTTTGTGGGATCGGCTGTCCCCTCTCAGCAAGGACATCCTGCAGGAAACTGCCCTGGGGAAGCCAATATGCTGGAGCTCAAGCAGGAAAGGGAATTCCAGGATCACTGAGGTTGCAAAAGAGCTCTAAGTCCATCGAGTCCAACCTGTGACTTCTCTGAGGTGGCTCCCCAAATCTGTGGACCAAGAAACTGTCCTCCAGGTGTTTTAGGAATGTCCTCGACCAGTTTGAAAAGCTGTGTACAGTTGCCAGTTAACATTGCACAGCTGCCTTGTCCCACAAGGACAAGGGCAGTGTATGTGGAGGTGTTCCTCAGAAATTCCTTAAGAGTAATTCATCAGTGTCACCATCCTGCCTGGTTAGCCATGAGCAGCCTCCCATGTGGACGCTCCCCTGCTTCATTTGTTCCTCAATGCTCACACAGAGGCTCTCAGGTGCCACTGCCAAGTGCAGCTGCAGACATTCCAGCCCCCACCTTCCACCCAGTGCTCACAACCGTGTCCTGCACACTCCCACACTGCACCCACACCCCACACTGCACGGGGGACCCATGGAAGAAGAGAGGTACGACCCAGCACCCTGGGGCAGGAACAGGATGGTGTTCATCTGCCCCTGAGCTGAGCCCCACGTGGGCCCCTTGAGTGCAGAGGGAAAGAAAAACATCTCGGTGAGGATGATGGTCACAGTCTGGTCCAGAGTGGCAGTCACAGCCCTCTTGAGGTTCTGCTCCTCCTCTGGATCCCGCCAGTGGGACCACAAGTCCCAAACCCCAAGATTATCTATGCTCAGGTTCAGGTGGGAGTGCCCATCACCTCCTCCAGGGCGGGGAGTCTCCCAGTGGGTGATTTCCTCTGGGAGTCCTGGGATATTTGGGGAATCCGTGATGGCCCATGAGCACAGATGGGCCCTCAGGTGGGTGTGAAGGTGCTGATGCCTCTCCAGAAGGGACTTCTTCCATTTGAGTCACTGATGTGAAGACAGGAACACTCCCCTGTCCCACAGGGTTNCTCAGGTTCAGGTGGGAGTGCCCATCACCTCCTCCAGGGCGGGGAGTCTCCCAGTGGGTGATTTCCTCTGGGAGTCCTGGGATATTTGGGGAATCCGTGATGGCCCATGAGCACAGATGGGCCCTCAGGTGGGTGTGAAGGTGCTGATGCCTCTCCAGAAGGGACTTCTTCCATTTGAGTCACTGATGTGAAGACAGGAACACTCCCCTGTCCCACAGGGTTCTTTAACACCCACCCTGTGCCCTGAGGGGTCAGGTGTGCCCTGGGCAGCTGCTGCCACCCATCCATCATTGACAGGCCATCAGAAATGACACAGAGGGTGTAGAATACACAGGTTTGGTGACTTCCACACAGTGACAAACTGGTCCTGGCCCCTGGACTGGGACAGAAGCAGATGTAAACAGGAAATGTGATTTTTCTGCTTGGATGAGGTAATGCAGCCCCGAAAAGGAGAGGTGTTTTTATGCATGTGTCTACACCCATGTCTAGAGTCTGTGACTCCTCCCTTAGTTCCACATCAATTCTTTGTACCTGGTTGTTGATTTTTTTCCTGATGTTGCTCAGTTGAGCTTAAATGTTGGCGAGATAAAGCAGAACACAGGAAATAAGAAATTTAAAAGTTGAAGAAAACAAGAAGAAGCACTGACAAAACTGCAGAAATTTTTTAAAATAGTACAGTTTTTCATTCAATCTTTTGTCACTAGTTCTTTTAAATTTATCTTAAGTATTAATTATGCCTTTTGAGCCCCCCATCCCAAAGACTGTTGCAAGCAAAATTGGTTGTCTGTCCCAAAAAATCTAAAAGCCAACATGCTGGAGCTCAAGCAGGAAAGAGAATTCCAGGATCACTGAGGTTGCAAAAGAGCTCTAAGCCCATCGAGTCCAACCTGTGACCTCTCTGAGGCAGCTCCCCAAATCTGTGGACCAAGAAACTGTCCTCCAGGTGTTTTAGGAATGTCCTGGACCAGTTTGACCAACTGTGTGCTGTTGCCAGTTAACATTGCACAGCTGACTTACCCCACGAGGACAAGGGCAGTGTATGTGGAGGTGTTCCTCAGAAATTCCTTAAGAGTAATTCATCAGTGTCACCATCCTGTCTGGTTAGCCATGAGCAGCAGACATTTCCTGCCTAGACTTCAGTAAGGCATTTGATGCTCTCCCACATAAGATCCTCATAGCCAAGCTGATAAAGTATGGACTGGACAAGCAGACAGTGAGGTAACTAAAATCTATCTGAGCAATCTGGCCTGAAGGATGATGATCATGCTGACATGAAGTCTAGGTGGAGGCCAATAACTAGTGGTGTTCCCCACAGGGCTCAGTCCATCCCCCTTCATTAAAGATCCAGGTGGTGGACAGTGTGTACCCTCAGCAAGTTTGCTGATGACTCCAAACTCAGAGGAGAGGCTGTTACGCCAAAGGGTCATCCTACTATCCAGAGAGAACTTGCCAGGCTGGAGAAATGGATTGACAGTGAAATTATGATGTTCAGCTAGGGGAAGTGCAAAATCCATCACCAGGTGGGGAACAGCCCCATGTACCAGTACCTGATGAGGGTTTGTCCAGCTAGAAATCAGCTTTACCTGGAGTAAAGATCCTGGGGTCTGAGTGGAGACTAAGTTGAACAGGAGCCAGCAACGTGCCCTGGTAGCAATGGCAGCTGAAGGAATTCTGAACTGTATTTAAAAAAACTATTTCCAGCAGGTGGAGGCAGGTGATCCTTTCCTCAGCACTGGACTTAGTGGAAAACTTCAGCAAAAAGCCACACAAAGATATTTAAGGAAATGGAGCATGTCTTCTGTGGGGAAAGACTGAGAGAGATGGGCTGTTCAGCCTGGAGATAAGAAGGCTCAGCAGGGATCTCATCAGTGTATATAAATATCTAAAGGGAGGGTGAAAAGAGGACAGAGGCAGGCTCTTCCTGGTGATGCCCAGCGGCAGGACCAGAAGCAGTGGGCACAAACTGAAACACAGGAGGTTCTGCGTGAATACCAAGGAAGTTTTTTACTGTGGGGGTGATGTTGCACTGGCACAGATTGCCCAGGGAGGTTGTGGATTCTCTGTCATTGGAGAAATTCAAAAGCTGCCTGGACATGGTCCTGGGTAACTGTCTCTAGGTGACCCTGTTGGAGCAGAGGCGTTGGACCAGACAGCCTCTAGATGTCATTTCCAGCCTCAACTCTTCTGTGATTCAATGGTTCAAGGTGCTGGCCAGGGTCTTCTCAAGACCATTTCACATTTTCACAGGTTTCAGTATATGATGTGTTCAAACACTGTGTATCAGCCCTATCACTGGCTTCTAGCTGGGGGTGCTGGCGTGGCACGTCATTTGCGGTAGACTATTCACCTAATAAGAATTGTCATGTCATTGCTTGAACTGCTCAGACCTCTGCTTTTTTTGTTTGATGTTATAGTTAAGTTGATTTGAGAGGGACAGTTCTGCCTGGAGAGGTGGAGACAGAAGGGTTTACAATACTCAACCATATTCAACCAGAACATCCTGTGAAACACCCAGTCCTGACCAAATGATCTGCTCTTCTTGAGTGTCAAGGTGCATCTTGGGCTTCTTGAGCTCAGTCTCTTCCTGACTCTGAAAGTGGCAGAGTAATAAATCATGGTTCTTTCTAAATGTTCCTGATTTGTGGCATTATCTTCTGCTTCTCTTACAGGAACATCACAATTATTAACACTGAGTTTTCTGTATCAGCCCCAGGAACATGATGAATGAATACCTCAATGAGGTAATGAGCCACTTCACATGTCATGGAGCTGTGGTCCCAGGCTGTCTGAAGACTCATATCTTCCTTGCTTACATTAATTTCTCATTTTTGAGGTTTTCCTTCCCCACCACAGCACCTGCAAGCCTGTTGTTAAATGAAAATAGTTTCCAGAAATTAAGATAGAAACTCAGGAGAAAGGCACAACTACAGCAAACAGTCACATATATTGGCTATTTCCAAAGTTACTTCCACTAATTTTGCATCTGTTAACACAGCACCTTGGTTCAGTCCAGAAAGCACCAGTATTAATGCTTGTCCTTGGGAAAAATAACAAAAGAGATAAGTGATTTGCCAGATCATATTTTCTTCATCCTGAATCACCAGTTTAAATTCATCAGAACAGCAGCAAGCAGCTTTGTGAATTCAAGCCTTCATACTGAAGGTCAGACAGGACTTAAAACCCTGAAATTTCAACTTTGCAGTCCTTGCTGTGACTGCCATTTTCCATACTCCCACACGGTTGAGGAGGATCTTTGTAAGTTCCGCACTTTGTCTAGAGAAGAAGAAATTAAACTCTACTTTGGTGAAAGATGCTACAAAGAGTCATACAGGAGGAATTTGTTCTGTGGGTCTGAATATCCTCCCTTGAAGGGTGCTGGAAGAGATTATTGTTCCTCACCGACTCCACAGCTGCTTGTCACCATTTCCAGCTAAAGGCTCCAGCACTCCTGACCTGCCAGCAGAGCTGCTTGTCTGAGCTCCCTCTTACCCTGCTCAGTTGTAGGAGGGAGTGGCCAAACTGGGAGTGCTTAAACCATTGTGTTTTATAACTCCAGCATGTTTTGCCTGAAGCAGGTGAGAGAAACAGCTCTCCTGGCAGAGAGGATAGTGAAAAGCAGCTGGAGGAGACCCCTGATGAGCCACTGCTAGATATGAGCAGAGCTGTTTGCTCACCCTGTGTTGTGTTTGACTCTGTCACTGTGCAGGGAAGACATTGCCTTCAAGAAACATCTCAGTAATGATGAAGAAGATTGAAAACATGGTTCATCACAACCCCAGCAGCAACTGGTGGGCCTAGGCTCAATTATGAGCTTCACTTCTGGAGTATTATGGGCCAGATACCCAGCAAACTGAAAAGACCATCTGAATCCAGACAACCACTTATTTCTGGGAATCCTTTCCAGCTGTTGCCTTCCTGGCCTACCACTGCTGTCACCAATAAAGGAGAATAACAATTTAATTCAATAATATCAATAAATTTGCAAAGCAAAACCCGTAACAGTGAAAACAGATAACATGTTGATTAAAGGAAATTGTTTTAAAGGAACACTGCACATTTTGTAAAACCATTCTCTCCTGTCACAGAACCACAGGACTGTTGAGAAAGAAGGAACCTCTGGAGATAATAGAGCCTGAAAATCATTATAAAATCAAGGAATTACTGTATTCTGGACTACAATTTTTAGTTGCCGTGGTGATACATTTGGACAGGGAGTATACTCGGTCTCTCTTCCTGGTGGCATGGCACAGAGAGAGCCACACAGTGCTTGTTTGAGACATCAGTCAGCAAATGTGGTGACTCTGGCTTGAGAAGGTTGAGAGGGCTGGAGTGCACATGGTGTATCAGAAAGCATCTATGAAAAGGCTTGCTTGGGTTAAGATCTGGGACTGGCTCAGATCCAGAGGCTCCGCAAACCCAGCTCTGGTGCATCAGCAGCTGGATGAGTTTCACCTCTCTGTGTTCCTGTTTGCAGAATGGAAATAATGGCTCTCCCTCACCACCATTGTCTGTTTATTGAAGGATTCACTGTCTCCTACTTTCTGAATGGGAACATTAAATCTGCCTTTGATTCTAGCACTCATGCTGTAAAGCAATAGGTATTTTAATGTATCAGAATAATAATTATTATAGAGTAATACTATAAGAGCAATATGAAATACTTCCCATAAGAATCTTCAAAGTACTTGAAGAAAAGTGAGTGGAAGGCACATGAAAATCTGTGGGACTGAGACTAGAAAAATGCAGTCATAACTTCTCACATGTGCACCCAGAAAAAGCACAACCAAAATGTCAGTATGGCTGGTATGGCTATGGGCACAAAACAGGCAGACAGGGATTCAGCTATTTATCCTGGTCTTTTCCAGCTTGCATTGAGCTAAGACTCTCACAGGACTCTTCAGCCTGTTGCCAGTGGGGCAGATTTCCAATCCACGGCAGCTATTGCATAAGAAAAGAAAAACTTAAGGTTAAAAAACAGGATTAGAAACCAATTCTGAGCCCTTGAGAGGCATAAATGGCAGCTGATCTGAGAGGGACAGCAAGGGCTCTCTGCTCAGGCCTCTTCTACAAAGGTTCACAGATGGCCTTACCCTGAGCAACCCCTCCACCCATGGACAAGCACACACCCCATTCAGTTGTGTTGGATGAGAATGGTTCAGTCCATGAGGTCTTTAGGACAGCCACATTCTCTCCCCAGCACAAAGGGTCACATGTGGTCTCTCATCCTTTCCGTGTGCAGTGCCAAGGCAAGCTTTGACCGTGGGCAGATGTCCCTGCAGTGAGGCAGCAGCAGAAGGGGAGGTGGTTGTGGTGAAAGCAGCTGCTTCTCTGCCAGTTTTATATCTTCTCCAGGCCTCCCATCAGCAAACCACCTTTGGCCCCACTGGATTTGTGTGTACACTCTTCCAGACACCAGTCACATGGAGGGTCTGCGAGAGGAGCCCCAGCAGAGCTGAGACCAGGGAGAAGTGTGGGAGACCCTTCACCATTGACCTCAACTGCCCATAAACTGTATAATGGCAGCCAAAAACACCCAGGGAAGGTGTTTTGCCCAGCACAGTCTTCCACCAACACAGCCATTCCTTCAGAGACATCTCTGCCTGTGGCCTTTTGCTCCTCCCAAAAAGCCCAGTTAGAACCTATTGCCTGTCTGCCTGCCCAAAACTACTCACCTTGAGAAAGATCAGGCAGTGATTTAGTGATATCAGGTGCAGGCTGGGGCAGATCCTCCTGTCCTTATTCGCTGTGAATTGTGCTGTAGGCAGTTACAGTCCTGTGGAAATCAATGGGATAATGCATACTAATTAGTGGCAAGCCACAGTGGGAGAATTTGGGAATACATCTGTCCTTGCCCCAGGAATGGGAGTTTCTCTGGTCCCTGCCATCATCATGAAGTTCAGGGGGCCCTCGAGAGCCTGTGGAAAGCAAGATCTTGAATATTTACAAGCAGCATAAAAATTGGCCCCAAAAATCTCTTTCTCATCAGTTTCACTAAGCCTTAATTATAATGTAAATTGCAAAATTGGAAGGAATTCAGAGACGAGCAACAAATATGACTAAGGGGATTGGAGGATTGATTTATGAGAAAAGATTAAAAGACCTAAGAATTATGCAGTTTGACTAAATGATGACTGTGGGCCTGATCTTGCAAACTTTCCCAGAGATGGCTCTCCACATTAAAGAGGAAGCACAATTTAAAAGTATCTGCCATGTCCTCAAGTGAGAAGTTCTGCAAATCAGTATTCCAGCCTAAGAGAGAGGGGAGCATTAGTTTTCATCTTGCAGCTGCTGAAAGTAAAAAATTCTAGTACAAAGCTCAAAGATTGTTTGAACTTTTGGGAGGTGTTATACATGTAAAGCCCTCAGGATTTATTCCTGATAGCTAACTATGGGGAAGTATGTAAATACTTGAGATCTGTAGATGACCAGTGTAACAGGAGTGACAGAAAAAGAATGCTTTTCACCAGGTAGAGTAGATCTGGGAAAGGCAGAGGCTGGAGCACAGATCTTTCTGGAAGGTGATTGATTGCCAGCCACATCATCAACCTGCCCAAGCTGCCTAGTAAGTTCTCTAACGGTAGAACATAAGGACTCTTGGACTGAAAGTATCCTCTTGACAGTTGTGCTTAAAAGATGTTCTCAGCACCCTTGAGACAATCAATATCTCTCCATATCTCTGCTCTACTCAGCTCTGAAGCATGGAAAAAACAAGGTATAGGAGTATGTCACTTATGAAAGCATGCTTTCAGTACTGGTTTAATAGTCATCACAAAATTAAAGAAATAAGACTTCTCATAATTGACAAATAGTTTTTCCAGAAAGAAAAGAAAAGGNGGAAAGGAAAGGAAAGGAAAGGAAAGGAAAGGAAAGGAAAGGAAAGGAAAGGAAAGGAAAGGAAAGGAAAGGAAAGGAAAGGAAAAAAGAAAAGAGAAAAAAGAAGGTATTTTTCTTCAAGTTGGATTGAAATACTTTACTTTGGAAAAAGCAATTACCTTTTTGTTAAATTTTGGAAGCATAAGAACCTTCAATTTATAAGGTTTAACCTACTGATTTATAGAGCAAACAATTTTTATGTGTCAAATGCATCAGAATCAAACCCAACATGGAATCAAATAGTAATAAAATCAGAAGCAAACCCAGAACTTAGATTGATCAACAGGTAGAAAAAAAAAACAACTAATTAATACAAAACCAACAGAAAGCTTTGTGGTTTGGCTCAATATAGGCAAAATCTCACTCATTTTTTAACCTGTCTGTCTATCTCTAAAACCCATCACTCCTCAGGCTCTTGCTTTGGGTACCTGTTGTGCCAGAGCCTGGCTTGGACAAAGATTCAGCTCATGACACTGGCACTGCAATGTAGGCTGCAAGTAAATAATGTCTCCTATACAGGCATAGTAACTGAGAAACTCACAGTGCTGGTCCCGAAACCAAACCTGACCCACAGAGATTTGTCTGAGTCCGTAGTTCAGTGGGGACTGATGATATGAAAACACTGACACTATGTGACACTCTCAGAGGCATCAATCTTCTGCCCTAAGTGGTCAGGACACTGTGCTCACACAACATACCTGAGAGAAACAGCATGTGGGAAACACAGATGCCACTAAAAAACCAGAGATGCCCACCTTGGGGCACACCTATACGAGCTCTGAAGGCAGTTCCCAGTTTTTCCAGGAATTCATATTTGTATGAATTCATTGATTCATATTTATACCAGCAAGCACAGAAGGGAAAAAAAAAATGTTTGTTTGATTTATTTTTTTTTTCCAGTGGCCCTAGAGCAAAGAAAAAAAAACCCAACACACTATCTTTTCCAGCAACCTCACAGCTCCTTATCTGGAGCAGCTCATGACAGGGAAAGAAGTGGACAAATATGTCATGTAGTGCTGCAGTGTGAATTTTAAAGGCAGGCATGATTTCACTCAGGCAGGCGAGGGAAGGGTGAGTCAGCAGATGGTTTCGTAAGCGCGCTCCGCAGCTGGCTCTGGGTCCGTGGTGGCTCCGAGGACAGTGGGCAAGGCTGGTGGGCTGGGAGGGTGCCAGCCCTGCCCCTGACCTCACACGAGACACAGCCAAAGCCACAGGTCACCAAAGTCAACATGGAGAGGAGCAACAGCTGAAGAAAACTGCTGAGGGAGGGAAGGCAAATGCCATGTGAGAAAACCACCAAAAAGTCCTTGCAAGCGCGGGTAGGTCCACCAGGGTCTTCCTCTTTCTTCCCGTGGCTGCTTCCTATCGCATTTCTCTGACTTCCACTAAAATCCCTCTTATATAAGCAGAGGATGAAGAGGAAGAGAGGGAGAAAGGCTCTCTGTGGGAGAAAGCTCCTCCTTCAGATAAGTTTGGGTTGAGGAGGAGCCCCCTTGCCCCACAGAACAGGGCTGACTGCCTGGTGGGACCAGAATTTCCCCACTCTACCACAGTGCCTGCGTTGGAGCCAGATGTTCTAGAACTGCCCTGGAGCCAAGGCACAGCAGCAGTGTCCCATCCCCAGGGAGTGTTGACACAGCCTCATTTAGGATTTCCACCCAGGAGCCCGGAGGAGATGCAAGGAAATGAAGCTGCAACAAGTGAAGAGGGAAAAGAAAAAAGCAAGGAGCTCAGGTGAGGTTGGTGAGGAGCAGGTGAGGTCTGCAGCACCCAAATGAGGGGCAGGCAGGTGTCCTTCCTCACCCTCTGTGCTCGAGGATGTCAAGTCTTCCTCCCTCTGTCCCTCTGCTGCACGAGGAGGAAGCAGGAATATCCAGGAGGAAGCCACCAGTGCCTTTTGTCACAGACACCAGCACAGGGAGACAACGGAAGGAGGAACTGAGAACCAAACTCAAGCAACACGTAAGCCAACTTCAGGATCCATAGAAGGTAACATGGAAACATCCTCCATGAGAGAAAAGAAAGTAGTTAACTAAGGGATGGTGAGCAAGGGGAAAATGGGAAGAAACTTCAAAAATCATGTATTTGTTCACAAAATTTGTGGGGTTTATCAACACTAATTTTTATTACTTTCAAGTAAATTTTGCAATGTGAAGTCTGGTAGGTTTTGATGCCCTAGTCTGATATTGCTGTTTCTCTTTATATTTGCTCTGATTATTCATGCACAGGTTCACACTCCCGATCAAATTTCTCTTTTTTTCTTTCCCTTGCGAAAAATTCATAACCAGCCCCTCTGAAAAACTCTGCAGTTCAAGAGTGCCATCTTGAGGCTTCCTACATATAAGGACCAGCATGCTGATTGAACCTCAAGAATTCAGGGAATTATTAGTGGGCTCAAGCACCTTCTGTTTAAAGTATCATTTTAAAAAGGCACAAGCATGTGCACAAAGGGGCAGTTCATTTCTGCCCAGGATTACCTCGAGTTAAGGGATCTACATACCAGCAATGTCACTCCCAGTCAAGATTTTCCAAAGCAAATGATCTTAGTGAGTTCTCTCCTTTGGGATATGATACTCAAGACACCTCAGGAGGTGTGTTCAAATCGTGCTCAGTTCCAGCCATCTGAAGATCAATGAACTTGCAAAGCAATTTAAGCCAGACACCCAAAACTAAGAACTATTATTTTTCATTTTTTAGAAGTATTTTTTGCAGGCTTCTATGTGTAATATCAGTGAAAGGTTATGTCAGAGGCAAAATAAAACTATGGCTTTTAAAACTTTTTTCAGTCTACATGGGGAGCATATTGTTTTAGGTATTCTCATATTTTAAAATAAAGGAGAAACCTCCATGCATCAGAATATAAGTTCAGGGAGTATTATGAAATCATTTCCCTCCTACAGCACAGTCCAAACACCAGTAATTTATCACCGCAGGAGAGCAAATGGGTAGATTGTTACAACAAATCATGCATAGGTTGAGAATTTACCATTGGATATGGGATGTTGCTTTTCATTCTTCGTGCTGTAAGTGCCAGGTGGCCTTTGGCTTGGGAAAAGGATGTGTGCCAACACAGTCACAATAAAGTGCCTTAAGGATGAGGCGCCACAGGAAACCAGGGACCCTGAAAAATATGCATTGTTAGCACCACAAATAACTCCCCTTTCCCTGTCATAATTTTCATTTTGAAGCCAAGCAAAAGAGTAAACCTTTTTCATACCATTGCCCGGGATGTGTATTCCCCAGTTTTCAGTACCACCCAAGTTGCACAAGTATGTTTTAATTTTTCTACAAGAATTTTAGGTTGCATTAGATGGAAAGTCCTGAAACTATGAATTTGACTGAAGTTTGGATGAAAAACAATCTACCTCCAGCTACGTAGCAGTCATTCTACAGGAAGAAGTAGACAGAAGCAGAAGGCAATTTTATCCTCAGTGTTTAGTACAGCTGCAACACATCTCACAAAAGAAATCCAGTATCGGCTCTGATCATATTTAAACTCTGAGGGACTGAGTCATATCCCAGTCTGTAAGGAGGAGTGGGTAAGAAACTAATTTCTCTTTCACAGCAAAGAAAACCCATGAATTTCAGTTCTTTTTTAATTTTTTTTTCTTGCTCTGAAGACCAGAATACCTTGCCAATAAACAGCAACGGTGCGTCAGATCTTCTGAAGGGCTTGGGAGCAGCTCAGGACAGTCTATGGACTGTGCGTCCCACACAGACCTGCCTTCTGCTGCCCACCACGGGGTGGCTTGGGCTCAAAGAGAGGATTTTTCAGGGTCCAGCAGAGGCTGAATAGGACATTCACAGGTGAGGGGTTGGAGCAAATGAGGTTTATATCCACAAAGAAAGGCCATTTTGGAGATCTAGATTGTGTTAAACCTGTTCACAGAGAATAATGCTTTATCCTGGGTGTAGCCCGTGTAGTTAATTGAGGACTAACATGCTGCTGAGCATGAACGAGGTGGCAGAGTCTGTCTCTGTGAGTGAGAGATCGCGGAGACTGAGCTGTGAGCTGGTTCACTTGGAAACTATTGCCTGGGAATGAGCCAGGTGTCTATTTTGGGTCCCTCCAAAGGCTGGAGTTGCCTGCATTCAAGTTGGACTCCTTTCTAGCACAAGCCAAAACGTTGCTCTTCCTTCTGGAGGAGCAAAGAGCAGGAATAGTGCAATTACTAAATAAAAATAAAATTAAAAAAAAAAATTAAATTTATTCGCTTCTTAGCTCTAGGGATGTTCAAATAATTCTAACTTGTTACTGTGATTTTTATGACCAATTTCAAGTGACAATTGGGAAGCCAATCAAAAGGTTCTAGGAGTGTTACACCAAAGTTAATTCTGCAATCTGATCAAGTACTGAGAGGTTTTGAATGTGGAAGTTTGGACAATTATTTAGCCAAATGTAACATTTACATTTGCCAATGAGAGTTGACATTTTAATACATCTTTAAAAAAATTACAGTTTATACTTTGAACTAATGTGTTAATATCCTTTTGAATGTTTCATAAAATTTACATTAATCAAGGTATTATTAAGTCATCTTTGAACTTTTTTGTTTTGCAAGACTGCAGTGTCTCATCATACATCTTACATGGGCTGTAAATGTGTCCTATGATATTCTGTCCTGTCACATCTTCGAGTTGTATTCTAAGCAAGCATTTTTTCCTGTGTTAGTATGAAATCTAAATGTTCTGGAATATTGTAACTTTTGGAGACATTTTCCTTCGTCATATTCTGTATTTCTTTAAGATGTTTTAGGTACTTGTCATTCATATCTATGCCTTTCTGCAAACTTGATTTATCATTTTAACTCAAAAGCAATTACTGCTACCTTCTAAAAGGAGTCATCCAATTAAAATTTAAAGCCTTTTTTTCTGCCAACATTAATAAACTTTATTTTGTGAAGAGATAAATGAATAAAACCAAAAGAAGACTTGCACTACAAATGCTGGCCGAAGTCTAACCACGGATAGTGAATGGGGTGACTTCCCCAGCTTATGTTCAAGAATGAGATTGAGCCACACACTAGGAGAAAATCATTCTATTGGAAGGAGAAGAGCAGCTCGTCTGCCTTGAGTTAAGCCATCACTGCAGTGACTTGGAATGGTAAATACAGGAATATTCCCTGGATATAGCTGTGAGGTTAGTTGTGAAGAACCATTAGCGGTTCCAGAAATTTCTGCCAGAGACACACAAATAATTTTTTTCATTCCTATATATGTAAAAAAATACTTCAGGAGATTTTAAATAGCATCACTTGCTTGAGAGCAAAGGGTTAAAGCTCATGCACTGAGAACAGAATCTAGACATTAACAAGTAATAGAAAAGGAAACTGCTGTTTAAAACACTCTATCTATGCATTAGGGAACACAGAGTGTTCCACCAGTGCTGCCATCAGCAAATGTTAACTGAATATTGTGAAATGTTGGGCAGAGCTCCATGATAAGCTCATGCACATATTTCTTTGCATTAAGCAAGAGACCTTAGGAATGGGACCTGAAAGAAGGATTGTCCTCTAATGAACTCTGGAAAAAATAAAACCATGTAGAATCTGTATGTGATTGTCTTACCTTTATGCATTTTTTGATCCAGTTGCAAAGCCAGATGCCAAGTTCACCTGCCAAAAAGCTGAAGGTCTAGAGCTGGGGAAAGCTGGAGTGGGATGTAAGCAAAGAGACCTAACCAACCTCATAAGCAAGTGTGGAAATCGGTACAAAGAGAGTGTGTGAGTGTGTGTGCACATGCAAAATTCTGCCATGTGAGTGGTGGTATACATAAAAATATATATATATATGCTACATTGCAGCTGAAGGCGTGATTGTTCTACAGTCAGCCCCAAAAGTATGTACACAAATGGGAACTTGCAAGTGTGTGCAGGTTGTGAGTAACTCGTGGTGTGAGGAGGCACGATGAGAGTTATGTTCTTCTACACCAGTCATCAGCCAAGCCAGCACTACCTGTGATACAAAGCCAGAAATATCAGTTCAACCCAGACTAAACTAAAAAGCCTAATTGTAAAGTTGACAATATTAATAAATAAATAAATTACAATTGAGTGGTTCTGTGTGCAACAGCAGCTGCCTTGAGGGGATCCAGTGCATCTAAGTTAAAACATCAATGCTGGAGCTCTCCAGCCTCACCCCTTGTAGCAGGGCTGATGCCTTCACAAACACCAAATCACATCTCAGCTGTGGACATGGTGATGGGGACAACAGCCAAGGACTAGGGGACAGGAGAGAAAGATAATAAAAAGAAAGCTGTGCACAGCTTCTCCCCTTGCTAACTTCTTGTGTTACCACATGGGGAGATGTTCAGGTTGCCTGTTAAAAAGATGAAGATTCAGACAGGAGCAAGGCTGTAACCAAGACATCTGTGGCTGCTGTCATTCCTGAAGCAGATCCATTAATTCCTGTTCAGAAACAGTTTTGACAGTGTTTAAAAGATGGGAGACAGGGGAAGTTTGCTGAGCACTTCTTCCATCGTTGTGACCATCAGTGGGGCTGAATCCTCTAGTAGGAAATTAGTGGGAAAAAAAAAAAACAAACAACAAAACAGCTGCAAACACAGGCACAGCCTCAAGCTATCAAAGTGACTTCTAAGCATTATTTTTTCTCTGGAGACAAATGCCCAGTCTCCCAGGAAACCAAGTTTGGCTACATCCTCCTCTTGCCTTTCATGTAATGTGTCAATAACTATTTATAACTGCTTTTTCTTCATAGAGTCAGAATAAACATTAACTCCAGATTACAGCTTTTTCTTTTTAAAGTCAGTGGAAACACAGGTTTCAATTTCCTCCCTGTTCCTGATTTATGATTAAGATACATCTCCTTTGCAATGGCTCATATGCTGTCACTTTTGAACAGAACAGCACTAGGGAACTTCCAACTTTGAAATTAATGACAAAAATAAAGCCTTCTCTACCTATTTTCTAATTATGCCTTTCTTTGTTAATGCCAAATAATGCCTTTAGCATCTTCCTGGAAAAAAGTCTCATTGATCCCACTCTGTGATTATGGTGCTTTTATCTCCCATCTGTGCTGTGAAAGCTACAGGCCTTCCATTTCCAATGCAAAAACCTCCAGAATTAAAATAATTAGTACAAACAATCAAAAAAAAAATAAAAAGCTGTACAGGTACATGTTATAAGGCATGTACAAGGCAGACTTATCTAGTCATGGGTGAAGGATGAAAAAAGAGGTAGCATGCTTTTTACTCTCTGATTGAGGAACAAATTAGACTTTAAATTAAACTAAAAAATTTTGCAGACACTGAGAAAACTGACAAGCCTTAAAAGTCCATTGGTGAGATGACTGGATGGAGGTCATTCCCAGTCAAGGCTGAGTTTTGGAGCAAAGCAATTGTGCTGCTTCACCAGTCTCATTTTCTGTTTTCTAACCCTTGCCTCATTTGCAGAAGGGCCTGTCACAGGTCAAGGTGTCAGAGCTGACTCTGACTTGCACCAAAAAGGTGGGAGAGCAAGGAGTATCCTGGAGGGCATGGAGCTTGAAATGAGGTAGATGATGACCTGAGACCAGAGCCGGGAAGAAATTATGTTTTCCTAACCCCAGGAATCAGGACAGGAGCATCCTCAGGTGACAGCCCCACATTCTCCCTGTCCACTTTTCCCATCCCATCACAGACTACCAGCAGGGATGGGTGTGATTGTTTTTATTCATTACTCAATCACCATCCAGCTCTGTCAGGTGCCTCTGGGAGGAGGTTTTTACCTACAGTGACTTTTGGCCAGAGCCCTGGGAAGGAAGTTTCCCTGCATGGTGCCTCCCTCCTCTCATGGCAAGCACCTGGTGCCTGCTGCTGCTCCACTTTATTGAGGGGGATGCTCCTCCAGGAGTGGTTTCTGCTCTGGGAGCAGTCACTTTACAGGAAAAGCAGAGGACAGCCTACGCTTGCTTGGCATGCCTCCACCCCTCCTGCCACACCAGGTTCTGTGCCCACCCACCGTGGCATCCTGGGCATGGCAGGGGCAGCAGCACGTTTGGGTGGGTGGACAGGGCTGGGTTCCCAGGACAGAGATGTCAGCTTGTTCCAGAGTGCTGCAGGAAGGTTGACTTGCCAACATCATGAAACTCACAGAGAAGTGTATGTGTGTAATATTTTTTGCCACATGTACCTCATGCCAGATCTTGCTCTTTTTTCTTCCTCCTTTTTTTTTTTTAAATTTTTTTTCCCCCTTGGTTTTGACTCCACAACGTGCTGCTCTCATAGTTTGTTCTCATAATCCCTTGAGTCACGTTATGGTGCTTTGAGCTGTTTGCAGAAGAGTTGGCAAAGAGCTCCCATTTCACTCTCTGCATGATTTAAGCACTGCAAGTTGAAGGGCAGGACATTTGTGCAGGTTAGTGGCCTGGAGGCCTGAAAACACTGCTGCAAGCCTGGAGGATGATGAACTGTTGTGTACTGGAGAGTTAAAAAGGGACAATGAAAGCTGAATTGCAAACACCTGATGAGCAGTGATACCTTCAGCTCCACACCCCTCCCACCTCCCCTTAAAATGTATTAATTGGCTTTCCATTGCTTCTCTGATGTTTGGGTTTTTTTCCATTACAGAAAAGGCTAAAGCTTTTCCAGGGAAAATATGACTGAAATGCCATGGAGGATTACAGGTAACATGGTGCTGGGTTCCTCCTCCTCAAACAAGATACCAACAGCTTGAAAACATCTTCAAAAAAAATCACATTATGGCAGCAACAGCAACAAGAAATATCTGATAAAGCAATTGGAACAAGTTCCATGAATTTTAGGACAAAATGTGCAGTGGAAAAAGAAAACTGAATTCTCCCTTATTTTAAAATGTTCCTTATGCAAAAAATTTTCTCTCTTTTTTTTTTTTTTTTTTTTTTTGGCAATTTTTGGAAGGTCTTTATGTTTCTTGGGTTTTCTTCAAAGAAGATCCACAGAAACAAGTCAGAAAATGAGCACATTCCTTATAATACCTAAAATTAACAACCATGAGGCCCCAGTCTAAGCCTGATCCACTTCTTTCAAATTAGGTTGGCCTGCACTCCTCATCTATTTACTCACTCAGCAGCCCAAGGGAATATTCTTAGTGCATGAAGAAAAGCACGTGCCCTTGCAAAAGTAGATTTTGTGTCATTAAAAGGAAAACTGTAATGCTGCAAATGAAGGAATGTCTCATTAGAATTGCATTTATTTTGCTACAAATGCCAGACAAGAATTTGTTTTGGACATATACCTACACTATGGCTTCCAGACACATTCTGCTACCAAAAAAGGGCCACATGGGATATGATCCAATGTCTTAGGGTGTCTTTGCAGCCTATTAAAGAAATGCCTGAGGAGTGTGTGAGCAAAGGGGTTGTGTGGGGAGAGAGAGGTGGAGGACAGCTGGGAACAATCCCAATTTACAAGCAATTCAAAGAACAATAGGGCCGAGGATGGGACTCTCATATCTGTCCTGACACAACTTCCCACCAAGAAATAGTCTTCCCTACAGACAGTTCCTCCCCAGCAACAGCCAAGGATCAAAAGCCAATCTCAAAATAACTTTCTGCTAAATTTGTTAAAAAAAAAAAAAAAAAAAAGAGCTTTGGATGAAATTTCTGTTCTTGAAATTACAAATTCTTTTGGATTCAGTTCATATCTGCCTGCTTCGCCATCTGCATTTTGCTATAAGCGATTGGTTATGGTCAACTTCTTTTATCTCACTGAAATTTTGCCTTCAGACATTAGTGGGGGGGGGAGTGGGATGCTTGTTGCAAAACACTGTCAGGAATTCCCCTAGAAAATATTTCTTTGCTTCTCTATCCATAGGCTGAGACACAAAGTTTTGCTTTTGGAATGGAAGTTTTGCATATTGTACGTGAGAAGAGCACGTCTCTTTCTGAACTCTTGGAGGCAAAGGGAGCTATGGTTGCATTGCAGAGATGTCAGTCCAGGCTCTTGCAGACTGCTGTCACTATCCAAGACAAGAGAAAAGCACGTTTTACTTACAACGTGTAGGAAAGTTGCGAAATGTTTCTGAAGATCAGTGGCTGCCCCGTGGATTCACTCTCTGCAGAGTTCAACAAGACTCAGCTGCTGAAAGAGTCTCTGAAAGTTTTCACCTCGCTGCTGGCTGCCTCCTCTCACCAGCTATCTTCCTGATGGAGGTTAAATAAGGACAAGCCTTTAAAACTCCAGTATCTTAAAACAAGTTACCTTATTTTTTGCTGATTTGGCATCTATTTCCATGGAAACAGAAGCAAGAACTAGAAGCCAGCAGCTGAAGTTGGCTACACCACTGCTCTTGGCTTGTTCTACTTCCATTTCCATGGAAACTGATGCAAAATCAGTGCAAACAAGACAAAGTTTGCTGGCTTTTTTTTTTTTT
>VXAU01000814.1:116861-189915 GCA_013399695.1 Formicarius rufipectus | reverse complement strand
TTTTTTTTTTTTTTTTGATTAACCCTCTCTTGATTTTCCACTCCAGATTAATTTATTGCCAGAACTGCAGACACAAAGTCACTGGAATCACAGTGAGGAGCAGCCCAGATATCTTCATGAAGCTGCTCAGGTGTTCGCATGTACGTGTGTGTGCGCTTCATTTTCTAACATGGATCTTCAAAGTAGTCACAAATTTACCTTAAGGATGCTAAAAATCACAAGAAAATAGCTAATGTACAGGAGAGTTAAGGAAGAGTGGAAAGAGGAGCTGGTTATGTCCCCACGTTGTCAGGACACCTTTCTGTTGCAGGGTTGGAGTCTCCTCCATAGAGATATCCAGGATGGAGGATTCACCAAGTCCTGGCACTGCCTGGCCATGCCCCTCCCAAAGGTATCCCACCTTCCAGGGGCTCCACAAGGCTCTGCTCTTCTCCCAGGACCAGTCCCCAGGACCACCCAGCTGGCACAAAGGCTGCTGCATCATCGGCTGTTCCAGGGGAAAAGTAGTGACAAGTGGGAAAGCAGAGAGGGAAGTTAAAAAAGCAAAAGCAGAAGGAGAAGGAAAAATAAGTGTGAGACATAAGGGTGGCTGACATGCCCCATTGCTTTCCGTGGGGGTCAAAGGCAGGAGTAATAAACTGGCAATGGAAAGGAACAGTTTGATGAAAAGAAATGGCACTTCCTTGCCTATTGTTTTCCAGAGTATTTCTCCTCTAAATTTATGTGCGGTCCTTTTTTTGGCTATAAACCCATTGAAATTCAGATTTTTTCATACTTTTTCCTTTTTTTCCTCTCCTATCCTGGCAGTGTGCTGGTGCACACTCCACAAGCCTTCAGAGGTGCCAGGTAACACAGACAATTTAATGTGGAGTCAAAGCATTACAGACCGTGCTACAGAGTTTGCCCAGGCTGAGGTTGACCACTGCTCATGAAGCATGAGATATGCAGGTTTTCTTGGAGTTCATGACTGAACCTGAACCAAGATTAAGTCACATTTAGGGATTTGATTCACTTATCCTGCTTCATTAACAGAGGTTTTGGTGCCTATCCTAGAAAATCTGGATCCAGACACCCAAACCCCCACGTAAGAAAGCATTGAATCATCTACCTGAGTCCTCCACAAGCTGAAACAAATATAAATTATATATATGCTCTACTGATTCACACCATTGGACCAAGGCTTACATGTAGAAAAGGTTTTCCAGATTGTAAGTCTGCTTAGACCTGGGGAACTTTGGAGGACTCTCCTTCAATTGATTATTACTTCTTATAAAACGTGAGGAGGAGGCTGGTGGAAGAACATGGCTAAAGAGAATGGAGGTAGCCAAATCACATATTTAGTTACCAAAACACTTAAATACCAGATTTATAGCCATAAGGGTATAGAAACCAGGGTTTTAAGAGACAGATGAATAATAAAAAATAAATTAAAAAAAATTAACAAAATAAATACATTTCATGCTTTGACTAATTTTTCCTTCCAATTAATACACTTCTGGATTAGCCCAGTGTTTAAGAACCTGCTCCTGTTTTCAGTGGACACAGCAGAAGCTGGTCTATATCAACTCTGATCCCCCCTGAACAGGAATTGATGCCTGAATATCAAAAAATTGCTTATGCATGTGAAAATTGTAACCTGCAAATGTCAGTTGCATGATGACAAGATCTTTTAAGACTATAGGGCACATGTTCCCTTTAGTACATGGGAAAAACAAAGGTCACTATCTAAAGTGCACTTGTACTGCTAAAATTCACACATTCCCCAGTCCTAACACTGGGTATTGGACAAAACCACTCCCAAGATTAGTTGAACCGTCTTTACATCTTTCTCATTAATTACTTTTCCTTTCATCCAAACAGCTGGGATGATACCAGAGATTCCAATTTGGTGGACAAATGGGACAAAACAAGAGGTATCTGGAAAGAAATTTGTGGTTTGACAAAGTTAGCAGTCTGTCACTGGATCAAATATCTGTCATATTTTATTCTTCAAGGCATATATTTTTAAAAGATTTTTCCTTTACCAGGTAACTAGTTCAGAAGGAATTTTTCATACCTGTATTTTAAATGTACTTCATTTTGGTCTTGGAAACCAGGCTGCTATTTTAACACCTCTAGTTCATTAGCCAACCCAGTCCAAGATTGTCTCCCTGCCATGTCATTTCCATTGTAGATGACTGTGTTTTGTCCTGCTTCTACCTCACAGAGGAACTTGATATAAAATCTGAATGACACCAGAAAGTCTGCATTATTTTAAATCCTTTTAACTGTTGGGACACAGAAGTAATAACACATAACCACGAAAAATATTGTGTGGAGGTCCCTCTCCTGTGGAAAACTGAATGAAGTGAAAATATTTCTGGTTTTCTGTAGGAAGGGAATTTTACTTATTTCTTTATCCCAGGAAGGGATGTTTTGTTTCTCTGTTGCAGTATCATCAAAGAAAATCACCCCGCAGGTGCTGATGTTCCATCTGTAGTCACATCGACCAGGACATGACCTAAGGAGCTGCTCTGCTGTAGGAGTGGTCCAGGAGCACACACAAGGACACCACCAAGGACAACTTCTCCTTGACAAGGAGCTTTGTTCCCTTTCCAAGCAGCTCATCCTCGCCTCTTCCCTGCATGGTTTGTGCAGGGAGTGACCAGCACACCCCGTTGTTCTGGTGTGCAGCCAATATTCTTTTTACTCTCGTTTTCCCATAGGCTCACACTCCCGTATCTCGTTTTCTGCGTGTGGATACTGATGCACCAAAATCCAGGATGCTCTTCCACAGTTTCTGCTGCTTGGCACCATCTCCCATAAATGCTGCAAACGCCACAGTGGCTGATAGTGTTTGGTGGCCTTTTGTACCAGCATTTCAGCCTCTCACAAACTAGAACTGGCCTTATCTGTTGGCCACAGTGCCTGAGGCTTTTCTTCTCGCTGGCTTTTTATTCCAGCTGCCTACCAGTATGCAAAGGCAGAGATTTCCAGAAGAACAACACGTTTCCTCTTCTGAAGTGGTAGAATGGAGTCAGGGAGAATCAAAAAATACCGCAGATGCAGAACAATACTATTTTTTTATAATTAATTTACTAGATTATTGATGCTTTGGATTAATTACCAAGTTTATCAAACAACAGGAATTATTCCCTGGTGAGACAAAAAACAGTGACAACTTTTTATCTCTGTTTTAGCATTTTCATTGATTCAAAATGTAAAAAAAAAATCCATATATGCACAACATCAAACCTTCTCAAAGTGAATTGAAGTGCAAACACGCTTTGCCAGCTCAGCTGTAGTGTTTCACACCTCCCACACCTCAGTGCCCCCGTTTTCTGTGTGTATTTGTAGTCTGGGCAGTGGGGTTTATTTGCTTGGTTTTTTTCCTCCCCCTCTTCCATTTTCTTTCATCTTTCATCAATTGAAAAAAAAGGGAAAGCAACAGGGTGGGGAGAATAAGAGCATGTAACAGAAGTTGTCCATTACAAATCCACCTGGAACAAAAATTTTCTGTTGCAGTTCAGTTCAAAACAGATGTTTCTTTCATAATCATGCAATCAGGAGGAAAGCAGAGAGAAAGGAAGTGATCGCATCCTCCCAAGCGCGATGAGTTTTGTAGCATTCAAAAAGACTCATTTTTCATTTAGAAAAGAATTGAAAATGTGTCAAGCTGCTCCAGCTATTAATCCACACATCCAGCCTGAACTGGGATTGAAGTGATAAGCAGTTTGATATCAAGTCTGTACTGCTTACTTGGCAATAGTTTAACGATTATCTTGGATGTGATTAATGAAAAGTACTATTAAGAATAATCACGTTGCACCACACCCTGAGCTGACTTCCACCCTGTCCTGCAAAGCCTCTCTGTGTGGCAGCCAAGGTCTTATCCGAGCCCTGCAGGCAGCAAGACCCAGGCAGGGCTTCCCGAGGACTTCAGGAAGAGCAGGAGCCTCTCCTCTTCCAGTAAAACTTTGATTTTTCCTGTCTATTGTTTCCTCTCTGGTCGTGGCAGTGAGATGCAGCCCTCCTGCAACCCTCCTGGCAATGCCCTGTTGCTCAGCAACCCCATACTTGCTGAGAAGTCTCTTTTGCAGCAGCAAACCTGGGATGAAGAGGAAGATGAGATGATGTGACACTTGAAACCTGCTGGTTATGTTGGCCAAGCAGCAATATCCCTGTGAGCAGAAGCAGGTCAGCAGCAGTGAGGACCCTGGTGGCAATGTCAGCTAAGGAGCAGCAGCACTTGCACCTTCTGCTCCTCTGCACCTGGGTTGTTCCAAAATATTTGGTGGTGATTGCCCAAAATTAATCAACTAAATTATATTTTACTAATTAGTGTCTGCACAGGTATTTCAGTGTCCCAGTTAGATCCAGAGCAAGGAACTGGCACCACACTGTGCTTGGGATGAGCCAGCCAGCAGCACCCATGAGATGGGGAGAGGGTGTCTGTAAGGCTCTGCTGACATGAATCCCACCCCTGGAGGCAGCTGGCATGGTCCAGGGCAGGTGGGCAAGGGACTGGGGTGGGGAATAGCTGTGTTACATTAATGCATTGGGTGGAAACTGGGAGGTGGATTAAGTAAAAGGTGTCTTTCACACCACGAATACTTAGGAAAAATCAGCCCGTGTTCCCCTCATCTCCTCCATGGCCAGCAGCACGAGAGGGCAGGTCCTCTCCCACCTGATGAGCAGTCAGAGATCTCAGCTATCTGAACCCACAGCCAAGGGGCTCTGCAGACTGGGTGTTTTTGAGACCCAGAGACTGTGCTGCCCACAGGGTCATGGCCAGAAATGGGGCTGTGCTGCCAAACATGTTTCCACACCCCTCATGGAATGTGGAGAACATGAGAACAGAGGGCTTTTACCTCTGGTGGTAGAAATTGCTCCAAAAGCTTTTCTGCAATTGGTCTGACTTTGATAGGGCAGTCCAAGCATATTGATCCATATTAGAAATTTTTAGAAATTAAAACTTCTAGAAAACTAACTAGGCCTTTCTGTAAGGGCCACCAGCTCCGTGCTGTCACATGGTTAATGGTGTTGCACAGAAGTGTCTTGTTACAAAGCTTGTGAAGGTCCCATTGGGTCATTAGGGCCAACCCATCAGCAGCTCCAGCAGACACCACTGTGACCAGTGCCCTGAAAATCCCATCTGGAACAGGGAGAAGATCTACGTGGCTTTTACAGACCTGGCTGTTCTCCACCTGACCACAATAACACCAGAAGGAAAAGAAAACAAATGCATGTTTGACATTACCTTCAGAACCTGCTGCTTTCAGAAGCACAGCCCCTCTCACAACATAATGCAAGCTGGGGTTTCTTGCCTGCCACTTTGGGCTAGTTCAGACATATGTGTACTTACTTTTAAGCTTTGTTTTTCAGTGCTGTGAGCATGAATGAGTGTTTCCTATACACATCATCTGTGCTTGAAGTCTGCCCAGCCTGACAAAAATGTTTGAGGGAAAGAGAAGGCTCAGACCCTGGGGGCAAGTGCAAACGCCAGCAGCAAGCTCGAGGTGGATATGATGGACCAGCTCCCACTCTTTGAATAAAAAGTTGCTTTCATAACACTTCGAGGTGATGCAGGTGTGATGCACTGTAAGAAACACAATTACACATACTTCACACATGCCCAAAGTACACAAAAGTGCAAGAGCAACACACTCATTGAGGTATCATTAATAGCACTGACTCCCTGCTGTTTTGTGCCAGAGCAGAGGGTTTGCCGTGAGAAAGGTCCACTTAACAGCCTCGAAGGCTGAAGCCCTTCCCTTTCATGGGGTAATGCAAACAGCAGGAGATGGCAGCCTGGGTCTCTGCTCTTAAAATTGCAACAGAAAATTGAAGACAGAAGGCAGGCAATTAAATTAGTAAAGAAACTGAAGGATATATATTTTATATATTACATAATGAAGATGAAGACAGATTGCTGACGTGGAATTTTGGTACCATTCAGGGAAGAGCTGGGCAGGGAGCAATGAGAACATGGCCAATGCTGCAGAGCTCCTGGCAGGAAACCATGGGCAGGGCTGATTCCTGCAGAGGGGAGAGGAACAATGTACCAGCAATAGAAAAGGCCAGGGATAAATTTCTGGAAGTGGGAAACAGCTAATTCTGGTGTTTAGCTCTGGTGTGTCTGCTTCCACCAGTGTATTTCAAAGAGCTTTATGTTGGAGTATAAGGCCAAATGTGACCACGGCGCAATGCAGAGCTGTGAGCGGAATGTGCTTGCTGGCATAATAGCAACTTCCAGCCTCTCTCCTTTGCAGCTTCCCAAGGGTTCATTACCTCCCTTGTCCCTCTCAGCAGGGCTCATTATCCTCCTCTGTCTGTGCTGCACCCTGTAGACCAATCCTAAATGTCACTGTCTCCATTTTGTCCATAGGAATGGACCAGGAGACAAAACAACCTCCCACATGGGTATGGAGCCAAGGAGAGACCCTGGAACTCCCAAGTGCCAGAACTAATGAGTACCTGTGCTTTAAAGAGCTGCCTTGCCCTGTTAGGATCACCCTAACTCCAGCAATCCCTCCAGAAAGCAAGGGGCAGTCACAGAGCCCAGTGTGCATCCCTGGGGCTCTCACGTCCCTTAGTTTCACCAGGCTGTGGTTAAACACTGGAGGGGATAATAAAGGGTACAGTGCACCTCTTTTTCCATTAAAAATGTGCTAGGAAATGGCTTATCCACATGGTGGGAGTAGTCCAGCTGGGGATGAGAAGCCTCAGTCTGCTTCCATGGTGAGACATGGCCCAGGAGAGCCTCCAGTGACAATCAAAACACGATGGGAGAGGACCAAAGCCTGGTGCCACCACAGCAACACATGCGCTGTCTGGGGTCAGGATACCACTTGTTCCTTCAAGGTGTGGTGCCAGGAAAGGCATAGTCCAGCGCTTAGCACCCGGGCCAGGATGGGCATCCGGAATTTCCAGTAACCTTCAAGCCTTTGACCTGATGAGAACAGCTTCTGGGTGTGATCACAGTAATTTCTAAGCGTATTTGAAATCTCTAAAGTGCTCCTGAGTTAGTCCCTGTCCCTTTCTCCAAGTTGTTTCCAGTGTCAGTGACATCAGAAAAAGGCATTAAAAAGTCCTGCTGAAAAGCTCCGTTTTCCAAGAGTAGCTTAGATGCCAGGCTGCTAAGTCAGCTGGGAGTTTTGGAAAGCTTCAGGCTATCCTGCTTTCTGTGGCATGAAACACTGTGGTGCAATCGCTGCTAAACAATGGTATTCTCAAGAAACAGAACAGCAGTGTTTCTACCTGACAGCCTTTTCAGTGCTTCTAAGAGAAGGGCAAACTGAGCCAAGAAAGCATCCAAGAAGTCAAGCCGTGCACCATCACAAATCTCCAGGAATAAAGCAGCACCAAGGGTCTGGCTTCTGGTAAACTGTGCATTTTTGCCACACTATTACTCCTTCCAAGCCAATCTTTACTGTGTGTCCAGCGTCTGCCCTCTGCTCCAGAGACAGGATATCCTTCATTTGTCTGCAGCAAGGGCAGATGAGCACTTCTTCGTGCTGTTTTCCAAGTCGGCTGATGGGAGGGTCGGCAGGGGCCAAAGCAGCTGCACCAAGTAAAGGAAAGGTAACCATGGCAACCCGAGTTATCTGCATCCTCCATGTATTTCCTCCTCCCCACCCTACATAATACCTTTCCCACCCAAAGCTCAAACCAATAGAGTCAGTGACCAGCTGGCAGGATGGGGACTGTGGCAGAGTCTCCTGCACCCAGAGGGTCTCACCGTGTTTTGGGGCTCACCACTGCAAGCTGAAGTCATCAAAAAGAGGCTGAAAGCACAGAGAGGGATAACTTGCAAAAAGCAGAACTCTTCACTCCTGTAGATGGGGCGCTGGATATGTTGCCTTTGCTCCAGATTTGCAGATCCATTGATGCTGCTCCTGGTTTTGGCTCTGAGCTGTAACCCTTCCACAGCAGCAACAACTTCTCCATCTGTGCCCCACATCAAACCCAGCTACAGTTTTGGCCGGACTTTCCTGGGACTTGATAAATGCAACGCCTGCATTGGGACATCCATATGCAAGAAGTTCTTTAAAGAAGAAATAAGGTCAGAAACTCGGCACAGTAATTTTTAAAGCATTCTGCATAGTAATTTGAAAGTTACCTGTTAGAATTTCCAAATACTTTCATGAATGACAATGCAAAGAGCAACTTAGCACCCAGTTGCCATTGCAGTGCTTAGTATTTTAATTAATGCCTATAAACTGCGACTTGGTATTTTTTCTTTTAAAGCCACACAAACATGACCATACTTCAGCCCTGAATTATAACTTGAAAACAGGAGTAAAAGGGACAAATTTCTGCTTAGACAGTGGCTCTGAACCAATTCAAGGCAGCGAGATGGGGGAAGGGAAGAGGGAAAGAAATCAGATTGTTTAGATTTACTGGAAATATTTTAACATCAGCAACTGGCTAAAGTCAAAGGGGGTTTAACTTTGTATGCTCCAAACTGGGTATGTTAACTACAAACACATAAACATGCTATATAATTTTGTACCAGGTGCAACTACATGAATGTGCAGAATTTCACATGTGTGTTAACTAAGATCAAAAGCAATCTAAATCTGCCTGAGGCATAAGGACTTTTGCACATCAAGCTACCCACATGCTCAAAAATAGATATGGCTACATTATTGGGACACTTTGGGGAGGTTTTCTGTGAGAATTTGGAGGCAGAGACAGAAATTGCATCTGCCTTGATGCTGATGAGACATAATGCTGTCCAAGTGGTCATCGAACCAATCCAATCAGTTTTAGGCTCAAAATCAGAGTGTATCTGACAACAGCAGGGAAAACGTTGCCAACTGTATTTGAAAAGAAAGTTAAAGGCAGTGCTTGGCAGGGGAAGGGTTTATTGGGTCTGATATGATTTATAGAGCCATATGCACTTTCTTTTATAGATATAAAAGCCTGGGGGAGAAGAAATTATTATAGTACAATTGTATTTTTAATGCCATAATGTAAGTACTATAGTATTAGACAAATCACCATTTTTATCTTGAACTATCCTATAAAATGTAGCATCGTAAAACCATAATGGTTTGTCTGGGGTGGACTTGTGATATCGAACATCATCCTTTCCTTACTGCTGCTGGGAAAAGGCAGCTGTTGGCCTTGCTAAGCCATAGCACCCCTTTGCTGTGGCACATGGTGGGTCCCAGCCCTGGTCACTTTGCCCTTTGGTTCTCCATCTCCACAATGCCAGGGTTAGCAGTAAGTGAGATTTAGAGGCACCAGGAAGGTCCAGGCCAGCAGTGCTGGATTTCTTCCAGCCCAGCCTGGACTCCTGTCCCAAAATGCAGGATGGATTTGCAATCAGCATGCTCAGCCAAGGGCTGGCGTGGGTCTGCAGGGGCTCGGGGTGATTTTGGGGTATGGAGTGCTCTGTATTTCACTCCCTGGAGCAGGATGGCACAGGAGCTGGCTCCTGCCCTGTGTCCCAGCCTGCTGTGGCCCCTTTGCCACTCACCTGTGCAGGGTTTTTCAGGGACCTGCTTACCAGGCACGACACAGCTTCCACACATGCAGCTCATGGCAGGTGCCCCCATTCAGTTACTCCTGCTTAGCCCCCGGGGAGGCTGGGGCTGTGCAGCTTCCTTCAGCCCTCCCAAAATAGCAGGAGCCTTCTGCAGTGAGCAGCTGCCTCTGGCTGGCCCGTGGCCAGCTGCATGTGCACTGGGGCATGGGGAAAAGGGGTGCTACGTGAGGGAAGGCAGGAGGTCTCCATGCTGGCGTTCCTCTGGGAGGCAGCAGGAAAGGGGTGCAGGTGTGCAGGGAGTCCCACTGGGAGTGCAGAGCCACAAGGGGGGGGGAGCACGATGCTTCTGCCTCAGGGAAGGCAGGGGGTGCTTCCCAAGCTGAAGACTTTCTTTCCTCTCCAGCCAACCCCCAGTTGTCTTTCCACAAGCCATGTAGAACACAAGTAAGTGACAATGTGCAGTTCTGCTCTGAGTACATTGGAAAGGAGAACTTAAAAATGCTCTCCTGAGCAGTCACTCAGCTTCAGGCTTTCCTTTGCAGGGCAAAACTTGTGCTCCCACTCGATTTCTTGAAAAACTGGGATTTTTTTGGCAAGTAGGAAGTTAAGCAGGGGAAATTTCAGTGGCATTTATGCTCTTTGATCCACCTTCGTATACCTTTTCACATGTTAGAAAGGTGGAGGGCATTTGTGCTTCTCTCTGTTAATTCACATTAGAACATGCTTCATTAATTCTTCATCATTTTTGGGAGCTGTGACATGCTTTCGCAGTAAGAAGATGTGGGTTTTGTTCCCAACAAGGCTGATGACTCATCTTGCGCTCTAATGTTCTTTACTTCCCTTATCTTTGCCCAACTTTATCCATCTGTAAATGAGAATACCAAGCCTGTCTACCAGATCTACCAAGAGCAGAGAACAGTGAAAGTTTTTGTAAAATACTAGACTTTCAAAACACTGCAAAACCGAACTGACCAAAACTATTTGCAGACTTGTGCTGATGATGGTGATGAACTTTGGCCAGAAATAATGGGAAAGAAGTCTGAGAAAGCTGGAATGCTTATATTTGATGAAGTTTCATATTTTATATTTTTATATTTTAAGACTTAACCTACTTATTAAAAAAAAAAAAAAAAAAAAGAAAAAAGGAAAAGAAGTTCATTTAGTTCTGGGTAGATCTGAAATCTGTAATCTGTGACTCACTTATTCACACAGATCTTACTGAAAGTCTTAATGAAACCATATTCAGACCCTCAGCTAAAGGGCTTCATACAAGAGTGAGTTGTTGTTACACACAACTTGATGATGGATGTTGAAAGTATCTGGCAAGTATGCCAGGCCAGTGCTGTGCTGCCCAGAAGTGATGCCAAATACAGACTTGCTGCAGCCCATGCCGGGTTCCCAGGCCCATGTGGCTCTCCCCCAAGAGCTTTGCAGAGGAAATCACTCCATCCACCTTCAAATTAATGCTCAGCCCTGGATTTCACACATCCATGAGCACTGCCTGTGTACGTAGGTGGCACTATCTGCCTGATGGGAGCGCCCCTGAACATGCACGTTTGAGCCAGATCACGAGGCTCTTTAGTCCTAGCTCAAAACCAGACCAGAAAAAGTACACAAACAGACAAACAAACAAAACACACAACAACAAACAAAAAGCTTTTATTTTCATGTCAGGTGACATAATCTTAAGGAAGCTTCAATTTTACTTTGGGCAAAACACACAAACGACTGCAATACTGAAACCCACCAACCTTTTTACACACGGGGCCGGGCTCCCCCACCTCTGGTCAGCCTGCCTCTCCATGGCAGAGTTTTGGAAGGAGGCACATGACTAGAGTTGAATGCCAAAGCAGGGCAAGCACCAGGATTTTCCCCTTCCTGGGCACCTGTGCCTGCCCCAGAGCTGAACTGCACAGAGTCGGTGGTGAGGAAGGGGAGTGAGGTGCTGCCTTCAGGAGGGATTGTGGAGATGAAGTTGGAAAGTCTCTGATGGTGTTTAGAGTCGCTGAGCCAGTTGTTTGCCCAAAATCAGAGGAAATTAATACCCCCAAAAGTTCTCTGTGCCGATTTTCCAGCTGGAGGCTGAAAGGATAGACCAGCTTCAGCTTTCAGATTCGCTAATGTCTTTTCATCTAACTCCAGCTGGATAATCCTGCAGGGAACCTCTTGCCTCTCCTGTTTCACTTCTGAGGCTTTAATTTACGGTGAGAATAAATGAGGACATGTTTTCCTGCACACTTGGGCAAGGAGGTAAGGACAGGAGACTTCAGAGGCAGCAAATGCAGGATGTTGGCCAAGCCAAAGGTCAGAGCTCAGCCTCTTTCCAAGAGCAGGTTACAGACACACTCCCAGGGAAGGCGCCACACGCCTCGGCACCGGCATGTGCGACGTGTGTGGGCAGGGCTGAGGGGGCTGCTGGAACAAAAAACCCGAAATCACCTAATTACCCAGCCCATATGCTCCCCTCCTGTGCCTGTGTGTGGGGAGAAAATTAGTGCAAGATCTCCATGGCTACAGTGGTGCTGCACGCCCAGGGCACACATACCCTGTCCCCCCAACACACCCCAAACTCCTCCTGCTGCTGGGGTGGTCACTCATGGCAGCTGCTAAAATGGTCTGTGATGTTGGGGGAGACACGTTGACCCCAGTGCTGGGTAAAGCCACCACCTAAAACCAAAAGTTCATTTTGATATTCCCAAATACATTTATTGTCGTGAGGTTTTATTGTCAGGAGGGTCCCTTTAACTGTTGAATACTCCATTTTTGGGAGCCTTTCTCCAGGATTAATTTAAAACACCAGGCATTCTTCATGAACTATAACCCATGCAACCCTCTCCCTTTTCTCTCTCTCTCCACGTGGTCCAAAAGACCCCATTTGGGTGTTTCACTCCCATTGGCCCTCTTCATGACAAGGGATGATTTAAGTGGGAAGCAAGGAAGGGTATCTTTTCCAAAGTATGTTTCCTCAGCTGATGGTTTCATCCTGCTCACCTCACCCCAGAGCCTGATGCCGCCCCCCCAGGATCACTCAACCTGTGCCATACAGTGACCCTGAGTTTAGCTCAGTTGGTTGAATCATGGTGCTAAAAACATCAAGTTCATGGGTTTCAATGGGCTATTTACTTTAGGAGCTGGACTTGATCCTTGTGGGTCCCTTCCAACTCAGAATATTCTGTGGTTCTGTGATGGCAGAAAGCCCCTGGGGTCAGCACGAGGTGGAGAAGCTCAGTGGGGCGGGCGCTGCGCGGATGTCCGTGTGGCTTGTTAACCCGCTCTCCGTGGGGCTCTCGTTTTGGTTTGGCAGGTTTGACACCTGGCTTTCTTCTCATTTAAAGCTGCCCCCCAGCTACCTGCTCAGCTACTCGGGCAACTACACCGACGATGCCAAGAGCTGGCGGCTGGTCGACATCACCCGGCTGACCTCCAAGTACCAGCACGACCGGGCTGACAAGCACATCTGCACCTCCCTGCTCAAGACCAAGACCTGCAGCCTGGAGCGCGCCCTGCGCCGCACGCAGCGCTTCCAGAAGTGGCTGCGGGCCAAGCGCCTCACCCCCGACCTGGTGCAGGTGTGTGCCCCATGGCTCCTGTCCCCCCACACCACCCAGAGCGGGGCCATGTGGGTTGGGGAGTTTGGGAGAAAGGGTCTGAAGGGGACGTGGCTGCAACTTGCTGGGTGGAGGGAGAGTTTGGGTGATGGTGGGTTCTCTCCCTCCTGCCCGGTTGGTGGAGATGGGGCAGCCCATCCCTTCTCTGATGGGGAGAAGAGTGTCACAGACCAGGGCAAACCACCCTCAGGCACAGGTAATGCCATGACCAGGACTTGGACAGGCTTGGCCCAAGCAAGGAGAGCATCAGCTCCTGCCTAATTGTGCAGGCTGAGGTTGAAGACCCATGGAAAGCTGTAGCACCCACCCACTTGAGGCACAGGGATAATAAAAGGCCATGGCACAAATAAAGTGACAGCTCCCGTGGGAAAATTTCCACAATTATTTTCTCTAGTTTTCAGTCACATCTCAGCATTTTGGTTTGGTTGTGGTTTTATTTTTTGAGGGGGGCAGGTCATAAAGTTGCACCCAAAAGGGCAGCCCATGCCTTGAAAGTGATTTTGCTTTGGGCTGGGACCAAGGCATCGTGAGCCTCTCTTGCTTGTGGCTGGCAGGAGGAGCAGCATGGGCAGGAGGAGCCAGAGCCTCGATTACTCATCCACCTGCCATCCATAGCAAATGAGCTCAGGCACAAAGAAGCACGCTGCCCTTTCTGTCACAGTCCTGGGGTGTCACAGGCAAAGCCAGGACAGGCACACTGTGTGGGGGGAAGGCTGCCTCCAGATAGATGGGTGACTACAGGGCATCCCCTCACCCCACCAAAGCAACAGCAAAACATTGCATTAACCACTGGAGAGGGGCAGGGAGGAGATTTGATGTACACTAAACAAGACCCTGAGAGACAAAGAAGGATTAGTCCAGTATTTCTCCCCATTCCAAGGGAAAAGTGGCTGTGAAAAAGTGACATAATTTTTTTTTTCTTGAAAGACAACTGCTTGCTGTGTCCACTCAGTTCTGTTGAGTGCTTTAGTATTTCCTCTGCTGTTACCCTGTGGAGCAGCAGAACCTCTCAGCACACCTGAGAAGGGAGAGTGAGACACCCCACACAGCAGCAGCAGCAGCAGCGCCAGGGATAGGGCCAGGACTGCACAGAGAAGGGCTCACCCAAAGCACTGACAGGCGGGCACAGCAGGTCCCTCTGAAGCCACTACCCCCCTGAGTGGCACATGTCTGAAAGGGAAATGTCTTTTTGGATATATCTACACTATACTTTTGTCTAGTAACCTAGGGAGAGGCACTAGGGAAAACATCTTGGTAAAAAACTGTGAGAATCTCTAGCAGACTAAATGAACATTTTGGGGCAAACTGCATTAATCAGTAGTGGACAGGTAGGGAAGATTTTGGGAGTAAAATCTGAAGAGATCTGTAGACTAGAAGAAATATAATTTTGAGGTACAAATTAGGTAATCAGTAGTGGACAGGTAGGAGAATTCTGGGAGTAAACTTGAGGCAGTTTGTAGGGCAGAGAATTAACATTTAGAGGTAAAAATCTGTTAACCTAGTGGAAATTCTGGGAAAAAAATTTGGAGTAAAATCTGAGGTAATCGGCTGCAGATAGAATGAACATCATGAGGTAAACCAAGGCAATGAGTTGTGCACAGGTAGGAAAAATTAAGGGGGTGAAATCTGTGGGTAAGCTCTAGGGGAGAAAATTAGCATGTTGAGGTAAACTCAGGTAATAAGTAGTGGACAGATTTGTGTCACTTCCCCTCGGAGCATCCCTCACCTGAGTTCATGGGCCACAGGAAGGGACAACTCCCTGGAGTGGCAGGCAATAACTATCCCAGGCACCTGCTGTCCCCTCTAGGCAGCACTGCAGCCTCTGGGCTGCAGGAGGGCAATTTGGGCTGCCAGGTCCTCAAGCCTTGCTGGAGTGTCCAAGGCATTTGTGCAAAACTGTGCTGCACACAAGTCAGGGGACTAAAACTTCCATTTGCTGAGCTGGGTGGAAAAGTAGCTGGAGAAATGTGGCTCTGTGGTTTCTCAGATCTGCTGCAAAGTTCAGTCACTAGCTGAGCCCAAATCCTTCTCCTTAAAAGGCTCTTCGTGTGCTATACAGTTTTCCCTCCGCCGTCCTCTCTGAGTCTGAGCTCGCAGCTGAGCTGGCTGGACTGCACACACACATGTGGATGGTTTCACACACACCAGAGCACACGCAGCACCACACAGAGATGCTGGCTGGGACACCCTGGCCTTGCACCTATCCAGTTTCTCCCAGGGGCTTGAATTTCCCTATGCAGCAGCAGTGGGAAGCTGAGCTGATGCTGGCTCCAGGGCACCTCTCAAGGGAGCTCAGGGCCAGCCTTGGGGGATGTGCCCAGGGACAAACTCCTTGGGACATTTCAGCAAACTCTGCAGCTTTTTAGTCATAGAGGGCACAGGAGGCTGCAGGGAGGCCCAGTCTTTTGCATATCAGCCTCAGGATTGCTCACGTTTTTATGGTCTTTTGGTTCTGTAAATCAGAGAAACCTAAATTAGTATATAAATTCCTTCTAACAATGTACAGGTTTGAATACAGAGAGAAGCTTAGTGATACAGAAGACTTGGGACATACTCCCCCACCTCCAAATTGCAGCAGCCATCACTTTTTAAGATCAGGTTCTGCAAAATGGCTTCTGGTCTCACAGTGGGCTAAACTGAAAAACAGCCAGAGACAACCACATTTCAGTCACACTGTGTGAGTAAGTTTGTGTGTGAGGACCACCCCCCAGCCACCACAGGATACAGAGTGACCCTCCCAAGCTGTCTGGCCCTATAGAGATGGGGATCCCCTTCCTTTCTGCCCTCCTCCCAGCCAGAAACCACAGAAGCATCTCTGCCTGCACCCCAGTGGTGTTTGCTGGGCAGACACGTGTTGGTAAACCAGCAAGAGCCAGCAGAGGGGAGTCTCCTGGGGATACCACATACCAGTGCAAATACTTACCTGCAGACCTGCTCTTATGGCTGGGTTTGCCCCCTCCCTCTTTTCAGAGATGTTAACAGCACACGGCTCTCGCTGCCTGACCCGATGCCCACTCTGCCTCACAAAGCTGCAGTCACACAGCACTGTCTATATCCCTCTCCCTGCAGCTCATCCCTCAGAGCAGCACTGAGGAAAGCTAATGGGCTCAGGTAATTTTGTCTTATAGACAGAGAACTGTGACAAACCATAACGTGCTTGAATCAAAATGACAAACCGTGAAGTAACATTTTCCCACTTTACGCTGCCTGCCCTGCCTGACCCAACCATCAGCCAGGCTGCCTGCCACAGTGATTATTTCATCCACCAGAATGAAAATCTTTATTGGATGCAGCAAAGTCTTCGGTCTTAAATTCTACCCTGCCTCAGAGATGAGCAGGATTTAACAGGGGCTCAGCCTGCACGACAGCCCCAGCCACCCACTGCTTCACCCAGGAGCTCATCACCCCAAACCATGCTCCATGATTTTCCTGTTGGAGGGAAAGAGCAACAAGCAGATTAGTTTCAGCACAGATTTGCCCACGGGGCAAATTTACAGCCCAGCCTACAAAGCACAGCCTGGAAAAAGCTGAAAGCAGGCAGAGAAAAGCAGTACTGAGATGAAAGCCCAGCATCTGCAGACTGTCTCTCTAGGACAGAATGTTTGAAACTACTGACCAGCTCTTCCACCTGCCCTAGCAGGTGTGCCAGCACTCTGGTTATTTGGCCTCTGGCTGCAGCACACATTGCTTTGCTTGCTGGACAAGGGAAGCAGCTCACTTTCTGTCCCAGAGCCACCTCCCAGACCCGCCACCATCAAACATGTTTTGGCAAACCTTCTCGCAGTGGGGATGAGCCCCAGAGCTTCTCAGAGCATCCTTGCTTTCTTTTGGGAGTGAAAGAAACTCTTGAATTCACGTGGCCAGGAGCTGCAGGTGCTTTGACACCTACATCCAGGTGTTTCCTCCTGGAGCCCACCTGGTAATTTGGTAAAGCTGCACCTGGGCAGTGGCACATGGGGTAGGAGGCAACTGTGCTCGTCGTCTGTGCCACCCCTCCTTGAGCTGGCAGAAGAGAAAGCAGAGCAAGAGAAGTTGTCTTTACGTCAGAGTGAGGCCTGGGTGTGTCTGTGCCACATATGCATATGTATCCACACACTGAGTTAAAAACGCACAGCAGGGGGAAAAAAGTCACAGCTGAGTGCAGGGAGGCTTTGCAGAAACTGCTCATTTTCAGATATAAACATGTGGGTATTTAATCAAAGTAAATAAGAAACTTTCCACATCAATCACAAACAATGCATCAGACTGTCTCTCAGGTCTTATTCTCTGGGGTGATAAGACATTGCAAAGGACTGAGGATATTCTCAGATAAATCAGTATCTCCAGTGTTTCCAAGTATATGTTCTTCCCATTTTCATTCCACTGAGAGATTTTGTCTGGCAGTGTTACATCACAAGCTCCTTTTCTGCTGTGGGGATGTTTCCATGAGCCTGCAGAAAGGGGAGACCACCAGCTCCACTGACACAATCAAGCGTGTGCTGAGCTTTACACTATTGACTGTGACAAAATCCAAAGTCTCCTTTGTCCAGTTTTTGTGAATCAGTGCTTCACTAAACTGTAGGAAGCTGCTCCAATGGTTGATACAAAGGTGGCAGCACTCAGCCCTGCTCCTCTGCTCCCACGGTGATGCTGGTTTGCCTAAAGTGATTCCTCAGGAAACCAGCAGCCATGAGCACCCCGTGCAGTGTGTGTCCACATCTGTGTTAGGAGGATGAGCTCTGAGCCTGGAAAAATCCCAATTACACCTTTCATGCCTTCTCTGACGCTGTGATTTCTGCTCCTACTGTGTGCTCTTCAGGGTCTCAGCTTTTGCATTGCCAACTCCTGGAGGCAGCAAGGCTTTCTAGCTTTGGCTGCAAATATTTGCATGCACACGGAGCTGCACGAGGCTTTCTCCACCATTTATCTCTTTTTACTTAACATAGTTCTGTTCTGCTCATTTTTTCTCTTTTTTCCTCCAAAAGAGAAGTGACAGAGTCAGCCATAAAAAGTGCTGCAAGACAGAAATCCATAACCAAACCACCCCCCTTCTATGGTTTTAGATGATTAATTGAGAAAATATTTCCTTGATAGGGCCATGACAGAGGAGAGGAGTGTATGAAGACTTGTGACTAGAACTGGGGAGAATTATTTTTGCCAAAAAAAGTGAAAAAGAGGTTCTTTGGTTGGTGTGAAACAACACTTCAGTTGGGATTGAGTTTCTCAGGTAGTTTTGTCCTGCTATTGGCATTCAAGTCTTGTTCTGTGCAACTGATGGCCAAGGAAGGTGTGGCTGGAACCTCACTGAGGCCAGAAGGGATAGAGAGGAGGAAACATGGGACATCCAGGCCCCCCTTTCCACCTCAAACTGGGAAAATGTCACGCTTTTTCTTTCCATGTTTCTTTATCTCTTTGTTGTGGTTGGATGGAAAAGTGTTTTATGCCAAATGAACAGCTCGCACAGGAAGGGCTGAGAGTGGCCTACCTCAGAGATACCAAATGACTCGGGGAGATGCTGACTCAAATCTTTGGTCTCAGCATGAAGAATGGCAGGGAGCAACGTGAGCTCCAGTGCCCTTTCCTCTGAAAAACATCTTCCAACCATCAAGTCATAGAGAAAACCCTAAAGAGTGTATTTGGCTACTGGGATAATTTTTAATAAAAAGGCTTAAAAACACCTGATTCCCATCCCCAGCAGAGGCATGACAGGGCAGTGTCTTTGTGCTACTGTAGGCAACCCTACATACATCCACTCTCCTTGGCTATTCAGAAAGACCAATTGAAAAAAAAAAGAAAGAAAAAAAAGTAATTTTTGACTATGAAAATATACATTTCTATGTCATTTCTATGCCAGCCATTGATTGCTTGTGCTATTTTACAAGCCAAACCTCAAAATCTGAAATACATTGATAATTGACTCCATTAACCCAACAGCCCTCTATTTGCTGCTGGTACTTGCAAAATATACACAGAGGCTATTCAAATTTGGTTTTGCTGGTTAATGCATGAGTTTATCAGAGAGAGAATATCTCCTGTGCTTGTACTCACACACAGTGTTTATTTACACTTTTAAAGCATGTTTACTGACCTTAGCAAATAGTATTTACAAGAAAGCTGCTCACAGGTTAAGCAAATAATGAAGCGATCTGAAGATTATTTAATGAAGGAAGTGACTCACTGGTTTAACAACAGGAGGGCCTCCACCAGTGAGCTGGGATGCCAGGGCTGGAAACCTGGGTGGAGGGAGGAGGCCCACGGTGTGAACACGTATAGTGCCCTGCAGGCAGGAGGAATATGAGGTTTGCAGAGTACATAGCTGTGTCATGAAGACTGTGAGCCTTTCTGGAAACCTGAGCTGTGAATAGGCACTCTTGGATGGCATAGTCTTCTCCTAGGATGGCTTTGCTGTTTAGATCCCCTTGTGTGCCCATCCCCTTGGGAGCTGTGCCTCAGGGCACAGAGGTGCCTGTACCCCCAGCGTGGTCCAAGCACATTATAACATCTCAGGCTGGAAAACCAACCTCTTTGCCACGATTTTCCACCTGAGCAGGGTCTGTCCAGCCCACTGCTGCGCTGCCCATCCCAGCGCCTTCTGGACAGGATCGTGCGGCGCTATGCTGAGGTGCCGGACGCTGGCAGCATCTACATGGACCATCTCACCGACCGGGACAAGCTGCGCCTGCTGTACACCCTGGCAGTGAATTCACACCCCATCCTGCTGCAGGTATGTACCACCCTGCCCCTGCTTGAAGCACCACCACAAAGCCCCTCATGGGCAAAGCCCCCCAGCTGCAGAGGAGTCCCAGCCCCAGCCTTCGGCACAATCCTGGGTCTTCATAAAGCGTGTTTTTTCTATGGGGTTGGATGGCTGAAGCCAGGTAGACTCCTGCAGTCTTCCTTACCACAGCCCATGAGGCTGTGGAGAGATAGGAATGCCCAGATCCTGAAATAAATCAGAGCCTGGCTGGGGGTTGCAGCAGTGACTGTGAAAGCCAGGGTTTTACACCCCCCTCCCCGTACTTCCCAGTGTTGAGTTTGCATTGCTAATGCATGACTTTAAATGGTAGTCTGTGTATGAAAGAGAAGGAGCATGCTTTAGAGTGGGAGGACTGAGATGCAGTATGGATGCTGAACATGGACTTGGGGAGTGCTGATTTCCCATGTTCCATGTGCCAGCACTGTATTTTCCATTTGCATGACACTGGTAACTAGCTCCATGACATAAAGCAGCTTTGCAGAAGTGTTTGGTGGAATCCCAAATACAACTGAACTCTGGATTTGAGGGCAGTGACCACACCCTTCTCCTGGACCCTGGCTGACAAGCCTGGCATATGGCTTCTCTCTTTCCTTATGTCTCTGAGGGAGTATCCTCCCCTTCCCCCATACCAGCACACCTTTAGTCCTCATTGGTGTTTCTTGCAACCCTTTACAATTCCATGAGGAACAGAGGCAGTGGCAGTATCATCTTTCTCTGGTCCCAGGTCATTGTTGCCCTCAGCAGTGCACAGGGCTCTACCCTGTCCCAGGGAGGTGGAATCGTGCTCATGCTCCAGGAGACTCCTGGGGATCATTCAGACACCCAGGTCATGGCTCACTGGGAAATTCGGATATGGCTCTTAGCACCCTAAAGATTTGGGAATGCAGCTTAAAGAGGTGAGAAAAACGCTAAAGAGAAATGGCTGTATTTTAGGTGGATACCCAAAATGCCTTCATGGCAAAAGAGAAAAGCAACCTTAAACATGAAACTGGACAAGCCCATAATGCCTCAGCAGAGTCCAGGGCACTGGGGGAGACAGAGAAGTTATAATGTAAATAAGTTATAATGTAAATGACAGAAAGCTTTGTGTTGGCATAACTCAGCAGTCATACGGTTTAGTTTCCACCTTGGATAACTGCATGAGATGCAGGGAGCCCAACCCAGGTGCCCCAACACAGTGAGCAGCCACCATTTCTGTTCCTGAGACTGCAAAGTCTCTTACAAAAGAGCCAGGCAGTTCTCACAAATCAGCAAAAACTTCTTTAGCCCCACCTCACCTCCCAGACGTGACTTCAGCTACACAGTGCTCATGAGGGACCCATCAAAGATGTCTAAAATTAGATGTTCTTTGGCTAAAATTTTCATGAATTTGAAACCCATTATTATCTCAGACTTTCCAGTTAGTCTCCCTCATAGAATAAGTCTTGAAATATCAGATTCTTCCTTCATTATAAAAAAGGACACCAAAAAAGAGGAATTTAGGAAATAAAAGCATCATAGCTACTCCAGGATGGAACAGTGCCTTTCCCAGCTGCTGGAGCAGGATGGGGTGAGGAGGGGTTTCAGGATGATTTAGAAGCCAAAACAACACTGGTATTGCTCTTTGAAGACAGGCAGGGCTCTTTGAAATCCTCCAGGAGGGAGATTGGTCCGTGGGCAGAGCTCAGGGGCCAGAAGGCAGGGGTAATCTCCCCCTTTCCTTCTCTCCCTGGCAGATCTTCCCCGACGTGGAGGGATGGCCCTTCCCACGGTACCTGGGCTCCTGTGGGAGGCTGGTGGTCAGCGCCAGCACCCAACCCCTGCGCGACTTCTACGGCGCGGCCCCCGAGGTGGTCGCCGACCTGGCGCTGCAGCTCCTCGCCGTGCTCCGCTCCATGGGCTCCAACGACCTCAACTACTTCTTCTACTTCACCCACGTGGACGCTGGCACCTTCGGCGTGTTCGGCAATGGGCATCTGTTCATCCGGGATGCCAGCACGCTGGGAGTCATCGACAGGGAGGAAGGTACTCAGCAGGCTCTGCTGCCACGCGTCTGTCGCCGGAGGGCTTAGCGAGGCAGGGGAAACAAATCTGTCAACTCTACTGCTTGGTTTGGGTTTTGTTGTTCTGTTTTTGTTTTTGGTTTTCTTTGTTTTGTTTTGTTTTGTTTTTCCTCATTGTAAGAAGGCAAACATGCTGAATTAAATCATGAAAAGCTCACGGAGAGGTTTACCAAGAGCAGGTCCTGCCATCCTGGCTCTGTGTCTGAAAGGCAACAGTTTGTGTGGTCGGGGATTTGGTGACCAACCTCCTCTGTGGCTGGCAGCAGCTTTCAGTGCACACAGTACTCAGCACGTTCATTTGAAGTTTTCCTAAATGACCCCTTTTGGAACTTTTGCCACGCAAATGGCAGCATTTGCAAGTAGAAATTTTGTAATTTCATTTATTTTAAGTATTGGGTCAAACTGAACCCTTTGTACCTTCATTTATCACATTAACTAATTGTGGTTAATATTACTATAACAACAAAATCCCCCTTTTGTCGTTTTAACATAAAATCAGGGGTTACTATTCACAGGCTATGTTGCTGTAATCTAGGAAGCAGAGCTAGTCAAAGACAATTTTTCCAATAATTTAATAGTTTAATTTTGAGTTCAGATTAATAGTTCAGATTTTCAGAAGACCTTTTCTCGTCCCATACATTCAGCTGAGCAGGTCTCAAATATTCAAGGGCAGTTGTCAGAAAATTTTCCACTGGGCTTCCTTTTCTTGTCCCAACAGCTCTTGCTGTTAACTTGACTCCAGCTAAATGAGCTGTTGTTCCAAGTTATTGATTTGAGTAACATGGAAAGAATTACAGGTCTACTTATTTATGGTAATTTTTGTAGGAACTCCACATTTTAGGTTTGTACTCCAGTTCTCATTTTTTTCTGTATCAGTTTGACTTGACAGACTCCTCTCCAGTTCCTCTGTCAGGCTGCTCTGCAGAGCTCTGTCATTCAGAAAAATGTACGTATTTCAGGAGTGAGCAAACTGGCCCATGCACAGCCACAGCACAGAGTAATCTGTGGCGAAAGGTGTCCACATCCTTTAGATAGCAACCAACCCCATGTCAGCACAGAGTTAAGGATATCTGGGATTATCCAAGAGTTCACTGCTGTGTTTCTAACAACTGCTTTAATTGCCCCCAGCAGGGAGCCAGCTGATCGATGGCCAGCAGGAGCACAAAGATATATTTAGCTGTTTGACTGTGGACTGCCAGTCCCCGTTTGTGTCCTGTGACTCCATCAGGGACAAGCACAGCCTCGTCATGGTGTGTCAAGACCTTTTGCCCAAGCTCCTGAAGGGGAAATTCCTGCAACCCGTGCAGGAGAAGATAGACAGCTTTCTCCAGCACTGTGCCAGTGGCCTCGCCGATGACCAGGGGGTCAACGAAGCCATGGCCAAGCTGGCAGAGATCCTGAAGCCTCTGCGGTCCTGCGATTCCCGGTTCGCCTACCGCTACCCTGACTGCAAATACAGTGACAAGTACTGATGGAGGAGGAGCCCCTGGGAAGGACTGGGGCAATGCCAGCCCCCTGCCAGAGTGGGAAGCAAGGAGGAAACAGGGTAGCTGGAAAGAGCTGCACCAAATCTGGGGCTTTCTCCTCTGGATGGAGGAGGAGGGAGCAGAGCGTGCGTGGGATTTATTGTTCATCTCCCAGAGATGCATTTGTTACATGGGATATTAGGCATGATGTACAGCTTATGGATTACTAGCATTATCATGAGTGACAAGGGCTATGGGATTAATAAATCTCACTCATGTTATTTTGGCCTTGGAAGAGTTTTCCATGCCATTTGTTGAAAAGAAACCCTCTGAAGGCAGAATGCTCACAACCAGCTAGATAGAGGAGCTCTATTACCAAGAAAGTCTCTCTTACTGAAGTGATTTATACATAATGTGGGATGGATTGATGCATTTAAAACTTTCCCTATGGTTATTTTTAATGTGCTAAAAATCATGAATAAACTCTTATGGCACACAGAACAGAAAGATACAATCAACAGCATTAAAAAGCTGAAAGGTCCTCCCATGTTTCTTGAGACTTAATTTCTCTAATCCCCAAATATAATTACTTCTAGTCCTTCCAAATTTGATGTACAGTAATTGAAGACTAATAGGGGGCTTTGGTTTAAGATCTGAAAAAAAATAAGCTCTGGGATGTGATTGCTCAGCAGATACTTCCACAGTTTTCTCTCCAAAGAAAAGTGGAGGAACAATTTTCACAAAACCATTCAGATGAGAGAATTGCCTTAAGAGGAGAAACAACACAGGCAGAGACATTAGTTTACACTGGATCTGACAAGACGTGCTGAACACTCAGTACTGCAGTGCAGGTGTTGGGGCAAACCCCAAGAGCTTGGGAGGTCTAAGTTCTAATCAGCAAGTTCAGTCCTTCTCATTCATTTTCCTTTCAAAGGCAAAATTGGTAAGCCCATCCTCAAAGGATAACTGGAGCGCTTAAAATTTGGGGTGGTGGATTCCTTTCACAGCAGTGGTCCACCCAGGGCTAAATACAGGGGCCTCATTTTGTGGCAGAAGGTTGCAAAAGTTGCAAAACACAACTTTCTCATCCAGAATCTGTCAGTCCCCCTCGCGTGAGCTCCATGTGGAGTGTCAGAGGTCCACATCAAACCTTCATTGATATCTAGGGGTCTGGGTTTGGGGCTTCCTCCTGGGATCCAGGTGTGCAGGATTCAGCAATTTGTCTGAGCTGGCTCAGAAACTGGGCTTTCTGGATCAGCTGTAAGTATTTTCATCATGGAAAGAGTCTTCCTGTAACTGTGGTTGGAGAAAGAAATTACTGACAGCATAAAGGCAGAAAAAGATGTGTCATTTGCATTGCCAGTCGTTGCACTGAGTAGTGTTATATAGAGGAAGAATGCAAATCAAGATTTTGTGTTGACTGTGGAGGGGCTCTGTGTGTCCAAAGGATCCAGTCTGGGGTTCAAGTCAGGTGTGGTTGAAGGTTAACAAGACAGGTTGGGCACAACCACAAGCACAGATCTGACACTGGGGAAATCTGACCCAGGATGTTTATTTTGCCTTTCCTCCTGGCATAAAGTATCAAGTGCACCTTTTACCTCTCAAGATGTAGAAACATTGAAAATAATTTGTAGGTAAATTTAGCTACAGGCCCAGATGGTCAGACAGCAAAAATGTTTAAATATACAGCCTCAGCTACGGCTGCAGCCCTCTTTCTTGGTTTCAGTCTATTTCTACACCATGGCTCTCCTCCAGAAAGAAGAACATGTCCTTCACTGAGATCCATAAGGCTGACTAACAATCTGTTTCTATCAGTTTTTCTTGAATCTGTCTGCATCTCCAGTCTCTTGGTGTGTAGTTTTACCTGAGAGCTGGGTGTTAACCCTGGGCCCCTTCTGCTGCAGAGAGTATCCTGCACTGTGCTGGGTGCTGGATGGTGGATGCACACTGGCCTCGGATTCAATGCTCTCAATGGCTTAACTCGCCCTAGGAGGAGAAGAAGCCCTTGCAACAGGGCTCCACAATGCTCTACCATGTATCCTGGGAATTTTTCTTTCCACCACACCCATTTTCCTTTTGGAAACAAGCTGCTCATCTACTGCATGGCTCTGTGCAAAGTGTCTCCTGGGCAGTATCTGCTACCAAGCGCAGAGGGTGGTGTGTGTGCTCAGCACCTTAAAGAAGGGCAGGACCAAGCTCAGATCCCTCAGGTCTAGTCCAACACTGGGCCAAAGGACTAAGAGGTGGCACAAAGGCTTTTTCTGGGCCCTGATAACTCCAGATCCAAATGAGCTGGGGGTGAGAAACAGGAGAGTCATGGTTTTACTTTGCTGCTTGGACTCAGTTGACAAGGCTGCAGCAGGAGCCTTGAGGCACATAGCATCTATTTTTACAGGGCTTGATTCGAAGTTGTGAAAGCTGAGAGGAGTCTCCCCACTGCTTTTAATAGACTTTGATACAAATTTAAATGAAACAAAATCCATGATTAAAAATAACGAAATCATGGATTTACAAATTATTAAAGCACTGGGAGCTGTGTTCTCCACCAGTTTCTCTTCAGACATCGATTACAAAGGCCAGGCTCATGTAAGACTGTGACTAATAAGCCAGCCATAAAATCAATCCATGGCTCAGAGAACAATAATTTTCCTAAACTAAATCTCATTTCCCTGTATTTCCCTGGCCTTCCTTTTTCCTTTTCTTTCTTTTTTTTTTTTTTTTTTTTTCACTGCCAATTTTTACTCTTAATATTTTCCTTTTTCTTGGCAGTCAGGCCCTGGAATCAGTGCCCACCCTGTCTGCCAGCTCCAGTCAAGCCTTCAAATCCTAGTAGGCCAAGCTCCAAGAGGATGTGAAATTAACTTATGAATGGCAATTATTTAAAACCTAATCCTTCCCAAAAGAACTCTCAAGCAATTTTTTCCTCTCTGCGTTTGCGTTATTTCTGACAGTGGCTTTTGTGTGAGCCTTTGCAAACAGTTTCTGGGAACAACTTAAGCCTTTTCCACAGCAGAACAGGAATGGCAGCAGAGACCTTCCACCAGTCTCACTATCAGCCTCAGCACCTCCTTTATCCGTGGGTAGTTTGCCTTTATGCCCAGCTGTCCATCAGGTGTCTCTCTTATTGCCTCATATCCCACATATTTTGAAAGTTTTCATGTCAAGAACTTCATAAAACTTCATTTTCTGCCATATTTTGACTAGCAGCATAGTCATTTCTCAGGGGATGGGGGCAGTGTATGGGCAGCCCATGGCAAGTGACAGTCCCACTTTCATCCAGCATAACTCACTGCTCCTGGCAGGTCTGTGGTGCTCCCTCTGCTGCCCCTCCCAGCACAACCCCTTGGGAAGGAACGCCAGCCAGTGATTCATCTTGTGGGTGGCATCCCTGCCCATGGCAGGGGATTGGAACTGTTCGTCTTTAAGGCCCCTTCCAACCTATGTCTTTCTATCATTCTATGATTTTTCATGCACCCCTCCCACCAAAGAGGGGCTGAAACAGGCCCTCATCACAGAAAGTGGAAATCGGGTAAAATCTACACCCCTTCCATGAGCAATGCACGCTGTGCCTGTTCATTCTGCACCCTTGTCTTTGTTCAGCCACCTGCTTACTCAGATGTGGCTGATGCACAGGGGAAAGGGCACCAAGAGAGAGCCTCTGAAATGGCCTTGTGCTGCCAAACCTCACAGGAGCTTTTGTGCCCCTTGAATCTGGGCTGTTCTGATGCCTCCTGGCGTCTCCTGACCTCTGCATGTCCAAAGAGAAAGAGGCATGCTCTGTGTTGCTGGGAAAACTCACACAGGTATTTGAAGTTAAAATGTCTGGTAACATGTGGAGCACCTCAAAACCCTCTAAGCATAGGGCACTTTCATTAAAACCCATCCTGGGGGTTTGGAAATTCAGATTTCCCGTTCCACAACCTTTATGGGTGCCTGACAGAGTTCAAGAAGCACTTGGACAATGCTCTCAGGCACGGAGTGTTACTCAGCATATTCTGTGATTCTTGGATCATTTCTTTCTCCACTTTGCACCCAGTCCCACCTCTCCACTCCCCTTTGGGTCCCACAAGGGGCTACCCAGAAAACATTGTGGCGTTTTGGAGAACTTGGAATCAGTACTCAACAACTCCTGTCCACAGGAGCAGCCACTCAAGCACATTTCATGCATCTTTCCAGCAAGCTCAGCCAACAACAGTTGTTTGCAGGTGCTTTTTATTTGCCTTCTGGTTTTCTGAGACTTTAGGATGCACTTGGGTCCCATTTGCCAATTACTCTCTCCAACCAGGTGTTCCAGATACTTTATTGCTAATTCTTCCTCAGCTTCCCCCATGATCACATCAATCCAGAAAGCAGAGCTTTAAGAAAAATACTGAATGTCATGAGATGTCATGAAATCACAAGAGCCAGAACCACGGTGTTCTGAATTGGTTCACCAAGACATATTAATTTGATTACTACATGAGTTTAGCTGCTACTGTAGCCTCTGTTTCCCTCACTCATCTCTGAAAGGAGCTTGGTAGCCATCCTGAAAGGAAAGGCACACAAACATGAAATTCAGGGAAAGGAAAATTAAACACAAACAGTGGCAAGATCGCTGAGGGACTGGGGGAGTTTCTACCTTACAGATTAGAAAATCTGGTGAGACTTATCTGTTCTCCTCCTCAGGGGGAGGGGATCAGCCAGAGGGTCATTGGTGGGGTTTCAAAGATGACGTGAACAACTGGCAAGAGAACCCCAGGAAAGGGTGAGGATGACCCAAAAGTCCATAAAAAGGAGAAGAGAGAAGAAAAGACAGATGGAAGACTAGGGAGGAACACACAATAAAGATCTTCAGACAATTTTATTTCTTTTTTAAAACAATTAAAGTATGGGGTTAAGTTGGGGTGACCCACCTGTGCCTAGACCACCAGAAGGAAGTGGGGCACTAGCAATAAACTAAGTTTCTCAGTGGAAAAAGTCCCCAAGCCTGTGTTTCTGCCATAACTTTATTTGCAGCATCCCACCTTTTTGCTCTTCTGGAGCAACAAGAAGTGACCCTTTCTCCACAGGTCTCCGGGTGGAACTGAAGGGGGGTGCCTGCGTTCTAAAGAATCCCAGCTGCTGTTGACACTCCTCATTCCTGACCAAAGCACCATCAAAATTCCACCACTGAGTTTCTCACCTCTCTTTACCAGAAGGCTGAGATAGACTGGCCATGAGATCCCTAGCCCTCTCCTAACCTTCCAGGGAAAGAGCAGGCTACCATTTCCTCAGTGGGAAAAAGACAATGAGACCTGGTGAGAGCCAGAGCTGCACTTTCTTCACCTCTAGCAGCTACTCTCATAAAACCTCTTCCACCTCGAGCCCCTCACTTCCCTAGGGATCAACTGCCTGGGCTTAGCCTTTAAAAAAAAAAAAAAAAAACAAACAAAAAACCAAACCAAACAAACAACAAAAAAAGGCAAAAAACCCAAAACAAACCCAAGATCAATTTCTTGAAACAACACCTTGCAACATAGACTACAAATTGCAATAGTTAGTCTAGAGCAAACTTTCCAGGTGTTCGAAGAACATGAACACACATCATTTTCCGTGGGGACATGGAGCTTTAAAAGAACAAGCTTGTCAGCTTTTACAATCCTATAGTACTACTCAGCAAGGATGCATATAGCTCCAGTCCTTGCCTTCACTTGCTACACTGCATGTAAAGATAGCTCTTTAGACTAACACCCACAGAAATGTCATGCAAGGTTCAGCATATTATGTGCTTGAAAAGGACCTTGTCAGTCATGCTGGATTTTTTTCCCCCCACTCTTTCAAAATTTTAACATTCATTTGGATAAAGGCTTGTCAAATTCATTCCTTTGGTGATGCCTTAAAATAGTGGTTTTTCTTGCTTTGAAAAAAATAATCAAGACACTAGGAATAATCAGAGACTTTTCACAGGGATTGAAACCTCCCTCTGTTCATAGTCCTTGGACAAAAAGAGTAAGAGAAATCACCTCTGGGTTTTCACTCTGCTCTGGCTGGAGCAGCTGTAAACATTTACTCATTTTTTCCCCATCACCTCAAAATGAAGATGGAGAAAAGAAAGAGCCCTTATGTGTTTGCCTTATTTCTACAAGTGAAACAAAGCAGGGATTTGTGTGCAGTTCAGGTCCTGCTGAAGGACAAGAGGAGGAAGGTGCTGGAACAATGGTGCTGCTGGGGACAAGTGCTGGGATTGAACATCTCTGCTCCTTGTCAGGGCACTTGTCACCATCTCAGGTGTCCCTGAAGGGAGTCACTGCATCACTGCTGATGTTTCAAAATGGGAATCCCTTCAGCAGGTGGACAAGGGACAGGAACAGTTGTCCAGATTTCAGGAAACTGATTATTTATCCCGTACCATTTCCACTCCTGGCACCGCTTGCTCTGCCTGTCCCCCTTCCACCACAGAGACCACCCCACGGGGTGCCTTTGTTACATGAAGGCTGCATGGGATCAAACCTGCCAGGTGCCAAAGGACAAGAGCAATCTCCTGATGAGCAAGGCCATCTGGGTGATGCCCAGAGTCCAGGGGGTTTCCATGTGCTGTTTCCATGCTGTGTTGCCTGGAGACAACCACTGACAGAAGTTATTCTCTGTGCCTACAAGGGTGTGAAAGGAGGAAGCCATGAAGGAAGCAGCTTTGTTGATTTCTGTGGGTAAAATGACCAGAAAAATCTAACAAACAGTTATTGACTTGTTTTGCCAAGGGAAAGGCACTCTGAAGTTAAGCTGTTTGACTTTTGTTCCAGCAGTAGTTCTGGGGTTACCAACCGTCCAAGTACTTTGCTTAACAGGAGGGAACATTCATCCAGCTGCAGGGAGAGCAGGGGAGGGCTGGCCAAGGACTGGTGAACTTTATGGTTGCACGTCCCTAGGTAGGAGCCAAGCAGAGCTTTCTAAAAATACGGCTTCTGCATGACTGAAGGGCTGCGAGTACAGCAATATAAAGTTACCAGGGAAGGCAGGCAGAAAAGAGTAGCCTCTGAATGGGGGACATGAGTACGAATATAACCTTGAGGTTCCATCAAAAGATCAATATATCTATCAAAAACAAGGCTAATTCCTCAGCACTGGTAGGTAAGAAAGGAAGTATAAAAGTCTACGAGTTGAGGAAACAACTGGGACTTTTTTAATGGGAGAAGAGTCTTCAGAAGTTTGTTGTTCCCAGGGATGTGTGTGTTTGTGGGATTTTACGAGCAGGGTTGTCCCTAAATTGAACAGACACAAAGATTGACCAAAGGACTCTCAGTATTACAAAAGTAAAAATTAAGATTTACTGGAAAACTGTGACTACAAAGTCCCTCTTTTTGCTGCTGCAGACCCAGATCTGTGAGCACACCTATTCCTGCTCTGAGATGGGCCAACTTCTGGAGCAGGTGGGAGCAAAGACCTTCAATGTAATCCCCTAAATCACCTCCTGCTGCTGGACAAGGATGGTGGGATGCTACATGGCACAGCAGTGAACTCATCTAGAGGGAAACTTTTAGAGGCTGGATTTTCAGGTTGCAGGGACAGCTGTGAGCTGCTTCATGACTTTTTTTTAAGCCATATATGAAGCCCAACAGGAAAGTGGGATCTGCTGTGATGTCTGCCCAAGTTTTTCTTCAAGGGCCAGGGAACAGTGGGATCTAGTTAAAGACACCACATTAGAGTCCAGAGTAAACGTGTACTGACAATAAATAAAAAAATATACACACACATATGCCCCAGGTGGCTAAACAGCAGCACAAGGGAGTGATTCAAACCAAACAGGCACCCTTCAAAAAGTAGAAATCAGATGCAGGAATTAGGCAAATTAGATGCAAGGCTACAATGAGGCAGCCCCAGAAGAGACATCCAAGGAGCGACTTGGGAACAGCTCAGGAGCTGACAGCGAACCCTTTCTGGAACACAGCAGAGGCAGAAAGTCTGCCAGGAGAGCTGCTGTGGCCAGCATGAAATCTCAGGGCAAGGCAGCCCAAGGAATGAGGACATCAGCATTCTGCAATGATACTCACAGGCGGCGTCTCCAAGAAGAAATAGGAGTAATCACTTAAGACTAAAATGGGGTAAATCCCATCCCAACCTCCCCATCTGTCAGGGTAAGGAGCACAGGAGGGAGGGGAGTAGGGGGTTGTGCACCTCATCTCCACCAAGGCTTAGATGTTGTGTTGCAGGAAAGTTGGCAAATAATGGGTCTGGGGGAAACAGGACCCAGTGGGTGTGAGTGAGGAGCCCTGCTCGGGGCGTGTGTGACTCTGTTAAAGGCAGATGCTCATCCTGGGGAGAAACCCAGGAGCAGAGAAGGGACTCCAGGGAGCTCAGCCTGCCAAGGGAGTCTGGGAAGAGCTGGGGTTTCAGCACAGAGGAAAACAGGATAACCAGATATGCATGGGCGTGGGAGGGTTTTCCCAGGGGAGGTCAGCCTTGCAAAGTGTCATGAGCCTGAAGAGAGGTGACTGTGGAGGAAATCCCCACATCAGGGATTGTAGGGTAGTGGGAGGGCACAAAAGGACAAGGATGCATCTCTGTCTTGTTTCCTTACATTCCTTCCCAAACAGAGAATCAGAGGATTGGCCCAATGTGCCAGCCCAAGTGAATCTCAAGCGACACAGGAATGACCAGAACAAGGGCTGGGGCTCCCTGGGTCACATCCCAGCTCAGTAGGTGCCCACTTCCAATGACCAAGGAAACATCTTTCCCAGTTGAAAACAAGTCTTTACCTTTGTGATGTCTGTAAAATTAAAAATGTGAGTAATTTTACAATATTTATGAATAAAGCTATTGCAACATAGCTACTAATGACTCACTGTCTTCTCAAGGAAACACCCTGATTTTTCACTAATATGTCCCTTTTCAGAAAAACAAAACAAAACACAAAAAACACCCTAAAACCTAACACCCCCCCCGCCAAACCCCAAACCAACCAACAGACCCAACTTGAAGGAAATAAACTTATCCTGATCCAGAGAAACCATCTTGACATCAGAGTTATGAGTAGGAGGGAGAGAGCACTTTGTAATGTCACATGGGAGTTTTGAGACCCCAGACCTATTAAAGCACTGGTTTGCCAGATTAGCCACTTTGCACATCTGGAAATGTTCATTCAGAACAAATCTTCATCATAATCAAAAGCAAGTTATCAGGCAAAAATGCACCTGGTTTAATTTTCGAGGGCAGGTACCCTCAAGAGACCTTTTATTTCAACATGTGAAACAGCTTTCAGTGGCTGTACACGGATTAATACGTTTCTTTCTTTTCATAGAGAAAAAAATGGTCCAAAACATCTTTTGGCAGCTGTACATGGATTAATACTAATTTATTTCTTTTCATAGTGAGAAAATGGTCCTAAAGAGTTAACTTGAACTTTGTTAGCACTTTAGAGTCTGGAAACCTTGGGCTCAGAGAGTTTCCTTTCCTCCCAGGTGAAAACTGGTAGCTCAGGAAGCTGTCCCTACTCACATCTCCTTGTGCAAAATTTTGGGTTTGTTGAGAGATTAACTACCATGATGAAGCTTTCTTGATACTTTACCCAAATCAGCCTTGTCTGTGCCTGCGAGGCTGTTTTTCCTTCTAAACATCCTCACTCCCTTTTGTTCACTGAAGTTGAGCCATTTCTCCCAGAGGACTGAAGAGACCCCAGACTCCCTCCTGGGGGACAATTCCTCATTCCAGAAATGGAGACTGTTGTGTTTTCTGAACTGAAATGAAAGAGGGCTCTAGCGAGCATCCAGCAGAGCTTTGGCTACTTGGAGAGGGAGGAGAAACTATTTTCTAGAAGTCATCACAGCTGGAAAGGCATCTGAGGAAAACCTTCCTCTTGGTGCACACCAGGGAAGATGAAAGTGGATTGCAAAGAAAAGAATTGAGGAAGGGTTGAAACCACCCCAAACCACCACCGGATCCTCCAATTCCAGCTTAATTAAGGGAGCATGGCAGGGAATCCCATGGCATGAGGTGCCCATGCTGCCCCAGGTCAGAGGAGATGAATTCTGATCAGGGGAACCTGCCATCCAGACCTAAATATATCAAGGAAAGCAGAAACAGTGAAGGAGGTTTCACTGCAAAAAATGTAAATACAAATCTTCCTGGTCCATGTGCTATTAACTGGGGAAAGGTATGAACCATGTGGCAGGGAAGCAGTGACTCTAGTCAGGGCATTTTAGCATGGCAAGAGGCAAGTGGGAAAAAAACAAAGAACGACAAAAGGAATTCAAGTTAAACCAACATTTTAAACAACATTTCAATAGTGAGGACTAAGGTGGGGAAGCGTTGGAGGGACATTACGCCTTCATAGTTTTTAAAACTTTTTAAGACATTTAATGCTTTCTCAGACAGTCCAAACAAATGAATCACCTTGCAACAAGACAAATAAAAGCCTACATTAAAAAGAACTATTTTTCTCATATCTCAGTGGATTTGCCATTATCAGTGACAGGCACAGGTCCATGTACAGATTTGAGCTAATTGCTTTATGATATCCTCTGGTCTGGAAATTTCTCCTATTGCCAACCTGCTCTTCAAAGCCAAATTCTGCCTCCCCTCTGAGCATTAAATACACCAAGAGAAGGTGATGAGCATGGCTGAGACACAAGGAGTGTGTCAATGCATAGAAAGGCCACACTAAGGATGCTTGGCAGTGACAGCATGGAGATAAATGTGAAGAGAAAATGAAGGTATTTTGAGAAGGAGAGATGAGCACAACCACTGAAGAGCACCAAAATGAGCATATAAAGCATAAAAGACATTAGAGAAGGGAAAAGATTTGCCAGAATAGAGAGAAAGAGTATTTCTTCTCTGGCAGATCTCAAGCAAGATAGCTTGCCAAAGTAATCTGAAGAGAAAGGAAGTGCCAAAAAAAAAAAAAAAAAAAAAAGACAGAGCAGTGAGCAGCTCTTCCTCCCTGCGTGAGGGTTTTTTTCAGTGTTTTCAAGTTTTTGAAAGTAAACACAACACCCAGTTTCTGGAAGATGAGGAGAAATGCACGTCCCTTCTCCTCAGCTGCAGAAAACCCCATTTTCTTAGCTCGTATATCCCCTGCTGCGCTGCATCCTCCATCCCTGCAGCTCCCGGGGGTTTGCTCTAAGGCAGAGGTGCCAGATGTGGGTAATCACTGGCAGGGAGGAAAGGAAATGCTGAAGCAAGACACTCCACCCCTCTATCCTCTTTCCAGGTACCAAAACCTGCCAGCACAAACCTCCTCATTCTTTCCCAAGGCCCTTTCTCAGCAGAAGTTGGAGACCTGTGAGGGAAATCCCCACGCTGCTCGTTCACCTGGCAGCGCCCAGTGACCTGGTGAGCAGCAAGGGGAGGAGGTGCTGAGCTGCCCCAGCACCTCTGCTGTGCCTGCCACCCCCAGCACCCCCAGGGGGAATCCAGAGGGAGAGGAGGAGGGAGGTGGGGAGGGGACCGACCTTCCCGGGAGCTCAGGGACCGGGAACATTTCCCAGCTGATGGCCGGATTGATTTTTCTAGTGCAGTTTCCACATTAACGCAGAGCTTAGTTCTGCCCAGCATCACACCCAAACCATGCTGTGGCTGTGCCCTGGAGGGAAGGAAGCCAAGGGTTGTGCTGGTAGGTCCTCAGGCTCTTATCCAGCAGACTCCAGGGGGACCAGAGGATGGAGAAACACCGGGCAGAGCTGAAAAAGCCAACTCCTGGCACACACAGGGCAATCAAACACCAATTCAAACACAGCAGCACTTCACTCATATGCTGTCTTATGTTCTCCCATCTTGTAGATGTGTAAATAAGCCACAGAGAGCATTAGCCATGGTATTCTTCACAACACAGCCATAATTGCTAAAGGCTCCATTGAGCTCTGTAAACAGCATTTTGCACTGATTTTGAAAATTAGGAACTGAAGTTGCACTTATGGTAATTGCCAACTCATTTTGTTCAGTGCTGGAAAACTCATTCCACCCTTGCTTTTCATTTTGTTGCTGCTGAAGTGGTTTTCCAAAGGTATCATCAGCTACCAACACATATTGTTTCTCTGTTAACCAGAACTGAGGGTGGATCACTAAGTTCTCAGTTAAACAATTTTTTGCCTGCCCAGACTTTTGTCCTGCAAGATTTTCTCCTTTTCTTCTTCATTTGCTACCTTTAATGAAATTGTACTCTTGAACCTCTAAGACACTTCTCATAAAAACAGTGATTTCCCCCCACCTCCCCCATCATTTTTCTTTTACAAGGGGAATGTTTTGTGCTCTATCTACCTCAGAGATAACCCTGCAGAACTGACTGGAGCGCACAGGTGAGAGCTGAAAGATCATAGAATCATTGAATGATTTAGGTTGGAAAAGACCTCCAAGATCATTGAGTCAAACCTCTGACTGATCACCTTGTCAACTGAACCATAGCACTAAGTGCTACGTCCAGTCACTTCTTGAACAATTCCAGGGCAGCCCATTCCAACAACCCTTTCAGTGAAGAAATTCTCCCTGAGAATGAAGATGCTAATGTAGGATTTAAATGTGAGGCTGCTTATAATGACATGGTTACAGCACACAGTTCAGTGCACACAGAGACAGCAACTTCCCTCATCCGTGTTCAGTAATCCCAAAATCTGTTCTATCTGAGTGCAGCGATGGTTAATGATGAAGGAAAGCTAATCCAGGTGGAGATGAGGTCTTTTTCTCCTAAAATGTCCAATGGCCCATAATCTGTTTTAGGCTAGTTCCTGGGCACGGGACAGTGTTTTCCCAGAATCACAGAATCAATTGGAAAAGACCTCTGAGGTCATTGAGTCCGATTTTGCCGCAAAACATCTCAGCATCATGCCACATGAGCACTTGGGACAGCACCCCATGAGGCACCACTGGGCAGAGCCCACCCTGCTATTTCTCAGTAACATTATACTCAGCCAACCTGTCACAGGAACCGAGTTTTTATTTTTAAATCCCCCACCAGGTATCCGATATCCTCGCCCTTATCTGATGGTGCATTATCAGCATCCCTGAGCTGCCCAGACACTGCTGCCTCCTTGAGCGTAACTACAACCACTTTGCCAGCCAAAATCATACCCTCCTGGCTGCTCTCACAAGGCCTTCAGGGTTGCACAGACTGCGAGACATTATCAGGCAAAAGGCTGGGCAGAGTATTAAGGACCAGCAGCCTTAAATCCCCTCCAACATTCCCAGCTTCAGCTGTCTGCCCAGGGGCTGTGGGTGGGCACCCAGCCCTGCCCTGGGCCCTCCTCCAGCAGGACTCAGGGAGAACTTTTAGTGGCTGGTGTGCTACTAAAAGGTTCATACAGTCCAGGGGACATGAGCAGCTGCTGTGCTGAGGCAGGGCTGGTGTAATTTGCTCTCCCCTGCCCAGCAGAGTCAGCTCCCCTCTGCTCCTCCTTCCTCCTGATGACCCACACAGGAGCTGGCAGAGCTACCCTGTTTGCAATTAATACATCCCTAAATCATTAGCATTTAATCCAGGACTGCAGACATAACACTGGTACCTCAAGCAAGGCAAGGTCCTGCACATAAATACAGAGCTCTAAGTCTGTCCTGAGCCTGCCAGCAGTTCCTGAGCCCCTTGGAATACATTTCCAGATCTTCAGCTATGAAGACATTTGCCCTTTGCGGAGGCCTTCGAGTACTGGAACTGAACCACAGCAGATGCTCTTATCACATTGCACTGCACACCCTGCCCAGTACCACTACCCTCAAAAAACCCTCAATGCTCCACCCTAACCCCTGAAAAAACCCCAACCCTGTGGCAACTGGGACTGGCTGCTGGTCATTGTCCTTGGATTTTTTTTCACAGCTAAACGAGACTATTCCTGGTGCCTGACTTATCCTCCAGCAGGCAATATTCACTCTTATTTAAGGTCCACTTTCGTTCTTAAATAGATCACTTTCACATCCACTTGAAACTTGCTTGCAGGCAGGTGACCAAACCCTGTTTACACCTGTTGTCCACCTCTCATCCTTCTCCAGGAGCTAGAGAAGTCCCTCAAGTTACTGCTGTAAAGGTCAGCCAGCCCATGGGACAGCCCACTGGCAATGATGTTCTGGGGAGAAAAAACCACCTCAACCCCCTAAATTTTACGTATCTTAAAAATTACCAGATTTAAGCTCCAGCAGCGCCCAAGACATTAACAACACTTCGCACTCAACACACGGCACTGACAGGTGCAGATGATTGACCATTGCCACAAGAAAACCCAGTTTCTTCAAAGGACTACCCAGTTTCCCACTGCTTTGGTGCTGAAAAATAGAAGTGGAAAGGGATGAAAACACTCTTTATTCCTGTTCATCTTCCTCTGTGCCCAGAAGGCTGATATAAATGATAGTCCAGCCACATGTCACTGGACACATCTTACACTACCTCTCTCTCAGTCTTCTCTTGTGGTGCCCCTTCCTGATCCTTCCAATGATTTTAAGTTTTTGCACGTACTTCACAGCCAGCTCTCTCATACCACATTCCAATGCCCCTATGGAGGGTGGCAATGGCTGAGTTTTGCACCTTGGCTTCATGTTGATTCTCTAAAGAGAACCTTCCAGCTCCATGAATTAAAGGAGTTAGTGCTTTAGCCATTTTGTTTAACCATTAGCCCATCCATTAATCATTGCCTGAGCTTTGCTACTTTCAAATTGCTCTCTCCTACAACCATTCTGGCTTGATTTCCCTTTTCACCAGCCCCAAGCCCAAACCATTTGTCCCTCATGGGCAGCAGCAGATATTTAAACCAGACCTGAAAATACTTTCTGTCAGAAAGGATATGTCATTTGAGTGGTGCTCCAACCTGCTAGAGATTGAGGCATGCTCCCCTCTGTGAGAGAGGACCCATCACCCATCAGGAGCCCAGGGGCAGGGAAGAGGGAGGCAGTGGGCTCTGATGATAAATCCACTTCCATCCCAGCTCCACATGTGCATCCCAATTTTTGCATATATCCACTGCCCCACTGTTCCCCAGGAAGGGCAGCAGCCACTGTATTTTTGTATTTCAATGCTTTAACAAGGCCCATGGCAGCACAGGGTGACTGTGACCTGTAAAACCCTGACACTGCAGCCCAAGTGGTGAGCCCGGAAGCTGAGCACTCCCTTCTTCTGCCACTATGAGGTGTTTTCTTCCTGTTTTCCAAGCTTTCAATATGTCTTTATGGCTTCCTGCACTAAGTGAGGATATGTGCACCTCATCCCACACGTATCTTTAGAATCTTTTGATTGGTTTCACCTCTACAAGCCAGCACTGCTGCTGGGGGCAGTGGGAGAGCCCAGCACCAGTCCAGTTCTTCCCAGCTGTGGTGACAGGGTGACAGCTCCTGTGGGGCCCAGGGATTATCCGTGTTCCCAGTCCAGCTCCACAGTGGTGCTGCCCCCACCCCACATACCCTGTCACCATGGGGGCTCTGCCCAGAGGCTGCTCTCCTCCTCCTCCTCCTCCTCCTCTCTGTTCCTTCAGCTTTGCACGGAGTTTCTGCCACCAACAAGGAAATGTCACGTTCCACCTCCCCCAAAAGTCCTGCAGTCCCCTTTTTGGAGGAATGCCATTGTTTTTCTGGAATGAGGCTGCTCTGGGACCTGGCAGGTCCCATGGGCAGGGACATCTCCCACTAAACCAGTTTGCTCCAAGACCCATCCAACCTGGCCTTTAACACTGCCAGGGTAGGGGCACCCACAACCTTCCTGGGCAACCTGTTCCAGTGTCTCACCACCCCCACAATAAAAAATGTCTTCCTAATATCTAACCTGGATTTCCCCTTTCTACTTGCACCCATTCCTCCCTGTCCTGTCACTCCATCCTGATGAATATTCAGTCCCTCTCCAGCCTCCCTATAGCCCCTTCAGATACTGGGAGGTGCTGTGAGGTCTCCACACAACCTTCTCTTCTCCAGGCTGAACAGCTCCAACTTTCTCAGCCTGTCTCCATAGGGGAGGTGCTCCAGTCCTCTTACCAACCTCTGGACCTGCTCCAGGGGTTCATGTCCTTCTCAGGGATGTGAAGCTTCCCTACCACCCTTATCTGCTTGGCCCTACTGCGGATCCAGGCTCTGACCTGGGGAAGCTCAGGCTTAAACACTCTCCTAATCCCCTGCACCACATAATATATTTACTTGAGCCCCTTCCAGGATCAGGGCAGTAACCAAGAATGAGCACCCTCTTCCCTTAACTTGGTTGAATCCTTTCAACTTCTTTCTCCTAATCACTAAATGTATCTGTGGCCAGGATATCTCCAACCGTGGAGTACCCGAGCCGTGCCCATCTTTGATCCAAGAATACTCTGCCAAATTGAGTCGAGCTGTGCTCATTTAAGCAAAGCATCATCATCTTAAAGCTACATTGAAAGTTCTTCCAGCTAGACAGAAGCAGATACAGGATACTTTGTCTCTAGGATCAGCAAGTTATCTGACAAATAAATTCAGGAATCTGTGGGTATTTCTCCAAGTAGACAGTTCTTTTATCTATGTACTTCTTATGCAGATACCAATATCACTGCTTCTAAACTAACCACTAGCAGGACCTCTCCAAAAAAACCAAAGAAGCTCCCAAATTATGCACCTGAAGGAAAGCTTAAAAATCAAATGCTCTGTTGAATATATTTATGGAAGAACTTCATTAAGCTCAGAAGCACATTATTCCTTTTCCACTTTTATGGAATCCTTTTGTTGTCAAGGTCCTCCAGGATAGTTCTCAGATGCACAGTTCAGAAGCAAATGTTGCTATTTATTTATAAGTCCTTATTCTCTATAATTCATATTTTAAAAAAAAATATTTTTTTAAACACCCACTTCTGTCTTTATCCATCCCCTGTATTAGCCTAGAATTTTTGAAAATTCCTGTAACAAATGGCACGACTTGGGCCATTTTCATCCTTTTACAGTTTGATCTTTGATTGCTAGCACATTCTGCAGCCAAAAGCAAATCAGAATCACCTGCAGGATGGCTCAGCTGTGGAACTCAAGGGCCCCACCACCAAGATTCTTTGGCAAGGACCATCCCCTCCATTCAGGCCCCCTCCACCCTGCCCAACTCCTAAGGCTTGGAATTGCCCAGAGATCACAAATGCTTTCATCATTGCGCTTCATCACTGAAGAGGCAGAAATGCTTCTTAATAAGTACAACTGATGAAATATCAACTTGTGCTTTTTTTAATGAAATGAAACAAAAGCATTCTAAATCATAGCAGCTCATAGATCCAAACTATCCATGGCTTGGGAGCATAGTGTGACTAAGTATGAAAATTGCAAAATATTAAAGCCCTGCAGCAATTCCGATTCATGACACACATTTCTTCCTTGGCAATGCCATATTCTCTGTTCCAAAGGGGAGGAAAGGTGCTTTTGATTAGCGCACAGGAGCTCTTTCCCTAATTAACAATGTTCTTTTACAGCACTGAGAAATGAGGACTTTTTGTTTACCATTAGTTGAGGTAAGTGTATCTTGCTTTTATTTGGGTTTAAGACTACTGTAAAGGAGTAGCTTTTCAGTTGCAGCATGGTTTGTCAAGATTACAATATTTATGACTGCATAAAATACATAAGTAAAAAAAAATTATGATTTGTAGAGTTTGTTATCAAGAGCTGAGACTTACATCTTTACAGAACTGCAAATACTGACTTCCTAAGTGCTAGCTGGTAATTTCACTGGCAAGAGCATTTGTTAACGCTGTTCTTTAATCTCTACACCCTTTTGTCCAACTGTTGTAAAAGTAGCAAGAAAGTCAGTAATCACTATGGTTCAGCTGTTGTACCAGCATGAGATGAGCTGTGCTGATTCTTCCTTGGAACACCCTTCATTTGAAGCTACAACGTAAGAGGAGATTCTTTTTGTTCAAAAGGAACTACTCGCATGCTCTGTGCCTGTAACACTTCACATTGATTACAAAAAATTTAACAATGCAATCACTAACATACCCCACTAATGAGAAATTAGGAGAGACTGTTGGATGCAGAACCTTCTGCATCGGTCAACTCTGATCGATAAGAAAGCTATCAATTTTGAAATTTAGATTTAATGCATTTCCAAGAAGCTAATGAGAAAGGAGCAACTTAAAATAAATACCATCATTAAAACTGCAAACAGTTACAATGATATATTATAAACTTGTCCTAAATAAACCTAGTGCTTCAAAAATTTACCAGTGAATTTGTATTACAAAATATGTGAAAATACAATAGAATACCACAAAACAACGTCCTTTTTTGGGGTCAACAATGACACCAAGATGATTCAGTCTTAACTTCTAAAATCGTTAATAGAACATATTGTAATATATAAGTTGCAATTTGGTTGAAATCTAGAGAACATCCCCACAAATTCACCTTCTTCATTCCTCCTCTAAAACTAGTGCCAAACTTCCTGTCAAAGCCGGTATTCTCTTGAAGAGCTTTAAAATTTAGCTGTTACTATTTTCTACTACTACATTTTGGCAGCAACTATTATTGGTCTGTTATTGCAAAAAGTGCAATTTAACAATAAACCAGTCTGAAGGTCATTCTATGTCTTGAGGATACATACCATATATTTCTTTAAAAATAATCATACTTTTGTAAGCAATACTTTACAGTAGACACCTCAAATCTACCATAGATGTAAAACTTAAAACGAGAAAAATTTAGTCTCTAAATCTTTATACACATATTTATATTCGAGTTTCTATATATATTATATATATACACAAGCACAAGAGTATATATAAAATATATATAATCAGATTCAAAAAAGAACAAAAACTGGGCACTGTACATCAAATCTTTTTAAAACTCAAACAATAGAAAAACTTTAAACATTAAACAATTTTAATAAAAGTTTCTGTACAATGCTAAGCAGTTTTATTTACATATAGAAAATGTAATAGGAGTAGTGTTTGAAATTACAGAACTCCTTAAAATTTCAATGGCAGGTAATCTGGAAAAAATAACAGCATTCCATTCACAAATATTTTCAAGCAATAAATATGTATTTATAAATAGTGTAAATTTACATCAAGATTAGAAACAAAAATCACAAATCTGAAGTTTATTCCTTAGTCTATGTGCAACCCATTTATCTTTGTGACTTGGCTGTTAATTGTTTTAAATTTTATTTAGGAACCAAAAGTGTAACCGTCATGGTTTCAAAACAAGACAAAAAACATAAAAGCAGTAAAAAAATTTATATCACCTAACTCTTCACATTAAAAAAAAAAAAAAAAAAAAAAAAAAAGTTGCCCAAAGAAAGACTTAAATTTTCTAACTACCTTACAAAGAAATGACCAGCTAAGCTAGTACTTTTTCCAAGGGAAATTCTGAAGGGGGAAAAATGGATGAAACCAACTCATCAGCCCAGAAACAGAGAAATACAAAAGAGGTGGTCTTCAAGTCAGTAGTCTGTATAATGTTGCCAGTTTTGTCAGATATATACAAAACATGGAATTATTTTTCTGAAGTACAGCTGGATGAGCTTTATTTGTTTTGAGTTCTGGAGTAGGAGGCAGTGCTCTCTCCTGTCCAGTTGGTTGACACTCCGCACTTGGAAGGTTGCATAGACACAGCTTTCAGCCAGCAGCCTTACGGGATAGCTACAAAAATCAGTGGTGCAGAACTGGGTCACTTCCTGAATATCAGAAAAGTTTTCATTTAATGTCCATGAAAAAATGTCAAGATGAGGAGGATGGCAATGGAGGAGCCTGAAAGAGAAAACATTAAATTACCTTTTCTACAAGGGTGCAAAACTCCACGTTTAACCAAGACCTGCACGAACTGTAACCACCAGAGTTTGAAGTCACACACACTACTCTTTTTATACTAGGACTCTTTCAAGTGGATACTGACATTTTTTCCCAACTTATACAAATACAACATGTATTTTATGAATACTCTGCATTAACATTTTGCCTGTACTGCAGACTGGAGTATCCTGTGGGAACATCTGTGTTAATAAGATATGAGCTGCCAAAACAAGTCCCACTGTGGCAGCAAAGAGTTTATAGATATAACTTCATATATTCTAAAACAGAGATTCTCAACCTGTTTACCAGTGGATGGGATGGTCCATTTGTGGCTCTCCAAATGCCCTGTGGGCTTCATTTTTTCCCCTCTTCCACTTAAACAATAACCTACATCCCTATAGTTAGGGTATCTGCGGGAAGGGTCTCAAATTCTCTGCCACAGGGACAAAGTGCCTCAAGAGTGAAGCCATGTGTATTCCTCCCTGTGTGCTTTCAAGAGACAAGGCCTAGTAGATATCTGACTACTCCTCAATATTGCACTTTGTGGCATTCCATCAAAACACTGAATCTTTGATGGCATTTTCTTCTCTTTTCCTGCTCATCAGTGGAATCCCTTCAAGAAGCTGCTCACAGTGTTTCAGATCACATCACAGTACCCAACTATGAAACACTAACTGATCTGATTGATCCCCACGTTTGCTTTACCAGTACTCTACCCCAAACAGTCTCTCTGGCCTATTGCACCTTTGCCCTCTGGGATTATCTTCATCCTGTGACTTGCAACAAACTTTAACTCTCCTCCTACATCTGTCTGAGAGATGCCACTTTTGGCTATATCTCTTCCTTATCAAGACTGGAGCCCCTTCAAAAGAGATGAATGTGCACACCAATTTCACAAGAGAACAATCACTAATGTTCTTTTCAGGGCCACAGCCTCAAGCATTGGTGGGTGGAGGAGCTACTCAAAGGTTGAGAACCCATGTTCTAGGGGCAGTATCACTGTTGTTACCTATACAGTGCTATAAACACAGACAACAAAATACTCCCTCCCCCCTCTCTTCTCCATACACGTTCCTCCCTATTTCCACTCAACTGGATGAAGTACCCAAGAGCAGGTGTTTATTTATATGCACTCCTTTAACAGATAATCACTTTGAAATTGCAGTATTTCACAAACTACAACAACAGTGACCTCCTAGAAGTATGAACTGAAGTTCAACCATCTCAGGCTCTGTAGGACTAATGAAGATAATTAAATTCAGAGAACATGGTCCCACACTCTCACCAGCCTCTACTGCTGAACCCTGAGGCCTTATAACTCAAAAGGTCACAACTCTGCATGCTAGCAAACACATGAAATAACAAACCACACATTTTCTGCAGTGCCTGAAAATGAATCAAAAGGCACAGCCCTTAATGGGCTGCCCTATTAAATTCAACATGAAATTCTCATAATACTTAGTCCAATGTTTGACTCCTCTGACAGAAAGGTAAGCCTTATAAAAACATCCCACATCACTTTCATCTTGGTTACAAAAAAGCCACTTTTGCCTGAAACAATGAAACCTGGGGGAAATGTTAGGACAGTTGTGCTGACACAGTTCAAAGCAGGAGGCTGCCATATATAGCACAAAGCTATAATGGCAAAGAGGCTTTTTGCTTTAAATTGAAATGCAAAGGAGGCCCCAAGCCAAAAGACAGAACTGTTTGAGAGCATCCACTTGCTAAGCAGAAGGACAGTGCTGATTTGGGAGTAGGGACGGGAGGGGAAGGGGAAGGAGGGGGTCTGAGTGCATAGGATGCTCTGCTGCTATACTGACTTCATACCACAACCAATGTATTAGAGATGCTCTTGAACCTGGTGCTAGTTTCTCCAAGCTTCACTGTCCTGATTCTTCCCATCTCCATCTGATCCAGTTATGGTCTTCAGGTGATCTCTATTGGATTTTTAAAGCCACAACTTTATGAATTGTAACATCATACTTTTCCTGAAAGCTCAGTGGTTATGTTCTGCAGTAAGTTACTGAAGCATTTCACACAATTCTGACTCTTGAGTATTTTGTTCTGTAAACATCACACACAACCCATACCTCCACTTGAATCAGAAAGTCCACGGTACTCGTACAGTGGAGCACCAAGACAGTCTACAACAGCTTTACAAATAATGTATTTAGGCACCCACTTATTAATTTGACTTACTAATGTAAATTGATCATAGACTTGCATCAAGTCCTCCATTTTGTACTGTTCTAGCACCACAAAGTTTTCCAGGTTCGTGCTTATCTTTCGTGCACAGTCTTGGCAATGTACAACATAGGTCTTTCGAGAATTGCTCTCACTAGTGACAAAAAGCAGATCAAAGACTTCCACCTATTAGACAGGAAACAGAAAGTCAAGTGTTACAATTTCATTTTTCAAAAAGTTAAACCACGAAATCTGTATTTTCTTCAAGATTTACAACCTTACCCTGTGCATGCAAAGAGAAAAATTACATTTATTCAGAGAAAATCTATTCTCCTAAGGTTCAGGCACAGAGGTGAAATATTGTAAAACCACTAATGTTGCACTTAGGATGTCTGCACGAACAGCGCTGTGGGAAAGCTTTGGGTCAATATTGACAAAGCAGGATTCATATGCTGAATTGGGCTTACTCAGTAAGGTGGGGATTGATAACAATTATACCTAATTTTCCTTTTCAAAATTTGTCTGTAAAAGAAGTTTGTGATTTATTTCCATACTACTGAGTCACATGCTCATCCTGCCCAAGAGGCTCAGTCAGAAGACAACCAGAAACTGATTTTCAGGGATAGAAATTCTATTAAGCTTCATGGAAAGTATTACCCCACACTTTAAAGCAAGTATTAACAGAAAGGAGAACAAGAAATTTCAGCAAGAAGAACATCCTGTGAAATAACATGTACTTAAATCCTCTCTCTTCTGGGGGTGTTGCTCACTTCTGAAATGAAGAGAGATACACCTTTAAAATGAAGCCCAACAGATCAAATTATATGCAGGAAGGGATAACAGCAGTTTATAATAACTGAGAACTGAAAATCGACCTAGTGAAAAACAATGTTGTGGAAGTACTGTGGGAGAGACTGCAGGAAAATAAAGCCTGTGCCCAGGAAAACTTCTGCATAAGCTCTTTCAAGACAGTGCTGCATCACACGTATTTGCTCACAGCACAGGGCAGATGCTGCAACTTAAAAGCAACATTTAAACAGCAACAAGGAAAGACAAGGCAAAATTGAGCTGGGTGTTACAGCAGGGCACAAGCCCAGCCTGTGTTTCCACTGACCTCACAAATGCTACAGTAATGAGCTGGCTCGTCCTTGGCTCGCCCGTGCCAGACGATCTCCTTCCCCGCAGCCATCAGCGCCTCCCGCAGCGTCTGACACTGCTTGAGGGTCCTCAACAGGCAGTACCTGCAACCAACACCAGTTGTGTGTTCAGTTCCCTGGTCAGCTTTACAGCAAAGCTCAAGTAGGCTTATATTCCCTGCACCTGGAGCTTGCATGGCCTCTGGGATTTCCAAAAGAGCTGCCTGGAAAGAACCATGGACTCAGGGAAGGCAGAGCATGTGCTTCTGGACCTCTGTGTTGCTCTGTCCCATTTCAGTCCTGTCCCTTGCCCCCCAGACAGGCTGTACTTTCCTTTTTCATACCTTTCATTTCTGACTGGAACACGTGAGTGCTCTTTTAAGCACAATAAAACAATGCGTTTTCCAAAGCAGTCCGTGCCTTTTATTTTCAACTGTGAATTTATCAGCACTAAGTTCGCTTGAACTGCCAAGTTCAACACAACTGTTTACATTTCCTGTGACTGCAGCCTAAGCCAAAGAACTGTTTTAACATCCTAGAAACCCTGTTAACTTCCTAAGCACTACTAATTTCAATGATCTAAAGTGTGAACCTCCAGGTCCTGCCAGGAAACACTCTACACAGAGTCAAAACAGAATCTATGAACACGTATCTTCTTCCATGCAAAAGGAGGAAGAAAAGACATGCTGGTACAGGGCAGTAAGTCCTTTTACAGAAAAAACCAAAATCAACATAAAAATAATTCTAGCACTTAATTTATGAATGAAGAATCCCTTAAATGTCAAATGAAAATCCACAATTCCCTGCCCTACTTCTGTAAAAGCAAAAAAAAAAAAAAAAATTATTTTATTGACACAATTCTCTACAGCTCTCTTCTGTAAAAGAAAAATGTAACTTGTTTTCTAGCATTTTATGAGCTAAAAACGTTCTCTAAAAAAAAGCTGGCAAAATAGGTCACCAGATTTCTAAATTGCAATGTTATTTACAGTAATTTTAGCTCTCAGCTATCCTATTTATTTGAGCTGCAGTCTTCTCAGCCTTTAATTTTCTCCTCCACAGGGTGGTTACGTTACACGCTCATTAGATGTAGAACGAAGATTGAAAAAAAATTAAGGGGGGAAAACCAAACATTGGACAGAAAACAAAGTGCTCAAGAGTTCTATGAAATGTTTTCACTTCATTCTCTCATTTTAAAGCCTTAAACATGTAATATATACATTGCGTATTTTTAAAAAGTTTCTTTCATGTGTTTCCAAGTAGTTAATAGAATCTTGGGCTTACTTTTGGGATCCTCTCCTCTTGGTTTTACACTCATACTTGTTCGTCTTCACTAAAAGTGAATCTATGCCTTCATTAACACCCTCACTGTGAAAGGGCACCCCAAAACTGTAAGCTCGTTAAACATTTGATTTTCATTTACCAAATTTCAAGAAAATTATACAGCTTTTTAAGCTGCAACTCCTCTGGCACTTTTGAAGTTTGATGTGAGTGTGGCTTATGATGTCAAGGCCAACCATTATGTGATAGATGATGTATTAATTCACCTCAGTGTTGGGCTATCGTGCTCCTGACAAGCTCAGTAACTGTGAAAATCCATTCTTTAATGCAATGCAGCCCTATGTCAGATAAAGTTAAAAGCTACCATTCTTCTCTTCTTCTGTTATCTGGAAAAGTCTGTGGGGATGCCAAAGAGCAATGGAAGCACACCTGCATACCTGCCACCATTGTTCTCCACTCCTGACTTCCAAGAATGTTCAAAGGGTTATTTTGAAAGAGTTTTCTAATGTTATTGATGTGAAAAAGTGACTGCCCAAAATGTAACCCACTTATAACATAACTGCAATGCTTGCCAAACCAAAGCACAAAACAAGAGCTACAAGGTGAATTCCCTCTCCTTGGATAAAATTCAGGTTCTAGTAATGCCACCTGAAAATATGTTAATTATTTCACACTGTCAAAGACAGGAGAAAGCACACAAACTATCCCTTTGAAAATGCACTATTTCCTGAACTTTGGGAAGCCTAAAGAAAGCCAAAAAGGTGCCTAGCAGAGTCACAATGTGCAAGTTAAATGGGGTCAGCTTTTAGGACTGTAGACCTGCTTTTATTCTTGTACAATGAGAATTCAATTAGAAGAAAATCTACACCCTCTCTCTCAAGTTCTTTATAGGAATGGCATGAAGATATGAGTAAATTATGTCCAGACGAATTCAAATATTTAACAGATTTAAAAATGGACATCATCCTGATTTGTTCTAGAAGGGCAGTAAGAAACCTGCTTGAATATTTAGATATTCAGTAAAGCTTTTCAAAGTGTGGAGACCATCCCAGTGGCAACGCAGAACTGACCCCAAGGTACCTTTCAGTAATACATCTTCCCTGATACTTAAATGTATTTTATCTAGCTTCATGACCTTGTACAAAATAATTTCTCCCGTGTCATGTTCTTTTGTATTTCTGAAGCTATTTTTGCAAAAGACCTTAATATTTTGGTTACTTTGGAATTAATTTTTTAAGCCTCTATTACTATGTTTGCACTGCCTCTAGAACTCTCTTCTTCCTCAGATGCATTTGTAAAAGTCCTCCTGGCTTCCACCAAAGAGCTCTGCAGTTAATTTTTCTTTTCTTGAGGGTTGTCCTCCCTCAGCCAAGTTTTAAATCATTTTGTCTGCTATGTTCCTGCTCATGATTCTACTGCTAAAATCAAACCTTTCAAAAACATCTCATGAGAAAGTTTCAGGTTTTGCTCTTTGCCTTTTATCTATCAAGACTGAACTGAATTGCACATTAACTAAAAATATAACGAGGTTTCAGATTTCTTCCAAAAGCAAAGTTTCCTCCTAGTACTTTCTCCCTTCTGCTATTCTATTTCTTTTCATTGCTAATCTGTTTCTCAATACTTGTATGAATGCTCAAATTTTTGTTTATTTCTTTTGCAATAATTACTCTCACAGAACCCACTTAGATGCACTGGTATTTTTCTTTCAAACTGAATTACAAACTACTTATTATTGTTTCCCAAGAGCTATTCTTTTGTACTATTCTGATACCTAAGAAGTCCCAGAGGCAGAAGTCAAAGCTACCTAAACACTGTATGTTATCTTTGTCGTGCAATTTTAGACAGACCTGTGCTCAGCGAAAGGACAACAGCTGTGCCACTCATTTCCTGATGACCAATGAAATCAGCTATCCAAGATCAAATCCAACCAGTTCTACCAAAAAAATCACTATTTTCCAAGTGTTTTTACACACAGGCACATACACATTCACTTATACACAACACACAAATGTCTTTGTTTTGTACATAGGAAAATCCAGGAGCAGTGGACAACAGCTACTTGCCAGCTGGTGCTGTTTTCCTGCAGACAAGCAGTCCACAGGAAAATTAGCCAGCTTTCTCCTATCTTAAGGGAATTCATGAAGGTTTCTGCATTTCCAGAAGGATTGCAAAGCCAAGGCCAGACACCAGTGTGGTGACACCCATTTCTAGTAACAGCTATACCATAACTACAGGAGTGGTCACAAACCAGAGCTAATCAGCCCATCTTCTTCCCTTCTGCACACACACTGTGGACCTTGGGATCTGGCTGACAAGCAACCTGGATGGAGGGCTCAGTCCAAGTGAACTGGAAATGGGTTCAGTGGACTGGAGAAAGCAAATGCATGCACAACCAAAGATTCCATCCGCTCCTCAGTACCTCTGCCTATTTGTAATGCACACCTAAAACTGAGGTCTCTTGCTAGAAAAACCTGAGCTGTTGTCAGCCAGACAACAGGAAACGACCATTCTGTCCTCTCTTTCTGCACGACATTTCAAGCAGTTCTCAGACCAGGATGTTGTGCTCAGTTACGTTTTTCTCCTTTCAAGTCTACGCTGTGGCAAAAAAAACAACCCAAACTTGAGCAAATGCAAAATACAGGTGGCAAAAATATCAAACCCATATTTTGCCAAAAACATTCCAGAACTGCTTTGAGCTTTACAATAGATGCCTGCTGGGCTTGGAAAGATAGAGACACATATACAGATAAAAGTTGTGGATTTGCCTTTTTAAATGGACTTTTTGGCTTCCTCCCTCCCACACTCTGCTTCTCTTCCCCCTCTTTCTCACTTCTAACTATTCAGTTTTGATTCTCCCTTTTGTGACAGCTGGCATTCAGAATACTAACTGCTTAATTGAAGGGGCAGGACTGTCAGGCCTTCAGCAAAATTTTCTTTACCCTAGGTATCAGTTACCAGATTTTAAGCAAGCATTCACACATAAATGCTATCCAAAAATCAAGCTTTGCAGAGATTACAATCCTCCTTGGCTTCAACTTCCAATGTTCTTGGTCCTCACAAATTTAACATTTCACCAGTTCCACCATTCTGCAACAGATGTTCAAGCCTAAATTAAATTCCTACTCTAAAAAGGTGTCTCACTCAGATGTCACCAATAAATCCTACTGGGGAAAAAAAAAATAGAAATTCTCTTCCTTTGCCCTTCTTTGCAAGTAAATTCATCTGCTTTTTTTAAAAGATCCATTTCAAGGCAAATAATAAAAGGATGCAATGCTTGTGAATCCAGAATGTTGGTAAGGCTCAGAAGTGCTTTGGTACTTAGGGAAAACGGAGAGTGCTGCTAGCAGAGGACTCTCATGATGAGTAATTTGCTTTGGAATTCATTCCCCCACTTTCCTTAAAACAAACCTGTGTGATATGCTGAAACGTTCATTCATTCCTCAGCCTAGGTATGGTGCTGCAATATGATTTATATTTGTACTCTTTAAATAAAATCACTGAAGATGCTCAAAGCCTGGAAATATTCCTGCATTTTGGAACATGCATATGAGAAATGTCACTAAATCACTAAACTCAGTTATTTCACACATCAATCAACTCATTGTTCAGAAGAGAGAGACTTTCAAATTCCTACGTGCCTCTATTTAAAAGACTTAAACTGGATTTCCAAGCGACAGTGTGAGAGCACTAACTTCAAGTTCTAGAAATGTAAAATCAAGTTTAACTTTGCTGTAAAAATGAATAAATATTCTAATATTTGGGTTGATGACCTAATTTTCTTATTTCTGATCATATGTCCTGTGAACAACTGTCATGATCTAAGACAACTGTTTCTGTAAATTGCTGAATGAAGTCTATGGCACATTTAACTACAAAGTTACTAAAGTTATGTCACAGGAACATCACATAAAACACAGTAAAATGAAGGATATTTATAAATGGTGTGTTTGAAAAAGAGAACCTAAAATAATTTTGGTTTGGTTCTCAGGAACAGGAAACTCTTACACAAGATTCATTACAAATGAAATCCTGGTCTATGTATGAAAAGCATACAATAAATGTTTAAATAAATAAAACTTACTTTATCATTTCAAAAAGCTTTGGATCTGAGACCTTGATATTTCGAGCCATATTCCATGAAAGGTGAACCATGGGTACAATGGACTTCACGCTCTGCAGCTTATTCCACTCGTACCGTTCCACTGCCAATTTGTACTGACAGGCTGCACAACAACAGAATTGTGGAAGCAATTAGTCAAGGTAACGAGCAATTATCAACCAAGATAATTTGGTAATAATTAAAAAAAAATAATAAAATAATAAATTCCCATTTGTAAAGACCCACTCGTTCCAACCAAATTTCAATTCTATAAAATGCCTTTTAAAAACTGTATTTAGAATGCTGAAAGAACAAACACCACAGTATCAACAAATACCTGTGAAAATGAGTTACTGACAAGTGTTCCATTTCTAAGGTAAAGAGTGCAGTATATTAAAAGGGGTTAATAAATTTTCAACTATTTCAGAATTAAAAAAAAAAAATAAAATCTAGATTTGAAGTGTCTGCATCTCACTCTATTCACTCTTTATGCTATGGTATATAATCTCTCCTTGAAAGATTGTTGCAATGAGTCAGACTTTTCATTAAGCAGCCTACTCACCCCACCCTTCTTTTAGAAATGTTTTACAAAATTTACTGTGACTGAACATGTGAGCACTGTATCAGTCAATCATACAATCCTAGAGATATACTATTATTGCACCACGTAAAGATATGCTTTAAACTATCTAAAAAGCCAGAAGTTTTTCTGAAGTACATTCACTTCAAATGCTCGATAGAAACTCCTTTTAACTGAAATTTCCTTCCATGCTCACATCTAAAAACCTCTCAAGACTACAGTTCAGAACAAAAGGCTTCTAGGGCAGTAGGTCTGAAAACCCTCACATTCTTTCATTTTACAGCTGTTTCCATTTCCTGATGCTTTCATCAAAGAGCTATGAGGTACCCCATGAAAGTTAATTCTTAAACTCATATACAAGCTACAATAGAGTTTGACAGGGAGAACAAATTTTGGGAGAAAAACTTACAAACATGCCTAACAAGACAGCATATCAATTAATATAAACATTTTATTTTTACAAGCCCATTCAAAGCACGACTGCCAAGACTGCATTCTTCCTGCCCTCTCCTCCTCTTCCAATGGAATTCTTTAAAGCTTGAACACATTATGTTTTAAAAATACAGCACATTAATTATTTCTGAATCTACTAAAGCATGGTAAATTAGTAAGAAAAGGCAGGTTCTGTGAGACATGCAGTACAATGGCCCCTAGATAAGCAGCTCAGCACAGGCACTGCTCAAACACACCAGTCAGAGGGCCAACGTTCCAGGCGATGTTGTTGCACCAGCCGATGGCCTGGACCCAGTGGACAGTGCCAGCATTTATCCACACCAAATCCCCTGGTCTCTGAATGAATCTATAAACTGGGACATTGGCTTCATACAAATCTTCCAAGTTTGGCCACCAAGATCCCATTAGGAAATTCATGTTGTTCCTGAAACAAAAGGGAGAAGAGTCTTCAGCATGTGCCACGAGACACATCAGGGGCAGGCAATTCAATGAAATTACCTGTAGAAACTCATCACCACCATAAATGCTTTCTGCAGCAAAGCAGTGACCCAGGAAGACCAGTCACAAGGAAAAGTTTCATAAATAAAATTCCTGATCATAATTCCACATTTCACATCCTGCAGGACATTAGAACACCTAGCCATCTAACTGCCCACACAAAGTCAGTTTAAGGCTTCTGATTATCAGCTATTTTAAGTCTCCAAGTATTTTATTAATGCTGAGGCAGGGAACTCCTTGGTCAGCTCTAGTGTGACACTGGTGCAGAGTGCTGCTTTTTTAACCAGTGCCTGATCTTCCACAGAGACCACACCCCCCTAAGGATGTTTGGTTTTGAATATGTGCTCATGCTGTCTGTGTATGCTTACAATGCTTATTCACACAAGCAGCAACTTCTTGGCAAAATTACAGCTGTGATCCATAGGTCTATGCCATATTCAGCCAAAAAAATGTTGGCCCTCCTGAGAATCATGGAAAAAACATCTCCATATGGATTTCCTAAGTATGGGTTCTGCCACTATGGTTGTGCAGAACACACTCATTTTACTGTGCACCATGAGAGATTCTTTGCAATGCAGTTTTCAAAGGCAATTTAGGGCCTCTTTCCAGGTATTGCAGACCTTTTGTGAGGTTACCAAAGTCTCAGTTTCTGTCACCCTCAGAAGTACAGCACCATGAAAGTAAAAAGCACACTGTGTCAGAGACACTTGCATCAGTGGAATTACATTTTTGAGATGGCCAACCTTTAGAAAGGTGGGCGAAGTAAGGACAGCTGTCAGTAAAAAGGCAGAAAATGCAGAGTACAGAGACACTGAGATGTATTTGCAGAGCTCTGGAAAAGTTCTGAAGCCAAGAGCTTAATCCAGTTTTAACTGGGCAAGACAAAAAAATGTTTCTCCCATAAAATCAATTCAGAGGCTACTGCTTGAATATCAGCATGATTAGGGGGACACAATTGCTGCTCTCTTTTTTGTATGTGTGTGCATGTGCAAACAGGTTCTGTTCTGTTTGTTTTCCAAGCAAGCACCCTACCCAAGGCACAGCACAGAAACCCTCAGAGCTCCCCAGCGCTCAGGGTCCCTCAGTTTTTCCAGTGAGTTATAATAGCAGCTTTAAAATGCAGGACAGTGTCTGGACAAACAGCAGGGCTCTGGTGGATTTTCTGACATGGAAACATTACTAGTATGAAAACTGGAATGATGCCATACAGTACACGTTGGTAGCAGGCAGCCTATGCTTATACCAATCTTCTGAGCCTCCTTAATGTAGTATAAATCTGAATCTCAATTCTAGATGAGCATTTGCTTCTACCAATCTCTCCTTTCTTGTATTTTCTTCATTCCTATTTTGAAAAAAAACACCCCAAAACATGTAATGACCTAATGTTAATTTTTGAGAGCAAAGTTACCACAGGCAATCCAGATTTCTGTACATTGTACAAATGTCTTATTATGTATAAATACTACATCTTGCATTTTGACTTACTTTAAAAGACTTTTCTGGCTGGATGTAAAATCCGTAAAATAACATCCCCATACAATACTCTCAGTAATTCCCCCCCTCAGGTCTCAGAGAAGCACAGAAAACTTGATAAAAATAAGAGAAAAAACAGCATGCCCAGCTTACTTTTCACAGAAGTCATTCATGACACCCCAATAGCTTTCAGGGACAACAAACCATTCACAGTCACCTGGACCAATATTTATATTTACTGAACAGAAGTTGTTATTTTCTTGATGACCTGACAGAGAAAAATAAACATATTTTACATTAAGGCTGTTCTATCAAAATAATGCCATGAAAATGAAAAGATGCAATGACTAAAACACCTCATACCATAGTTTAGGTATTTGTAATTTTTGTATGACTCTTACATACACTATTATGTGCTTCACACAATTAAGCTACCAGTGACAAGAGAATTCTGCATTGTTAGGTTGTGGAAAATGGAAAGTTGGCACTATCGATCTTGTGAATCTCTGCAGGAATTCAGCAGTTCCCTTCCTGTAGAAATAAATACTTCAAAAGCTGAGATTTTGTCTTTCATGACATCTCCTTGACAGTCCCAGTCAGGTGCAAAACTTTATGACTTCAGGCCCTGAATAGACAAGTCCTCAGGAAATCTTTCTGAAAGAGCTTTCAAAATCAATGTAGAAATGCCAGTATTTTATCTTCTTTTGACATCTGGAAAACTGAGCCCTAATCCCTCATGTAATTTGCTTTAGTTGCACTTCAGAAAAAAGAAATCCTGAAGTTTAGTCCAGATTCCTCAAGTCTCAGTCCAGTGCCCTAACACAGCACTGTTCATCAGGGAGGGTTGAGTCCTATTCTCAGACAATAAAGAAACAGATCTTTATGACTGCACAAGATCTACTCGGAGAGCCTATTAATACTTTCAAGGTATATAAAATACTGTCCAAATCTACAAACCTATGCTACTTTTCTCCTTAAAGAATCCAACATTGCATGCGAGAGGTCAGTATGGCAATTACCCAGCACTGCGGAAATCCAGAAACTTCCACTCTGAGGGAACCACTTTGTACACACAGTTCAGTTAAACGTGTAATAAAAGGAATACTCAGTATGTACAATTCTGTTCAGGCATGCTGTTAAGACACAGAAAACCTGCTGGGCAGTTCCATCAATACCTCAGCAGCAGAACCTGATCTGTTCATGCAGAGATCATACTCACCTGGTGTCCTGCTACCTGGAACCTTCATGTACAGCTGCACTGTGTTCATGCCCAGGATGGTATGACCAACATGGCTTAGAAGATTTCCTGCTGATACCACACGTACAAAAGCAGGAAGTTTTGTCAGTTCATGGAGTTGCAACTTCCACCTGCAACAAAACAGCAAAATTGACAAACCGTGAAGCCCTAAAACTCTTGGAAGAGTTTGGGAAATAGAAACAGGTATCCCTGGTGTTACTCTTTCCATTTTAAAGAATTTCCAAATACAACCACAAAGCTGAGAGGCTGGTTGAGGGGGAAAAGAGTTTGTAGCAAAAGCTGAGACTACAAATTAGAACATGTGGCATCTACTGGGATCCCACAGGAACTATTTAAAGTGTCAAATTCCAATTCCCTATGAGCCTCAGGCTAGTTGTGCTTAGGTTAATGCAAAGACTCTCCCCTAGTGCTTTATTCAGAGCAATAGTTTATCAGCTATTACTTTGCATCTATAGATGCAATTTCCTTCAGAAAAAAACCATCATTGATATCCAAAATTTTATAACAACCTCTATTCACGTATGTAGCTACACACCCCAATCTTTCAGTGATTATACCACAAAGGTCCTCACCATCTTAAGCAGTCCTTATTCCCCAAACACCCTAAATTTTATTTCTGCTCTCATGATTGAAGTAGAATTTTGCTACTGCAGCTGGCAGGACTGACAGCCTAAACACAGTGGATCTTCTACAGAAATATATACTAACTGGAGATGAAACCAAAGAATCATTCTTACTGGACAATAAAACCATGTTTTCAGAGTATTTCTAGTACTTTCTGATGTTTTTCTAAGATACCTTCATCCACTTACAGAAGGATATATTGTCTAAAGAATACTTAATTTATTCATTTTATTTTGAGGCTCTGAGAGAGAGGTATCATGGCTTATCCATAGGCAAGCACTGGTCTGGTCTTTACTACCTATTTTGGTTTTATTCCTGAATAAGGAAAGAAGAGTTATGAAAAAATGGAAACAGAAAAGATGACAGTATGAATGAAAATAAAAAAACTCACCTGAATAACAAAAATTCAGACAAACAAAAGAAAGAAAATTTTAACCCCATAATTTCCATGCAAAGACTAAGAACTGGTATGGTCAGAAGTAATTAAAGTCATAAGCAAATAATTTAAAGCCTCATGATGAAACAGAGGGAATGGATTAGAAGGAGGACTAGAAAGAACAGTTTCTGATGGATGTTTAAATTCATTTCTGGAAAAACAAAAATCCTGGAAAGAAACATTTGGAAGATATTTTAGTGTGAGAAGGACTCAGAACAACAGTTTCAAGATCCTTTTCATTGTGGAAATGGGCTGTGCAGCTGAAATTTGGTTCAACAACACACTGACTGATATCTGAGAACACACTGGATTTCCAGGAGTACCATAGTGCAGAACACCTCTGTGAGCAGCAGAAACTGTGATCAACTTACTTCTTGTCATCTGACAAGTCAATGTTGGTCCCAAACTTGATTGTTTTAAAAGGTCCTCTTCTCCTCCTCCCAGAGCTACAAATGTAAAAAATATAAACAGATGAATGCGAAAATGGAAATTATGTAAAATACCATATAAAATCAGATACATAAATAACACCACTATAACCACACTTACTTATCAGAAGATGTGGATTCATTATCTGAGTGGTCCTTGTGGTGACTCTTCTTCTCATTTTCCTCCTATAAAATGCAATTTTGAAATGCTTTTATAGGTACATATAAAAATACACATGAACATGTGTAAGACATACAACATGACAGCAAGTGTATAGATATATTTGTTTCAAGATGCTGAAACAGTCTTTGAAACACCCATACCTAAGATTTTACATCCATGTGTCTGTCAAGATTATAAAAAAAGTTATTCAAAAGTCATTAAAAAAAAATAATTCTTCATGATTGCAGATTCTCTGACACTCAGGCCAGGACAAGAGAGAAAATGCCTACACTGTGGACATTTCCGCTGGCCTGCATTCCAACGGCAAATGAGTCTCTGGGTTTGCTACATTAGGCACATGACCTGGAATCCAATTTTCAGGAACACTTAACTTTTCCAGATTAGAGCATCTACCTTACTTCAAAGTCAAGCAGGTATCCTGATGTGAAACCAGGCTGACTAACATTTGTAAAACTGATTTTATAAAACCCATTACATAAAACCTTTTGAATTTTTCACAGCCATATGCTATTTTCGCATTGCAGTAGCTGGGACCATGATGAGCGGAAAAAATCCAACCAATATTACATGATGCAATTTGATCTCTTTAGCATAGAACACTCAAACTCCTATTCTAAAGGCTTCTATTTTGGCAAGTATATGGACACAGAAGGAAAAAGAAAGAGATAAAAAAGGAGGAATGAACTGTCTGGAGTCAATCCAAAGATCTCTGTGTTTGAATGGGATTGTTGTTAAACCTCAAAGTGCCCTATGTACCTGAGAAAGTCTTATTCATCCTTTGAATGAAGGACAAAGAGAAACAAAAAGGAACCTAGTGATGATGGATTTATCAAATACTGCAAGACATGTTAGGAAAGCAATGCAATAGTTGTTAGAGGAATAAAGAAAAAAATGACCACTTAGAGCAAGCCAAGAAGACGTCGGCAGTAGAAGAAATAGAGCTCTCATTTGAACATTGAAAAGTCACTTAAGGACAGGTCAAAGCAGTGTTAGGTAAAGGACACATGTATACTGTCTAATTTACAGGACAAAAATTTAAATCATCATTCTGAAAATTATTTTATGGATTGCATTTTTACAACCAATTGGTAGAAGCGAGAAAAAAAAGAAAATCAGAAAACCCTGCAGTTCACATCTTGGTGGAAATCTGAAGGTGAGGCTCTCCATGGTGTATGACCAAATATGTATGTTTTTGAACATGTATATACATATAACATTCCAGTAATGTAATGTTCTCCAGCCCCTCTGCAATGACGTACAAGAATACAATGCTGGTGCACAAGTGGCACCAGAAAACTTCAATCAATATCCCATTTACATTTGTTACCACTGCAGAGGAAGAAAAACCCCATTTATGTCCCAAGCTCTTGAGGACTTCCATGCCCTCCACTTCCCAATGGTTCCCTGTTTCTTTTCTTTATCCTGTATCAGTCTTGCCCCAAACCTTCTGACTGGATTCCCTTCTGTTCTCTTCAACTGCCAGTGACTGGAACCATTGCTGTTTCTGTGCAATGGAGGTGAAAACTGCAACAGTTCAATTGCCCACATTGGTGTTATCCTTATTTTCTAACGACCAACTGGCCAAGAATACCTTCTTATCTCAGTTCCATCTCAGACTAATCTTTGTAACACCAGATAAACATAAGGATCTGAGGAGTGCCCACAGCGAACTTCAAGAATGAAATCACTACTTCAGTAAAAAAAATACTAGAAAGTAATACCAATAAAATCACATTTCACAGAATCACAGAGTAACAGAATAGTCAGAGTTAGAAGGCACCTTTGGAGAGCATCAAGTCCAACCTCCCTGCCAAGGCAGGCAGGGGGAATATTGTACATGACAGAGTGAAATGTTAGAAGCATCTAAAGAGTTCTGAACTAAACAGAAACTGCCATGTTTGGAACCCAACAAAAGACAAGTGTTAGTGCAAACTTCTAATAAGCCACCTCAAAATTCAGGATAGTATGAAGAACAAAAATCTGATTTCAAGTTATGTATGAAATTACAAGCAATCCAAATTTCAAAGAAAGCCTCAATGTCTAAATATTTTAATATGAATTTTGACATTCCTATATGAAAGCTTAAACTGACAAGCTTTTAAAATATGCAACAGCTGTGAGTTTTACCTTCTGAAACTTAAGTTTACACTAAGCATTTGGGAGGAACAACACAATGGCCCTCTGTTCAACACAGATTTTACCAATTCACTTGTGCTCTTCATGCTTAAGGAAATGTCTCCTTCTCCTGAGCAGCTTCTCTTCATTTTCAGTAGCCATTATTAACTGGTCCAGAGTCAATATGGAGACTGAGAATTGTAACTTAAATAAGAACAAAGAGCTTACCCTTAAAGACTCCTGGAATGAAGAGGCCTGGTACTGTGCATATTTAGCAATTGTAGTATGAGATCTACTGCTTTCACAACGCCAGATTTTCTTTGTTCCAGTGGGGTCCCAGTTTTCATCTGCTGGCTGCAGTAGTTGTGTCCTTACTTCTACTATGTGTTCATTATTTGCTTCCACCAATGTCTTAGTAGAGAAGAGTCCTAGATCTAATAAAAAATACAAAAATTAATAAATGATGGTTCAAATAGAATAAAAAAGTTTCAACAGAATACCCACAGTTATCTAAAGGTTTACTCTAACGCATTTCTCTCCCTCAGCATTCACAACGCTGCCCACCTGCACATTAATTATTTAACATTCAAAAACATTTTCTCCACACAACAGTAAAAGCTTAGAAAAAACTTGGCAGCTGCTCTGTGGATTACATTCCAAAGAAACATTTTACATAGGTAAACAAATCTGCAAACAATGTTTAAATCTATTACCAAGACAGTATTTTTCAGACTGAAGTTTTATGAACGCAATTCCATCATGCAACACATTTCCTACCAGCAGTGATAGTTTATTTGTCCACAGACTCCAAAATATTGCACACAGTCAGATTATAGATCATTAAATCTATACACAAAGACATGCATCCAGTTTTTACAGGAGAAACATCTCACTGTGAATTTCCATATCCACAGCTCAGCTCCTCTCTGTGCTCAACAAAATCTGATGGATTCATTGTGGGGTTTTTTTGACATTATCAAGATTAGAAAACAGCAAATTGAGAAATGACACATTACCCTAATGACTTGGAATAAGTAATACAGCATTACTGAAATAAAATATCCACTTTTAACAACTGATAGACTTTTCTTTAAAAAAACCCCCATACTTCCCCCACCCTCCCAAAGTGAAAAAATATAAACGTACCTAATTTAAGCGCTCCAGCAAGGCCACGTATTACAGTAACAGGGTTGTTTGGATTTGTACAAAATTGATGTAAAGGTGGAAAGAAAGCATCTCGTTTATTTTCCAACTGCAAAATTATAATGGAATATTAGATGCCGGATCAATTTATAGATTCCTTATTTGTAAAATAAGAAAGAATAATTAAAAAAAATAAAAAAGGGAAACAACAGAAAGAAAACAGGAATTTTCTCCATTTCCCCTCACTGTGGGCAGTGAACAGCTACATCATACAATTCTTTCTATGGTAAATGCTGGGTTCACTCCTGAAACTAATTTGTTACTGTAATTTGTTTCTTGGCATGAATTATTCCCAGGTTGCTTTGGCTTTTGCAACTCAGGTTTCCTGCACTTAATTCTTCATCTGACAGTACCCTTGTACATTGCCTTAATCGACAGAACTCTCTGAGGAGCAAGATAATATAATTTCTTTTCAGAAGTCAAAAAAGCTCATACTACAGATAATGTATGCTAGAAACAGTGTAATTAAATGACTACTCTCATGGTATACTTTGGATGGACAAAGCTGTGATAGACTTTTGTTAAGGCAGATGAATTCAGGAGAAACACCTGGAGAACAGCTGGAAACACTGCCCCATCCAACTTAATCTTCTCTCAGGCAGATTCTTTCTGCAGTATTAAACCAAAGTACTAACCTCTGCTGGTCCCCAAACAGAGCTAATACAGATTTAGGAGTTTATTAAGCTAGTCATTAAGAAAATCTGTCAAATCTCTTACCTATTAGGTTTATTAAATATTTTGGGTTTATTAAGTTTACTAGATTTTATTAAGCTTTCTGCCACAGGCTTAAAGAAGACCCTTAACTTGAGCTGCTCACACTGGCTGTAGGGACACACTGTAATATAGTCTTATGTTATCAAGGAAGTGGATAACCTTTAAATAATTCTTCTCTTACTAAGGAAGTTAACTCAATAAAGCAATTATAAAACTTTATTTTCAAAACAGAAGTTTTAATGCCTGCCTAAGAAAATACTATCTGACCAAACCCTGCCTTTTCCTACTGACATTTTGTTCTTAACATCACTTCAACTTCTATTCATTTTTCTTCACTATATTTTTGAGCAGATTGTTATGAGAGTTTAGAATTACTTGCTCATTTATACATAAGCTGTCACTTGCAAAAAAACTGTACATACATATTTGAAATGGTGTGCATTGTATCTAATGAACTGTTCTGCTTATTCTGCCAACATTTTTGAGTATAAAAAATAAACTGAAAAAAACCTGAAGCATTTTTGTCCTTGTTTACTGAAATTCTTGGACTTTCAGATCCAAACTATGTCTCAAGATTTTCTTTATGGTTAGTACTTTTCCTGCTTATATACTAGTTTGGAGAGAATTGTAATTAGATGAGTAGCACTTCTTTAAAATAATTACATTATATAATTCAGATATGCAAACAATGACAGAAGAAAGGCAGCAGCAATGTACTTCTGCCACTGGATTTACTTACATAAATACTGGGTGTAGGTGGATTCAGCTTGTCCTTTGGCAAGGGTGGGTATGGTGGAGGCGGTGGTCGTGGAGGTGGGCATTTATCCAAGAGAATACTACTGTTAGATAAGCCATTTTTACCCAGATTCCTAAAAGGAAAGAAGAGCTGCCTCTGTCAATTCTTCACAAATAAAACAAATATATATTAATGCAATCCCCTATGCAAAATAATGTTGTATAAGGAGAAACCTTCATTGAGATACAAATAAAGCCCATATATATTAATCAAGAATTTTCAGTGTATAATCTGCTATTATTCAAAATCATTCCCACTTTGCCTGCCAAATCTACATCATCGTCACTATCAGTTGGAAATACAGCCATTTTAAATACAAACAAGTGACAAAATTCAACAGCAAAGGCAGGTTTCAACTAGAAATGGAGAAGAACCTTATCAGGTGGATGATCATTTCACAGGAGCTGAGGTGGTGCAGTCCGGTGCTGAGCGCTGTGGCAAAGGTCAGAAAATGACAATGTCACAGCCAAAAAATCTGCTGAGTCACAATAACCAACTCCAACTACACCACAGACAGTGAACTGAACCACCACCTACCCCTCCTTGATTTACTCTTTCTGGAGCCAAGAGGACGCACCTCTGCATAATCCATTTATTTCTGGGCAACTGAGCAAAAGCCCCACCTCGAGAGCAGCAGTGTCAAGAGCTGTGTGTGTAACTTCAGTGAGACCCTCACTGCCTGTGCTTGCAGCCTCTCACTGGATGTTTCCAGCTGTGGATAACCACTGTATGTGTAACCTTTCCTGTCACAGATAGCCTGAAAAATTTCAGTGCAAGCTTAGCCTACAGTCAATGCCCAGTTACCATCACCAGCAAGTATTTATTGATAAAAACCACTCCTTACATTTTGTTAAAAATGACTCTACTACTTCAAAAGTCTTCCAGCTAAACACTGTTCAAATCTCTCTTCCAACATCACTTGATTCACTAACCATTGTTACATCTCACAAAATGGGATGTTACTAATGCATAATTTAGTTAATCTTTATAAAACTCACTAAGTTGTTCTGGTAACAATAGTCCTTGTGGCTGACTTCCATTAGGTGAAACTCCCAGCAACAGAACTTGACGCTAAAGCAGAATCTGTGATGCTGCCCTGAGAAACACTGCAGACCTGGGTCCTGGCAGGTGAGAGCTTCAAATTAAGTTACCACAAGCCATGACTAAGATGGGCTTGGGGCTTGAGATCAGATCAGACTGATTGTTATGACAAACACTTGAAAGAAAATGAGGAGACATCTCGTGTACCCGAGGCTGCAGCAAAGACAGGTATCCCCAAAAACTGGTGGTTGTCAAAACAGAGTCAGCCACTCAGTCCAGAACATGTGCCAGCTTTGTAACCCTGACACTGCTCTCCTCTGACAGAAGGTCAGAGCAATACAGAGACATATTTAACAACTGCTCCAAAGCACATCTGCCAAAACACCAGACAGTTTATTCCCGTGCCAGGTGAGTCCAACGCCAGAACACATTAACTTCAAAGGCAGAGAAAGAGCAATGCAGAAGCTTTGGTGAGGCACCACCCAACATGGCAAAAAGGAAATCACTGACCAATGTCTAATGTCTGGTGGAGTCATGGCAGAGACCTTTTTGTCCTCACACACACAAAAAACGCCCCAAAAACCAAGCAAAAAGAGAACCCCAAAAACCACCACCACAGAGAAGTTTATCGACCACAGCTCCAAGAATCTGAGATTCAGACCATCTATATAAAGTGAAACTATAATCCAAATAGCAGGTTTGAGAAGTTATTGTAACTTCAGCATTACCACACTGAAAAACAGAACCAAGGAAAGAGAAAGCACAGTATTAAAAACAAAAGAGAACATGGACAAAATTCAGTTTGCATTGGTAAACAGTTCACTGGCAAATTGTGAGGCAAGGAAGATGAGAAACACTGAACTTCAAAAAAAACCAAAACCAAAACCAAAAAAACCAACCAACATTGCTCAGAACTAGTGGGACTTAAGCTACTGAAGTCACAGCAAGGTAATCACCTCAACAAAAGGTCAGTAAAGCCAGGGTGGGGACTTCAGGGAAGGGGGGCAACAGAGTGGAGAAACTTCTGCACACTTAGAGAAACAACAGGTCTGAAAAGGAGACAGAAAACAGTGGAGAGGAAAAGATGTTTCATAAACCCATAACTTCAAGCTGATACTACCAACTGCATGCTATAATTTTGTATTAAGTTACTAAAACCCTCTGGAAATTTTAAGAGAGGAAAGGGGACAAAGAAAAGCAAAGCTGAGATAGCAAAACATTCATAATTCAAATGACACAGGAAACAGATGGGCAGAATATTTAAAGTTGTCTTTAACAGACCAGCTTCACTCTATCTTTTTTTTTTTAGCATGAATCAGAATAACTTACTATTAATAACAATGCAAGAGAGCTATTAAAGAATAATTCTGTAATTGATAGTGTGCCAAACAGAGCAATAGAAATTATAAAAAAAACCACTACAGAAGTACTAAAAATATTTGCTACCAGCATCTGAAATGAAAGTGAGAGCATCCACTGCCAGCCTTCACCACTGGAAATACAGAACTGTGGCCAGTGCAAGGAATGTGAAAGACCCTTTTTGGCCACAGCAAACTGTGATGAAAATCTCACATGCCTCGGTTTCAAGAATGTAGTTTTTGAGAGAGGATTTCTTACTGAGAGAGGCAACAAATGCACTGCTCAAGACAAAACAAGCCTGATTTATGTCCCAAAAAGAAAACCAGTCACCAACAACATGGTGATGGAGGAATGGAGAGGACAGGCTTTGTTCATTTAATTTGGCTTTCCAGAGGCAACTGGCTTGGCAGGGACCGTGCAGGCAGGAGAAGACCCTTCATTCCCACCGTGGCAGGAGAAGGAAGGAGCAGCTGTCAGGCTCAGAAGTGCAACCTGCCCTGAGCCACAGCTGCACCTCTTGCTCAATGGGTGACAGCAACAACTCATGCAAGTGGTTCACCCTGAGGGGCAAAACATTAGAAGCAACATCAGCCACTATGGATGAAACAGGTACTCTGACTTCACAGAATCAATTAGGTTGGAAAAGACCTCAGAGATCATCGAGTCCAGCCTGTGACCCAACACCACCATGTCAACCAGGCCACAGCACTGAGAGCCACATCCAGTCTGTCCTTAAAAACCTTCAGGGATGGCAACTCCACCACCTCCCTGGTAGTCCGCTCCAATATCTAATCACCCTTCCTGAGAAGACATTCTTGCTGATGCCCAACCTAAACCTCCCCTGGTACAGCTTAAGAGAGTGTCCTCTCATCCTGTCGCTGGCTGCTTGGGATTATTTCATGTAATCACGGGATCTCCTGAAGACTCAATCATCACATTCATTAAAACACCCATTTGTTTTCCTATTCTACTGCTTTCTAGGATACATTCCCACACCTTCTGGAAAGATCACAGCCTTCAGCCTCAGAGAAGAGCTTCCCCTCTGGCTGTACCAGAACACACAGCTGACCAGGAGCACAGCTGTGACACAGCTGGTTTCACAAGAGCTGTCTGTCCCCTCCATTACACAGCACTCACTCCCCAGCCCATGATTTTAGCAAGGACTAGCACCAATAATCTAACAATATCTAGGGGTACCTCGACGGATAGAGGCTGATGGCTTAGCCTGAGATGGCCTTCACCCACCTACCACACCTCTCCCCTCAAGGCTGTTATTTCCACTGCAGCTTGGTATGCAGCCGGGATGTCCTCGCCCCACAGGAAGGTGGACTCGAGCTCCAACCTCAGAGACTCCCCTGCTGGAGCCCCACACCACTATGAAAAACTAAATAAAACAAAGACCAAAATCTGATCTCAAGGCAGTCCCAATGAAACATTCACAGTGACATGAAAGTTATCAGGTAGTTGCTAAACACTTCTCAGGTGCTGTATTGACTTGGCATCATCCCATCTGACTGAAAAACAATACAATGTAAGTTTAGAGCTACTTGTGTTACGAAGCTGAACCAATTTTAACTCTGTTTTATTATTAAAATGCTCCAGTACATAAAGAATGATGAAGTTTACAGGATAAAATCTATTTTCCAAGAACAAAGAATCATTATCATTAATTACCATCCTTTAAATTTATTAATCACCTCAGTAGTTTTATTATTTCTCTCAAGCCTAATGTCAGACTGAGAAAATTTTATCTATTTCTCAGAAAGTAGTTCCATAGTGCTCTTCAAGTCCTCTGGAACCTTTCCTGTTTTCCAAGAACTATATAAAAAAAAATCAGTATGAAGGATAAACAACTCCCTAGCCTGCTCTTTCAGAGCTCATGGATGTATGTTATCTGGGCCTCTGGCTTAAAAATCCCTAATTTAAGTGTAACTACTGTTTAATCTTCCCCTTGAATATTATGAAAACCAGGAGTATGTTATAATTCATCCCATGATGTGAACATTTTATCTCCTTTTTCCCAAGCACTGAACAAAAACGTTTACTGAACTCTCTCTCTTGCCTCTACTGACAGTTCCAATGGTTCTGCGCAGTCATTAAGACTGGTGGTCTTTGCGTCTCTTTTGTTCTTGTCCACAATTTTTCCTTGTCCAAACATAATTTCTGTGTTTTCTAGAACTCTCAGCATCAGTACTCTTGAAAATATTTGCCCCTTTTTGTTTTCAATTGGGAGATTATGACTTTTTGAGGATAATGAAAAGTTCCTACACAATTTCTAGGATTTGGATTTTAGGTACAATTTACAAGTTCAGACAGAGTAAGTTACAATCATCTGTGCTTAAGCAGTTATTTTTGTTGTGAAAGCAGTCTCAGTGTATTATTATTAGAGGATTAGCTTTATGAGAATTAACAAGGTTTTACTGCTCAAGAGATTATAGTTATTCCAAAGAACAAAATTAATACTCTCTCTTCCCCCTATAAAAATTACATTTGAAATGAACACAAGGAACTGTGGATTCATCTGATACTCTATCTCAATTCTATCTGAATTAATTAATCTGCAAGTAAGAACGAACAGGACATTTTAAAAATGTGCCTGCAGAAGGGTTCAGTTGTGGCATTGGGATGCACTGCACTTACTTGATCCAGAGCTCATTTAAAACAGAAATACCCACCCTTCATAATTAGTAGATACAATCACTGTTTTCACACCACGAGTTATTACAAAACCACAGAAAAAGAGTTGTGGATCCCCATGACCCTGGACAGAGGTTATTATACACAACACCCAACTCTGGGCTCTACAGGGCTCAACCTCCCCATGCTCCTTCTGTGGCCAGGAGAGAGAGAGGAAGAGAAAGGAGCTCCCAAATGAGAATATAAAGAAGTCAAGTCAAGTCAAGCCAAGGTTCCATTATGTTTAAAGGCAAGTAATGCCAGGTAATTAATTATACAACCTGTTTATCATGCAATTCTCTACCCCAGCCTTTCACAATCAGGTACTAAGCTGGCAATACTCCCAGAGAACCTTCATTTTAAACGTACAGAAAATCCTACAATAGAATTGTGGATTTTCTCATTATGCAAATGTATTTCTAATTGTTTTTGAATTCTGTTCTGGTTTTGACCTCAATAGCACAGGTTGGCAGTGAATTCCATAGGTTAATTACATGTTATGCAAGAAGTACTGTTCCTTTTTTTCTTAATGACTTTAACATCTCTCCTTTCTATTTCATTTGCTAATCATCCTGCTCTTAGCCTGTAAGACAAACAGAATCACATCAATAGCTTATGTAAGAAAAGCATTATAGCGAATGGCACCAAACATTTTCATACACCTGCCTTCCCCCACTAACCTACAAATCTTTCCTATGGTTTCTAACCCCCAGATAATTTTGCCTTATCTGTAGATTTCTGTATTTGTCTCTTGAACGATACAAAATCTCTCATCCTAAGCAGGATTGAGCTTGTGAAAAACTAATATTTCCACTCCTTTTCTTAAAACTTGTGCTACAGTACAGTTCACATGCCAGAAGCAATGTGCCTTGAGAACAACAGAGCAGTTCTGCCTTGAAAAAATCCTTTGCTTGTGAAGAAAGTTCCCAATAAAAGAAGAATTGCTTTCCTTGTTTTAAGAAAAAAAACACAAACTTAATCCAGCTCCTTATCCACAAACAGACTTCAGGTCTTTTCCTCAGGACCAAAGAGTTCTCAAACCAGTGAGTCCCTCCCTGACTTACCAGAGCCCCTTTGAATATACACCACCATCAAATGTACACCTCTCATTTGCCTTCCCCAATTAAGCCAAATTAAAGCTTTCAAGTTCAAAAATGCTTCAGTGTTTTCAAATTAGCCTTTCCATACATCACCACAACAATGCCAACAGCAACTTCCAGCTGACATGAAGTTGCCCAGTTGAGTTCTTCAGAATTGCCTGAAGATCCTGCACAGACTTCCTAAGTCATTATCAAACAAAACTTCTGTTTGAGGCCTTGTCTATTCTTTCAAGGCTATGAATGAGCTTTAATAAATAATGAGAAAAAATAATAACCAAGATATTTATTATGTCTTTTATAAGAAACTAAATAAGTCAACTCCAGAACTTCTCTCCAACAACTAAAAGGCAGACTTGACCTCAGGTTGGTTTTAAAAAGCACAAGTAGTAGACCCACCCTAACTGACCCAGACACTGGATTTTTATCCCTCCTCCAGGATGTTAATTAGATGCACCAGCTGAAACACTGAGCAAGAAATCAGCTGGTTTCACTTCAGCAGAAATAAACAGCTCGAGTGTTAAATCTCTAGTCTTGTGATAATGTTTCACTAATTCCCCTTTCAGAGGGATTGCTCACAGAAAAAAGATACTTATATTTCTAAGAGCACAGAATAGAGCTTTTGAGACCAGTCTCTTTAAGGAAACCTGATACACAACCAGACAAAGCAACACACTCTACTTCCCTTTCCCATGTATTAACAATCAGCCTTTCCAATAACAAACTCAAGAGAAATTATTCTTAGCGTATTTTCTTGTTTTAATCACACAATTTTCAGTTACGCTCAAGAATTACTTGGTGTTGTGTTGGTTGCTTTTCATTTTGGTTTTGTTTTTGCAATGACGTCAACAGGAGATTTTCTCCAGGAATCTCAGGAAGGGTAATTAATTAAACAGTACACCCTTTTATCTGTTAATTTGCTCAGAGGCTTAAAGAAATTTAGTTTACTGTGTAAACAGTTCACCAAACATAGTAATTGACTTGGTTTATAACCACCTTAAAATCTCTTGCAGTCAGTTTTATTGGTAGGAAAGACCAATCAAATCACACACTGCCCAGAATCACCTCCTCAGGTCCTTTCCATTCTTAGACTTCAACACCAGTTGAACAAGATGAGCACATTGACCACCCCAGTGCTCTCCAAAACAGCATCCTAATGCCATTTGCCTGTTTGAGTCACTAGCTCGGCCCCCGCATTTCTCTATTCCTCGTTGCTTTTCAGTGGCATTGTCTGGCCCTTCAAGGGAAGCTCCTTGTGCAAGTATCAATGGCCATGCCAGCACCCTATGCCTGACCCCTTCTCAGCCTCTGAACAGCCTCATTTCACCCCACGAACAGAACCGGGCTCTGGGAAATATTTCCTCAACATTCACACGGAGGAAGAGGGATATAAAGAAACTTTTCAGCCCCTGCAATTATCTTGCCCTACTTAAGTGCTCACTTTAGTCTTCGACAAAACAAAACATTTATAGAGTGTCTTTCTACAGACCAGACAACCTATTCACACCTAATAAAAGAAGAATCAAGTGGAGTTTTCTATTTGGCGAGTGTTTTGCATTTTAGGATACAAAGCATTTCCCTTCACCCAATGGCTTCACTTGAGCAGCTTTTATTAGGACAACACTTGTTAACATAAAGCAAAATGACAGTCCCCAGCATTTACATTTACCTAATTCCCATTCTGTTTTATTGCAATGCACGACTTCTGAACCCCTTTTCTAATAAACTGCTTTCATCTTAAAACCCACCAAACTTGTGTATCTCTGATGCTCCTTTGTTCTTAAGCAACACACAAAATCCAAGCAACATTAACAGGCCAGTTTTTGGTGGAGCATCACCATGTTGCTTCCCCATAAAGTCTCTCCTGTGAGATGAGGAACTTCATTATCCTGCACTTCACTATCCTGCAGTAGGTCAATTGTAGTCAATCAACTCTTGTGCATTACTTAATCCCAAACTGCTACTAATTCCAGGTCTTTGGTGCTCTAAGCACAAATAAACCACAAGCGTCTGAAAGATGGAAAAATCCCCTTCTCTTAGACAAGACCTTTTTTCAACCCGTACGCATTTGAACAAAAAGATTATTTAACAAATAGACTTCTGAGGAATGTCAAGGAGACTTACAAGTAACATAAACACTCTGGTTTTCACGTAAGCATACAGTAAACAAAGTCAAATGCAGAATAATGAGGAAATAAAAATTATTAATCTAGTGCTACAACTATTAAAAAAAAAAGCCACATGCACCTGTTCTACCTCTCAAAATGACTTTTTTCCCCAAGAGAATACCAACAAGAAACGGCAACAGACTGTATCAAGTATTGTCATACAGCAAGAAGAATATGCCAGAAGACAACAGAATACAATTATCCACATTGGAGATTAAGCCAGAACGTCTTTCCAAACATATCAAATAAATCAAGGGTATGTATATAACGACTGACATTTATCAATACATTTAAGGCCCAGTACAGTGCAGCTCCAATATATAAAAACTTATACTGCAAGACAACTCCTTTCTACCCCTACATGAAGTTTATTCTAGCACAGGTGTTTGGGGTTTTGTCTGAGTTTTTTTTCCCTTTAAAGAAAAAAAGAAATCAAATTATTATGTTCAAGTTTTCTGTCATGGGTAGTTTTCCTGCAATTTTTACAGTAATTCTGTACTTTTAATCAACAATATTTTTAGTCACAAATTCAGTTTTAAGCCTCAAGATACCACCTACAGAGATAGCACCCAAATGTACCCAGTGCTACGGGAACCCCTTTCAATTCTTTGCCTTTGTATCACCTTACTCTGTGTTAAAAAAAGGGTTAACATACAGTACTCTTCACAATATCTATTAGTGCAAAAACTTCTTCTGTTGTACTATGCATAAATGTTGACTTACTTTGCAAATAAGCAGGGCTTTCAGCAAATAATCTTTCAACATTCTCCATTCCAGACATTTTTCCCTGTATCAATCATGCACACAACACCTATGACAATCCTGCTGCTGCACAGCTGTCATGTGCATGCCTGTACAACCTTCAACTCCACAACTATTAAAACACAGCAAGGTCTAATCAGCTGCTCAGTCCTCAAATTCATGTATATAAACCGTCAGGCATGTAAGGCAGAGGAAAAAAACCTCATTATTAATATATTGTATAGTATTTGTATTATACAGTTATTATTTTTATTAGTATGAAAAAAGCATGTAGACAGAACTTCTTCCCTCACAGGTACCCAGTGCCAGCAGAGGTGAATTACAGCAATAATGAGCACAACAGAATTTTCACATATGAGAAATTGGCTGGCTGCCTTTACACCTCAAGCTTATCCTAAGAATTAACCTTCTTGTCAGACCCACTAAATTTCCATCAACCTTCTGTTGCTATTACTAGCAGACATGCACAGAGTTTCCAGAAGGCATAATTTGACTAGGAGGGATCCTGTCTCTAAGTCTGCAAAAGTAGTCCCTGCCCAGACAATGCAATTTTTTGATCTCAGAGTTGCTAAAAAAAACAGGTCTCTCCTCCACTTTTACCACTGCTCATCTTTCCTTATTATCCACCTTCTAAGTCCTCTGCCTTGCTGGTCAAGGTGCAGACAGGCTGAAGAGGGAGCTCTCAATCTCTACTCAGTAAGAAAGAAAGTCAAAAAGGCACATCTAACACTTTCTGAGCTGTCTGCAAACTACACAGGAGAAAGTATTAGCTTACCTCCCTTGAAAAGTTATGATCAGGTGAGCCTGGTAAAAAATAAGGACTACATGAACCCAAGTAAAAAACCTTTATGAGCTTCCCTTTATCTTGGAAATGAAGTGTCACTGGGAATACAACATCTCCATCAGTGAGCACAAAAGCAAAGCCTCGTACTAAAAGTTGGCTTAAGATTTTTGTAGTAAAAATGCTTTATGTTTTCCAACTTAACACAATCTGCAGATCTCACCTATAAAAAGCTTGAAAACTAATGTACTAAACCCATCAAAATGCAACATTTGAATAGAGGGTTACACGTTCCATTACTCTCCCAAGAAAGCTTCAAAATGCCAATTTGGAAGACAGATCAGCTAAACTTCAGGTAGGAACTTTAAAAGTCTGTAACAGTTAATTTAATGCCTACTTGCAATGCATTCATCCTAAAGCCAGACATCAGAGCTATTTTTATACTTCCACAAGAAAAAATACACGGTCCCAATTAAATTTAAAAAAAAAAAGCTGTTAAGCTGTTAATTTTTATGAATGTGTTGAAGTGTCACTTGGAAATTATAAGAAGACTTAATATTTGAAAGATGACAAAATAAGCTCCCTTTAGACTTTTTCTCTCTGTTAGGAAATTTATCTTTGTAACAGATAGCTACACAGTGCTATACCATGGATCAGTATTAGCCACCAAATCCCACAACATTAGAAACCAGTAACTCTCAATCACAGTAAGAGATGCAATGGGTTTGGTAGAATGATATA
>VXAU01000814.1:79361-111861 GCA_013399695.1 Formicarius rufipectus | reverse complement strand
CTGTACTATGCAAAGAGCTCAGTTTCCTAATAAATGAGGAACATACCAATGACTGCAAAACTGATGCTTACATGGCTGATTTCAGGGTATAAACGACTGTGTTAAACATCTCATTATAAATTCCCAAACCTACAATTACATTGTTAGATGGGTAAAAGATTCCTTCACTTTGAGCCAATGTGAAAAACTTGGTGAAAGAAACCATTTTTATATTTACTTGTAACTGAGGTTTTTGGAAAGGATCTACTTTGCAGGGCCCCAACTGTGATGAAGTTTCCTCCTAGTCTGGTTTTCACTTGTCTTTCAGAAATGTTGCTACATGTATTATAGGCAAAATGTTTTTATTACAAACTGCACTATGCATGTCACACCTGTATACATAATTTCTTAATTCCTCTATGGACCTTAATTACTGATAAATAGTTCTTTAAATCAAAGAGTTCATTTGGTACCTGTGGAGAATGTCACAGACTCAGAAACTCTGCTGAGACCTTGTTTTCTGAATACATGCAGAACAAAGATGCAATGGGTACAGGGAATGGCACCACAACCTTGCCCTGCAGCAGGTACCCAGCCTTTCCAAAACCATCATCTCCCATTGGAAAGTGGCCAACTCCTACTGTGATTTATTTCTTCCCTACTTTATGGAGCTAGCACAACACACCCAACATGAAGCAGATACCTCTCTAGCAACTGTAGAACTTCTTTTATACAGAGTAAATAGAAAAGTGAATTCTAATTCGAGCGAGAGATGGTGAGGTGAACAGGTTTCCACATCCCCCTGCCGTGTTTATAAATCATGCAAACTGTATTACTTATACAGTGGAAAGTTTTACAAATCCTAACACTGTTTCAGTTTTGCATAACCATGTTTTACACAAGATGTTTTACTGTCCTCCCAGCCTTTACAGTGTATATGCAGCTAAGTATCTATGTATATCTGTACCAGAGCCCACTCTCAATTCTTCAGCATTAAAGGAACAGGCAATATTAATTGAACAAGAAATGCATGTTTTGAGGAAGACAACAATATTGTATCAACTATATAACCCATCTGGTAAAAGTGAATTAAACCATTAGGGTATCTTCCTACAGAGTTCCTCATTGCATCCACGAGGTTTGTCTTAGAAAAGAGTTAATCAGGCTGGAATTAAAAAAAAAAGCTCCATCTTCAACACTAACGCATTTACACAAAACACCCTTACTCACTTCACTCCCTAAGGATTTTTACTGGCATTGTAGTATTTTTCTGCAAGTACCTCTGTGATACAAAGTGCTAGCCATTGATTCTGAAAGATCATATGGGAACAAAATATGACAATGAATACATCATGACAACAACGTAATGTCAAAAATAACGATGACATTCAGCTTCCCATGGAATATGCACATTCCTCCTACATGAAAATCAAAGTCATGACATTTCACATTAAAGAGGCAACAAAAAGATGTACAAGTATCCCTTCTCAGAAACATTTCTGCAAAGGTAGGCAGCTGAGCAGTATGGAACTCCCTCTTTGATTTATGACCATTTCCTTTATCCTGAAAGGAGCTGATGTAATACAAAGACTTTTAACAATAAAAAGTAATGTAAGACCCAGTGTTATATTTGCATCTAGGTCACCAACTCTACAGAACAGAAAACAAACGTGAGTTTACAAATGAGAGACTTCAAGCAGTGCCCTGCCCCTGAAGCCTCCTTAGTGCACTCTAGGAGCAAACTGAAGTTGTACCTGAGTGGAGTTAGATAGTTGGTTTTTCCACGGCTCCTCTGCGCTGCTGGTCAGGTTTGTGCGGTTATGAGGTAGAGAGAGTGCGTTTCGCTGCAGGTAAGGCACGTTTCCATTACTTCCACTTTCTGTTATGTGATTATTGCCTATCAAAATAGTGTCTGTACTACCCAGCGTTCTTGCTGTGCTGCAGGGAATGGAGCCTGCTGGAAAGGGTCCATTAGCCAGAGGCTGCCCAGGGCAGGCAGGACGGATTCCACGCTGAGCGACATTAGGCACTCTGGTTAGAGCAACCTGCGGCTGCTGACCAGAGACAGAGTTTGTAGGCAGTGATGAATCAGCTGTTGGCCCATTAGGAATTCCAGTAGATCGTACCTGTGCAACTCCTGTTTGTCTCATCTAATGGAACAGGAACAAAGCACAAGAACATTGGCTGCAGAATTTAGAAAGAAAGGATCATACAAGGTTTGTGCACTTTAGTGCACCGGTCAATCCCGATTTTATACATCTTCACAGCTGCCTTTGAGAACCAGGATGGCTGTCATGCTCATTAAAGTGCTAAGCACATTTTTAATGAAAAGCTATCAGCACACTTTTCTTCTGGGCCCTTTAGATTGAGGGTTTTACTGCAGAAGCTGGACACAGGGAGAGAGAAGTGAACGACGACAGGAGCAGAGAGATGCTGCAATAGCACCTACTACAACTACGTATTTTTCAAGTAGGACTGCTTTTAGATTTGTCCACTCAATTTAGTCTGAAAGTGCGGTTTGAAACTTTTACATTAGCTGGCAGTCTTATAATAAAACACAGCTAAACCCATTATGTTTCAACCACTAATCCACAATTATACTTCATACAAAAAAAGGACAAATTAACATAATGCAGCAAAAGGTGTGAGAACTCTGTAAAACAGCAATTCTTCAGAATTCAAGAAACACAACAGACACCATTAATGAGAGAAGTTTTGTAGAAGAGAAAAAATATTTTTGTTCTCACCTGCTGGTGTTGCTGCATCAAGACAAACTGACTCTCCAGCTGTTCCAGCATAAGTTTCTGTGCTGGATTTAGATTATTTCGGTTTGCACGCAGCTGTTCCAAGTGCTATAAAAATAGCAGCGTGGATCAGAATTGTTAAAATTGCATTTTTTTTTAATAACTTTCTTGCACACAATACTAACAAGTTACCATGAAGATGTGAATTGTAAAGCTGAAAACAAACTGAGATCTGTTGCACACTCAAACATCTTTCCACACACTAATCTGCAATCACATCTTAATACCAGTTACTAAAACTAAAGACTCTAAATTACTTGAGCACGTAATTATTATTACCACACTAAAATTAAGTGCATTGGTACTGTAAAAGAAAACTACATTCAAGTATGATTATATGGAATTCTTATCCTAATTATGTATATTTTAATACCTTTTTGTGCTGTAATTCTTTTATTAATACTCTTCATCACAAAGTGAATTAAATCTATAGTCACACATGGAAACTTCCCCAGAAAATATAAAAAACAAACTCAGAAAACTCTGTTACTTAATTACAGAGACCAATATCTTAAGTTACAATACTGATCTCATTTGCGGTTGACAAATTTAAGGATTTATTATAAAAAAATCTCTGTATTAATTCTAAACTACTCAGTACACCCCCCATCATTCTACCAGTAAGTCTGCTGCTGTTAAATGGTACAACTTAAAAAGAGGATAAAGATGGTTCATGTCACGCTCCCTGGATCAGCAGCAGCTTCCACTCTGAAGCCCCTCTGGAGGGGACTGCAATGAATTAGACATTTATATATATATATATATAGTCATATTCATCCAGCGACTGAGCTGCCACTTTTGGAAGGCCGACTTAAGAGATGGAAAAAGGTTTTATTCACGCTCCTCTTTTATCGTGTATTTTTGGCTCTCCTATTCATGTGCGCTGGAACTTGGTCAAGCTGTTGCCAGCAAGTCCAGTAACTGTACTTGGGCAGAGGGATCTGCTTAGGCTCTCCTTAGAGGAGAAGCTGGATATGGAAAAAGGTCAAAGTGAACAGGGGGAAAAGTAGCAGGATATAAAATAAGCAGAGAGAAACAATGAGGATGCTTGGAGGGAAAGATCCAAAAGAATGACTGAGGAAGGACCAAAGCAGTGTGGAGATGCGAGGGGAAAATTATACAGTATAATAAAGCCAGTACTGCTGAGACAGAGTAACATCTTAAGAACTATATTGGAATTGAGGGGGACACTGCTCAGTCAATCAGAATGCCTTCTGCCTCTGCACTGTGTTCCCTTCTACTTTTTTTTGCATCAAAAGCAGTACCAATAATACATGGGTAAAAGTTTCCAGCTAGGCCTGATTTTCAAACTATGGGATTCCTCCTGAAGCTCACAGCATCCCCTAATGAACTGAAGAGACAACAAAATACTGTAACAAAAAATACCTGAAATAAGATTTCCAAACTAAAATCTATCATTTCATATTATTTCATTGTATGAGATGACATGACAGACAGAAAAGCAGTACCAGATTTCATTTGAGTAATTGCGTTTTGTAGAATGCACTTGTTTGTTTATGCAGTTTGACAGGAGAAGCTACCTCAGAGAAAAAAGGATGATATTACAATACTTCTGCACCTCTTTCAATATCCCTCACATTACAGAAACTCACAAAACTCACTTGGCACACAAGAATGACAATTTGCATGTTTATCTTTGAAACACTGTAATAAAAAAGAGTTAAAGAATGTATGTTCTTACTTTATAAATTATAGAATTCATACAATGCAGGTGTTCAGTTTCTGCTAGAGCTCATTTATTTTACTACAGATCTCATCTCACCTAGAGAAGCCATAAATATTAGAACAACTTGAATTACACCCTGGGCATTACTTGGGAAGTATTTCACACTGAATTTCAGAAATGTGAAACTGAAACATTTCCCAGAATTATTTTCTTAAAAGGAAGAAGGAAAGGAACAAAAAATACATCAGAACTTCTGAAGATCTTCCATACTTACCTGTAATTTCTGTGGTGTCAAGCACCAAGAATGAATTTGTTGCTGTACAGGAGGATGTGACACTGTATGGCCACTGCTCCAGACATCTGAAGTATTCTGAGAGAAAATATTACATTAAAATGTGTGACTATCAAAGGGTCAACCTAATTTCTTTTACTATCTAGATTTTACCTTACTTATGAAAGAACTAGTCATTATTTCAAGAATAACAATAGCAATAAGGAATATACTAAAATACAACAAGACTCATTCTATCGTTCCCAACAGTATCTGAGGAAAAAGTTAATGATACCTAATATCATAATGAGAAACAAGCAAATCAAATTATGCAATTAACTCAAACGTATGCTACTTTTAAAACTGAATGCTTTATCTACTGTAACACTACTACATGATGATGAAACACTTGAATTCTAAATATAAGCAAAGGCAATAAGACAGGATGACATGATTGTCTCCCTCTCCATCATCTACATCAGACTACAACTGTACTTCTTCACTTACAAAGCTCGGACTGCAGTATAGTTACACTGACCTGCACTGCCCTCATGCACTTCCTGTCTGAACTGGAATCTGATTAAACACATCACTGAAAATTATTTTTTTTTTCAAATTTCTAAAAACATTCCCCACCTTGATGCCAAAGGATTAAAATTTACTGCACAAATTCTGTGCATGTTGCATCATTTGAATACATATTTCCATAAAATTTTGGTAGGGGGCTCCAGTTCATCGGAATATATACCTTTGTTGGACTAGATGTTCTTTTCCTCTTGGCAGGACTGGTCAGGTCATCTACTTGGCTAGAAGGAATCATGTGTAGTGGCAAGGATTGCTGTGAAATTGGTGTTTGAGTGAGGCCTAGTACAGGTTCAGTATTTGGATGATGAGGTTTACAAGCCTAAGAATCACAGAAGGAAGACAAAAATATGGTTCTATATATTCTTAATGATTTCCTTTAAATTTTATAATTTTAACAGCCCAGATACATTAAAAGGGCCGAGCAGATATTCTGAAGCTGATCTCAATAACTGAAAAATCAGTTTCCATATGGTCATCAATGGAGGAATGTGTACCTTTCACGGGATTATTAAACCACTGCAGCATTTCTATTTAAGATGAAATCTTTTAAAATCATGAAAATCCACAAAGGTTCTAAATTGGTACCCCCATATTTCTCCCGCATTATAGGGAGCTTCTTGATCTCATATCCCTCTGCAAATAAATCAAAGGCCTCTTTTAAATAAAAGCCGATCCTGTGCTCAATAAAATAAGCTTGACCACTACCGATTGTAAAGAACCCTTAAAGCTGGGCACCTGCAGAACATAACCCAACTTCTCACCTGCTGTGCTGTGTTCATGGCACCCTGCCTGGAGGTAAGCTCTGCGGGGATTGGTAGGCTCCATGCCTCCTCAATACTAGGAAGTAATTTAGTTTTATTCTGTAGACTACCTTGTGGAAGGTTACACAACTGAGCCTAGGAAAAATTATGTAAAAAGCAAATTTAACACAAGCCTACTTTAGTAAGAGCAAGTCCATGAAATCTTCCTAAATGCTGTAGCTAATTATGTCTTAAAGAGAGGATAGATTTAAAATTTTGGGTTTTAGAAAGGTGCTAAGTATAAAGAGGGTAACCAGAATATAAACCTTTGTGAGAATCAGAACAAAGATGAGCTCTGGATTCAGAGGTCTCATAATTCCTCTTTTTCTGAAATTGCAAACAAGAGTGAAAGATAGTGTGTGCGTATTCTCACTATATGTTATGAGAACTTAAAAATGTAGACAATACAAAGAAAAAAAGCAAAGTGATGTACAACAGTATGCTTTGATTAAATGGGCGAAATAGGGTTTATAAGGAATTAAGTTCCACTTAAAAATGAAGAAATAAAATATTACAGGCTATGATATGCTTACAGTACGCATGGAAACAGGTTATACACACCACAAACAACTGCAAGTTAAATTTGGGTGTCACTTCTCCCCTCCCCTCTTGCTGTGCATTTGGAAGAGTATTGCCCCCTTCTTAAAAACATTGGTTTTACCTGTAAATACTTTATCCGTGCTGCAAGTGCAGAGGTATTACTACAATTTTTGCTCCTAGTTGCATTTAAGTAGCATTTAATGGCATCCTGAGGCTGGTTGCAGGACTCATAGAGTGTGCCTAGGTCCATCCAGGCTGCAGCATGGCCATGGTCCAATTGTACAGCACAGATATAGGCCTGTAAAGCATCCATAGGCTGATTTTGCTGTTGGTACAGCACACTGAATAGAAAGATTAGTGAAGTCGAGAATTAATAACAAAATCAAAATACAAACAACTCAAATACACATATACCACCCCACCACCACCTCCTCCGCCCCTTAATGAATTTTGGCAACATGTAAATCACAGAAACAACACAGAAAATTTTAACATGTCAAATTCATCTATACATAGCATATTCAGTATTTTAAAAAATTGAGAAAGCAAATATAAATTCATTATTTAAACTTCAAATCAGACAAGTCTGACAACATGAAGGTATAAATAAAAAAAGCTTTACAGTCCCTCTGAGTACAGAAAAGATTTAAAAAGCTGATATTCTTTATTTATAACTATTTGCATTATATTATATCACTGTATTACCCTGTATCATTCTTACCCTATAGAACACCATGTATCTGCACTTGCTTCTGATTTATCAATAGATTGCCTATAAGATATAAAGGCATCCTGAACTTTCCCAATACTTGAATAGCACCTGGGAGAAGAAAAAAAAGAACTCTGGTAATATTTAGAGAAGGCAATCATTGAGGATGGCTTACCAAGACTGATTTCATAAATGTTAAGTCATGCAAACACATTCTCATCATTCCCTGTTTCTGAAAGCCAGACACAAGCAGGCTAAAACATACTAACATGTATTACTAATTACTTGAGAAGTACACCAAAAGTGCTTAAACCCCAGATTACTGCATTTGTAAGGAAAACAATCATGTCACAGTTGAAAGACTTACATTTCCTTTGCTTTTGATACCTTATCAGTCAATAAGGACAGTATTTATCTACAGATATCATTATAAAGAAACAACTAAGTTACTTATTTTATCAAACACTCGGTTATAAAACTTTATGTTCTACAAGACAGAATTATTGGGAGATATTGAGCAACCCCATCAGGATGGTTCCTGATTGCTGGGAACCTTTTTATGTGAATTTCTTGCATCTCAATAATATTCAAGTAATGAACAACAAACCAGTTACTTGTACTGCACATACAGAGTACCAAATTTTGGAAAAAAAAAAATCATGCTACTCCGAACTTTTTTTTATACTTTCTTACTTTAATATTTTTATGTACAAATTCAAAGGTATTATGGCATTAAAGAGACCTACAATTATACCAGAGGCAATAATACCTACTGCTTTAAAATTAAAAGCTTCAAATAAAGTCAAGATCAAATATCTATATATACATATTTTCCAGTTTAAACTACAACAGCTGTGTCCTGTATTGTAACAAGTTTCCCTGTTGTAGAAAGAATTGACAACTTTCAAAACACACCAATAACAACAGATTTATTCTAGGAAAAATAAAGACCAAGAGGAACAATACAGGCAAGGTTTGTCAAACATGCTACACGCTTTCCTAGGAAAGGAATACAATAAAATATAGCATTTCTTTGCCTAAAAACAACCATTAAGTCTGAATACAATGTTTCAGAAGACCATTTTAATCACAATGTAACCCAATTTCCAACAGATGTGTTTCACTCTGCTGGTTTATCAGGTACATAAGGCTTCTCATTAGAATAGCACTAACATCAGGCCCCAGCCGGAACTTGGGGTGATGGGAGTCTTTCCAGTGGGAGGGGAGGATAGTGGTGATATGTTTTTGAAAGGTAGCTTTAAACCAACTTGCCATCCAATCTAGACAACCAGCAGAGGAAGGAGTAACACAAGGGAATACATGAGGAAGGAAAAAGAGTAAATGCACAGCCTCATAACACTCTTTCTTTCCTTTTCTCCTGCCAGCAGATGCAACAGAGAAATGGGGCACAGCAACATTTTTGCTCTAGTCCTCCCTGTAAAGCGTAAGAGATGCTCCAACTACATTTTCCACCCCATTTCCTGTGTGTCCCCCCTTGCCTGCAGGGTCCTAGGTTTGACAGTGACCACGTGTAAGCTGTGGCACTCCAGGGCTGGAGCTCTGTAGCTGCACACAGAGAGCTTGCCCTGCCTCCTCTGTCCTGCCATCTAAGAACTCAACTAGCTCGGGGCATGTGCCATGGGACTACTGAAGGACAGACAGGGTTTCAGCCCAGTAGAAGATCAGATGGCTCATTTTCCCCTTCCCCTTCACCCTCGGTGCTGGTGTTCCTTCCTCAGCATGCAGACAGCTGGCTGAAGAGCTCTGTCTTACAGAACAGCTGGAAGAATACAGCTAGCATGACAAAACCAAGAACAGTTTTATGTGACCAGAGTGTTCAAGAACATCACCTGGAAGATACTGAGCCTTTTGCCTCATTCTTTTCTGATAAATTTCTCAACAGAACTGACCTACTCACATAAGGAATTGAATTGTCCTCAAGGCTTTCTCCACAATTTGATTATTTCAAGAGTTACTGCTGGTTTGTGTAAAGTAGTCTATTTTCTTAAAAAGGAGGTCAAGAAAACTCATCAAATTGATATGATTTACATCTCAGAGTAAATTACTTTTCAAGTAAAAAATATTGTCTGGAAGCACATAGTTAATGGAAAACTTATACAGAAATGAAAATGGGTTAGTCTGAGTAATCTTGGCCTAATGTGCAATTGCAGTGTATGTACTTTATAAATGGATTTATAGCTAGGAAAATATTTGTACTTTAGTGCAAAAACTGACTGAGATTAAGCCTGGGATTCTGAGAAAATAAAAAGAACTGTGAAAAAGGTAATGATGAAAAGTAACAACATTCACACAGCATTTACAAAAGAGAGATAGAGAATAGAAGATGTGGGGGGAGGAGGAGAAACAGGCAAAACCAGGCAGGGCATATTCAGATTACTGTAAATGTGCAGATTGAATAGTAACTACAAATAAAAGCAGGATCACTTGGGTAACATATTTCAACTTCTAATCTGTATTCATCCCAAGTATGTTAGCACCTTGTATTTTGATATACTTCCCAGAAAATGTAAGACTTCAGCACATACATACACCCTTGCCCTTCACTTTTCCTGTGAAAGGATTAAGAGGAAAAACCCACAAAAAGGAGTATCCTCAAAAAATTTACAAATCTATAGTTACAGTGTTTCTAAAGTCTTTCCTCACCTTCCAAGGAAATACCAGGATTGACCAGAATTTGGATCTGCTTCTAGAGATTTCTGGAGATACTGTATAGCATAGCTTTCCTTGGTTGCCTTGTCTCCAAGCTGATCCACGGTGTGATGCATCCAGCCTACAAAGAGAATCCATAAACGGTAGAAGTGAAATTCCCCAAGACCTTTCAATATTTTGGCAGAGCAGGAAATTCACAGTGTCGATGTCTCTTTAAAAATAGGAATACCAAACAAGAAAATCACTTATGTGTAATATTATCAATGAAATTTTAAACTTTGAAAGGTCTATACTAGAATTACAGAACAAAAAGGACACAAAGTTAAAATTGTGTTCATGTACTTTTAAAGCATTTCTTAAAAAATAATATTCTATGACATCAGTAGCCTAATTATGAACTGCTCAATCTTCTACTACAAAAAATGAACCTGAAAGTTTTAACTTTCTTCCTCTGAACACAAACACCTTCCCTGACACTGAAAAATGCCACCACCATTCTCCCTGTCACACCTATCATAATATACATATATACAATATGCAATATATACGCAATGTAACATCTACATATTATGCTGTTTACTCCTTTTCTTCTAAATCCTCATATTTGACCTGTATCTACATCTGGACTAAGAATGTCTGCATCCTCACTTAAACCTTTCTTACATTGTCATTTCATCTTCATTACTGCAACATCATTCCTGCTCACCCCGACAAATGCAATCACCTCTCATCTACATAACAAATTCATCCAACCACACATCATATTCTTTCAAAGGCCTTTTCTTCTTTCATTACATTAGACAAGTTATTAATCCCCACTTTAAAAGGCCTCCCACAATCCATTCTCCCAAATAATATTTTCCTTGCTATTAAAACACATCTCTGCTCTAGCACTGACACAAGACTTGGTTACCATTTCCAATAAAGCACCTTCATCACCTTCTCGAGCTGCTCCTCATCTGCCTCTATGATCAGAAGAATTCCTTCAAGCAGCCACAAAACCATCTCACTGCTGGTCATACAGTGAGTACAAACAAGGAAATCCTTTGTGGAAGGCAGCTGGTTTGCCGAAATCACACCACAATGCTCAGCAATGTTTGCTCCATATCCACCCATCTGTCTCAACAGTCCAGTGCTTTTCAGCCAATACTTGTCAAATGTGAGATGTTACAAAGGACTGTCCCTATGTGTTTACAGTGTCCTACCCATAAATGGTCCATGATAGCAGTTTCATAAACTACACAGGGCTGGTATAAAGTTCTTGTCACCAACAGAGTTGTACACACGCCTGCTCTGCATGTCCATTTAAACCTTTGTGAGCTGAACTTCAGCATCCTATGGTTATCTAAGCTTTCTGACAAAGCCTAACTATGAGGTAATACCACTCAAAGGATCAGATAAGACTGAGATCTCATCTGAAATGCCGAAGTAGGTGAGACTGAGAACTGAACTGATGGGTATTTGTAACTTTAGTTCAGTCTCTGTAATTAGACTATGCCTTAAGTATTTTATTCTGCTCTATACAGCTTGATTTTTATTCCATGGGTTCACAATTGTTAACAGACACCACGATCCTTCTGCAAACTTCCAAGCTTTAAAAAAGACAACCTAAAACAAAATTGCATCTACAGAATATCATCTGCCTGGGGTTTAAGAGGAAATTGGTCACAAGCAGAACTTCAAGTATTTCATGGACTGCAAGAAATGTCAGGTTAGGAGTCAAGTGGTTACAGTACTAAAAAAAAAAAGTACTTTGTCTTGACTGCAGATCAATCAAGTCAAAACTCTACCAATCAGGAAAAAAAAGAAAGTAAAAGAACCCAGGGATTTCTGCAGAGATATAACATACACCATTTTTTGTCATACACTTAGTAAACAAGCTATGATTTTGATTCAAATCCAAAGCCTCTGATGCTCTTAAGAATACAGAAAAAACTCATGGCTTTAAGAAAACAGGCTTATGTGAGGTTAGTTATCGGAATTCACCTGTGTAACTGTTCTTTAAGGATATATATGTACCAGCTGTTGTGCCAGGCAAAGCCTGAGATAAAGGTAACAGTTCAGGGATTACAAACAAGGGTAAAAAAAGACATTAAACAACTTCCTGTATCTTTGAAAATGTTGTGTGCCTGTTTTATGTTTCATCAGAACCTTGATGGATTGAAAGATAATGTCTTGTATCTTCAGGAGATCTTTACTGAGGTTGACTGATAAAAAGAACAAATCTATTTCTAGGAGCCAGAAATGAGAACCAGCAATGCCTATCTGGTTTCACTGCTGAAACAAGGGTTGCTTCCCAGTTTTATCTTTCTGCACAGGGAGGTGAAAAATGCAGAACGCAAGAGAGGCAGAGCAAACAAAAGTTTTTTACTGGACCAGCACAGGTAAAGCAAACTGCACCTCTTCTTCACGTGCATAAAGTGAAGAATGTACATAAAGAAAGTGATGGAAAACTCCTGGCAAGTTGTAGGAGATGTAACTCCAGTTCCTAACCAGCACATTGACAGCTCTTCCACTCTCAGGGCATTTTCAATACAATAAACAAACCCACGGACTTCGTCCATACTTCACACACATTCCATGCTCTTTTCCAAGTCTTTACAATCTCATTTGGAAAAAATCCCTCTGCTCTGCTAGTGGTAGAAGGGCCTTTTTAATGCTTATCAATCACTCTCATGCTGCATTTGTGACAATTGCTTTTCCGCTGTAAACATGACTGCCTCTGAAGAGATGAACCTCTTCCCCAGTTCCTGAGATGTCTCATTCAATTACACAGACACTACCTAGGAATGCCCCTTGCCAAAAATTTCCAGGAGGGTGATCTGGGAACCTCTAAGCAGATGTTTATGTTGTTCTTACACTCTTCTTTATACAACAGCTGAGTAAAACTGGAGAAGAAATACCAGGACAGATTTGATCTTCAGTCTTATTAAATTAATGCAATTTTGGGCAAAGTGGTGAAGAGAATTGTTATCGGCAACGCAAACAGAATAGCAAAAAGGACGAGAAACCAACTGCCCTTATCCAACCGTACAGATCTTACTGTTACATCTACCTGAACTAGTCAGCACGAATCAGCTCAACTGGGTATGTGCTTATCTGGGAATCACAGGTTCTCCTCCACAGTCGCAGCTTTGGAACCAGCAACAGGAGCAAAGACTTTAATAATTCCCTCACAAGACATCTGAACTTGCCTAAATTCTAACTGTTTCAATAAACATTAACTAGCTAAGGAAAATAAACAAAGGCTGTTTTGTTGCCAAAACTGTTTGTTTTGTTTGGTTTGGTTTTTTTTTTTCTGTAAAAGCAGTAAAAAAACCTAAAAAACTGAATGTTTTGACTGGGTTTTGCAAGTAGCATTCTGGCAGATGGCAGGTATTTTCTATTATTTCCTCTAAGCAGCCGTGCACCACCCAGACTTTGCTTCCTGAGGAGGTGTTTTTCTGACCAGCTGCTAAAAACTAAATCTGCGATAAACACCATACTCTGAATAAATACCACTGTTAACAGAGAACAGCAAAAGAAACAGCATTATTCCTTGAATGTTCTGGTTAAGACCACTCTATCCCTTTCTCCACAGAGGAGCTGCCCACACAACAAAACTGGGTGACCTATGCTGATTGAATAAAGAGAGTTAATCCAGTTTCCAGACAGCAGACAATTCTCAAAGTCACTGCTCTTACTGCTCACATAGAGACCTGTGGCAGGATTTTATGAATGCAGCCATGTGCCTTTGCTTCTATTGTGGCAACATACATCAAACAGAGCTGAAAAAGGACTGCTCAGCTCTTTTGAGCAGCCTGTCTTCCACTGATGAGACGTACAGCCCTTCTGGATGAAACTGCTGACAATTTATACTTGGTGACATAATACCAAGCTAAAAAAAAAAAATAATTCAAAGGGCTTATTGAAAGATAAGCAGCACTATCCTGTGCCAGCAAAAAGACCAGCACCCAGAGTCCTGCAGCAAACTCCTCCCGCATTTTCATTTGTGATTTCACACAGAAGACTCCAAGTTAGCCCACTAATTCTGACGTTTTGTCACAAATGACAAATTACCCCACTCCAAACCCATACACAACCTGCACCACATTAAAAAAAGAAAGCACTGTGGCCATAACTTGGAGCCAGTTACAAATTTGAGTTAAATGACCACTATGTAAAGGGGAGAAAAATAAAAATGGGCATAAGCAGGCTAAATTAATATTTAGAATAATAAATTAGATGAAGAACATGGAGGAGGTGAATGAAGAAGTTCTGCACGGGGTTGAACAATTTTTACAAAATATTCTGGAAATATTTTATAAGGTATATAGGATCCAAGTACTTTATTCTACCCACCCACTAGAAATTTTGGTCTAAAAGTTATTTAGCAGCTTTCTATAAATACAGAAAATGACCATTCTTTAAAAATATTTCCTTTTCACTTTTAATGTGTTTTCTTTTATGGAATCTGATGATAAATCTTTCAGTTACAGAAATAGGTTTGCATTACACAGTGTAACTAGAGAGAAAGAAAAGGCAAATTTTTCATTTGTCAAGTTCTTCTAGTCTGCACCAGAGAAGAGTATTTTGGTTTACTGCATTTAACCTGGCTTTCCAGGGGATGTTGTTGGGAGGCAGAACAGAGAACACAGAATTCCAACTGCTGCACTCTTTCTCTGACCACCCCCTTCACTGCCCAGAATCTGTCACACACGTACTGCAGCAAATCTAAGAGCTTTTTAATTCTCTAAGTTTATTTAAAATATTTTCCTCCTCTCTTATTTACTTAATTGCCTACTGTTACATATTCTATTTTGGGTGACAAAACCTCACGGATCATAGTCAGTGTGTCTAAGACTCGCTTTGGAAATAAAGCCTTAAAACACACTGCTGAAGGCAGAGATGGAGAAACAGAACACAGAGGAAAACACAAGTCCATTTTACATACCTAACTGCTGTAAGACAGTTGCTTTTACTTGTGCAGGAAGGTTTTCGATCTGCAAAAGCTGTTCATAAGCTTCCTTTGCAGAGTGATACTTTCTCTGCAAAAGGAAAAAAGTAAATGGATTAATCATAGAGCTTACAACAGATCACCAATAGCAATGATTTCACAGCACTGACAGCACACAAACACATTGACAAAAAATTCTAGAAAAATTTTTTTTGCATACAGTGCATATGAAAGCTTTAATGAGTGGCGTGTGTATATATATATATGGGAAGAGAATAATTTCCATAAATATAGTATTTAATAGAAATCTGAAAATAATTGAGAGAAATTTGAAAATTATCAAATTTGGTCAACTCCTCAGACATGCACTATGCTACTTACACTAAAATGAATATTCTGCTTTTAAGGGGAATACTTAAATGTGAGTATACATCTGAGAAAGCCCTACATAAATGCCTCCCAGAGAATTTGTAACAGAAACAAAAATCATCGGTAATTGGTGGTTGGTGTAATTCTGCCTCTCTCCTTCCTTTGGTACATTTGAACTGCCTCTTGCAACATATTTGTTTTCCTGGTAAGAGTCCCACCATATGTAGAATTAACAGGATTATGCCTCGATAATGAAGGTATGTCATCATCTTATTATCTGCTATACAGTCTAAGTGTGCTTAAAGCCTAGAAACACTCAATTCTTAACTCCCCACACAAACAGGTGTTGGTACAGAAAACACATTTCCAGGTTAGGACTGGGGTCTTTATTGACTTCTCTGAACAGTATGAGCTGTTTTGTATGTATTAAAGGTTAAGGCTTCTCGACAGATGAATTACTTGGTAATAATATCAGCATTTATCTTTGCATTCCCTAACAATAACTGCTTAGCAGTGAATGTATTTTAAATGTTCAGTTCTTCTGTTCCTCCTCTCCCACAAGTATGCTTTCAGACGATTCAACATTAGACTTCATCCAGGCTAACAGATGAAGAGCATATTAAAATAAACAGGGCCACCAAAATGCAAATGCCCGTGGCTCAGTTACATTTGTTTTAAGCCCCAAGTGCACAGCAATGATACTGGTGTTTTAAAAGGGACTCTAAACAACATAAATACCTAGTAGAAGTTAAAAATATTACTAGGTTCTTGAAATCTCCAAATCACGAAAGACAACTGTGGTGCTTTTAAAACCTTATTCTAGTCAGGAAGAAAAATTAAAGCAGCAATTACATACTTTCAAATGGAACAAGGGGAAGTTGGTAGGAAAGATTTTTAATTGGTGTTCATGAAATGCAGATAACTGGTAAGAAAACAAATAATATAAATAAATAAAATATCCATGTCCAGCGAAAGAAAAACAATTAGGAAAAAATCTTAAATTTAGCATTGGGAACGAAATTTGTAGTTTATGACTATGAAGGATAAGCAAATGAACAGAAGTTCACTGTAGAGCATGAGAGCAGAGGCAGCAATCCAGATGTCAAATAGATAAGTATTAGTGCCTAAGAGTCACATCTTGAAAAAGATGTTTAAATTCCAGAGAGGACTCTGAAAGACCTACTAAAATAGAGCTTGTTTTTGAGATCTAGAATATTTTTTACTTCTATTTCACAGAATCAGAATGGTTTAGGTTGGAAGGGACCTTAAAGATCACCTAATTCCAAACACCCTGCCATGGGCAGGGACACCTTCCACTGGACCAGGTTGCTCAGAGCCCCAACCAATGTGGCTTTGAACACTCCCAGGTTTGGGGCATCCTGAGCTTCTTTGGGCAGCTGTTCCAGTGCCTCGACACCCTCACAGTGAAGAACTTTTTCCTTATGCCTGTATGTTCACTACAAAGCCCTTGATGTTGGGTTGCATCATGAATGGTCTTAGAAATGAAAAAGGGGAGGAGAACCAAACACAGCATCTGTCTTTAGACACCATATAAGCTTCCTCATTGCCACAGATAAAATGACAGAAACTGGCATTGAACACCCATAAAAACACACTGCTAATTCTGATCAGTACCAGGCTCATCTCTTGTTCAGAGGCTGGCAACCCACTATTTAAACCCCAGTACAGTGGTACTCAATTAAGGAATTAATTAGTTTTTGAATTAATATTAGAGAGTAGGTAATTTCCAAATATATAGAGGAGTTAAAAAAACACCTGTTTCATTGTGTCCTGTAAAAGACACCAAGCAACAGCCTGTCTCCAAAACCTCTCTTCATTGTGTCAGAGGTAATACCCAGAATGAAGTCAAGACTCTGGTGGTTCTCCGTTTCTCAAATTCCAGAAAACAAGATCCCCCTTCCCAAGAGAAGGGTCAGACAAAACAAATCCAACAGCAGAACCCACAGAAACGTTTTCGCTCTGGCTTGCAATACCTTGGAGTTCCCTCTGCCTGCAGCTGTCAGCCAGAAAGCACAGTGTCACACAAAGGTGCCAGAGGTGCTCCAGTGCCCAGGATGAAATCTGGGTGGTGGCCACACAGGAACCACAGCATTCTAAGAAGTTGCTTAATGGTGCTTTGGGTACTGTGCCATCAAAAGACAGCACTTACTTCATCAAGCTACTTTCCAACTGACTGAAAATACAGTTTATGTCTGTCATCCATTTCAATTATAAGAGGTTTTGTTTTCATGTCAACATTCCTTTTTCAGTCATATGATCCCTAAAAACGTGATAGAAGGGCATAAACTCTGGATTATATAACCAGTCAGTCAAATTGCAAATATACAATAGCTATTTCAGTAGCTACTTGGTTTTAATTTACTTGTGTGCTGGAAGCTCAGGAAGGGTTCAATAATTTCCCAAAAGATTCACCTAGAAACCCAGGATTTGATAGAGAACGAATGAGTTTTATGTGCTGTTGATCTCAGATCTCAAATGTCACATAGTTTCAGTAAAATTTAAAAATTGAAAAAAAAAAATTTAAATTTCATTTGACTTTGAAAATTTCATGTCAAATATGCTTAAAAGGCACCCAGGCAACTGTCTGGAATTGACTTTATGTGTGTGAGATACAGTACAAATATATATGAATGGAAAAACTACATATTCTTATATATATGACTTCTTAAATACAAATATAACTTCATAAAAAGATTTCCCTAAATGTTATATTTTGGGATTTTGTTTTTTGCATTCAATTGGGAAGAACAGTAAATATATGTTTATTAAAATAGCTGCTCCATTTTATAGCATGACAGTCCACGTACAAAGTATTTTTAATTTAGCCAAAGTAAATACAAGTTTCTTTAGTGATTCAAGACTTGAGTCTAACTTTAGTAAAGCATCTACAATCTGAATTCCAGAGACTGATTACATCATATAGTTCAAAACTCAACACACACTTTGTAACCATGAACTTAAAGCTTACCTGGATTTCATATAAGTGGGCAATGTGAAACTGAACTGTAAGAGTGGGAAAATGAAAATTATTAGTTTTAAGGAACAACAACCACCACGATCTGTTTTTTCAAGTGAGGAATAAACAATGTTTCAAATTTATTGATGCAAAACAGACAACTTCCATTTTGAAGATATAAAAACGTATTTGTTTCCATAGATATTTTACACTTATTATCCCAGAACTGACAGTAGATGAATATGTATCCCAGCAAAGCATGAAAATTGTAAACAGATATTGCAGAAAGGCAGCCCGTGGATTTTATCTGTATTCTGAAACACAGAGCCCATTAACCATTCAATAAACTTAGCAATAAAAATCTCTTTAAGCAGAGATGAACAATAAGAGAATGCAGGTAATGTTTTCTGTACGTATCAGAGTCAGAAATAAAGATTTTCATTCAACTGCACAGACAGACTAGCTGGGTTGCAGAACAGAAAGCTACCTTTTACACTGCCAGCTTAAATTTAGGTCTTTTTTCTTCCTTTTTAGGAATTGTCTTTCCCCAGTTGAACTGATCTAGAAGTGTTAATTACAGATGATATCGTTACTGTTAAACATCTTCAATTCCTGACACCAATTGCACAGAATGCAATAATACTACCAGCAGCTCTTGAAGGCAAGAAAATTGCTGGCTAGAAAACAAAAAATGGAAGCTGTTCAGGAGTAAAAGCAGAGGGAAAATTATCCCCATGCTGCTCAAATCATTACAGAAAAGGCTTGAGAACTGCTACCCTAGACCAGCTATGGACTGGTAGATAGCTAAAGCTAATTGAGATGAATGCAATCCTTATTCTGTTTTGATGAGGAAAGAAAAGTTCCTTTGAGACAGACTTCTGCCCCATGTTCCTGAGGATTACAAGTAAGAGAATACCTGTGTTTGAGCCAAGCTCAATTTATTTCAGTTACTCAGATTCCTTTCCCTTGAAGCTACAGAACTGTGTGACACCAAATTACCATATAGGTAATTTGGAGTGCCAGGGTATCTCTCTGGGTCATAGGGGAGGGGAAAATCTCCCTTTGTCAGCTGCTTTGTCCTTCACGATAAAGAAGGAAGCCGAGTGTAATTCAGAAAGCAGGTCAGAATGAAATGCATCATCTAAAATTTTAATCAACTTTTTGTGTTCATTGCTAAAGGGCACGTAACACAACCACCACATTCACCACGTCGTCAAACTTCACTCCATACTGATGAAAGAAAAAAATCCGGCTTTTGTTTCAGGAGTTCATGATCTAAAAAAAGTACTTCTTTAATTTTTTACCCTCTATCAAAACCCTTTCAGTGTGAAACTCCAAAATGAAGTCATGCCTTGTAGGAGAAAGAAATTGAAGGTGTCACATTAGAGACTGTCTAAATAGACAGAAGATATGATTAATACTCCAACATTTCTGCAAGGAACACACTGGATGTAATGCTGCAATGGGGCAGTGAAGTCTTTCCATGAGGCCAACCCCCTACACAAATCTGGAGGCAGAGGGGATGTGGGGGAAATGTTAAGAAAACCCTACAAAAATTCAGAGGTAGAGTGAAAACTGATAAAGTCAGTGAGAAAGAATAGGAACAAACATCAAATACAATAAAAGTCACATGTCTGGTAGAAAAACAAAAAAAAGCCTATTGGTTTTGGTAGAACACTGCAAATTTTTACAAACTTATCTGTGCCTGCTCCTGATAAGTGAGGAAGCTTTGAAGAGGACCTTGGAGCACAGCTGTGCCCTCGGTACTGAGACAGACAGGGGTTTCACCCATGTAAACAAACTCCCTTTCATCACCCTTGCTGAGAGAATATTCACACTTCCACCCAATTCTTACAGAAATGCTTTTAAATATTTTATCCAATGCTTCTGAAGTGAGACTTAAGAGGTAACTTAACCTCAACAGCACGAAAGTATCTTAAAAACTGAAGGAGTAATTTCCTTCTCAACTCTGTGCCTTTCAATTCTTACAGACTCCAAAACATGCTGGTACATACACTTACTCTTGCATAAAAACTCCACTAACCATGGATAAATACCTGCAGGATGCTCTGCAACAGCCTACAACACATCCTGCACATGACAGGTCACAGAGCACTCAAGACTAACATGTTCAAGTGCTACAGACTAAAATATGGTTGACACTGAATAAAACAAAAAAAATCAAGTAAGTTCACTATTTTTTCTTGTTTCTACAGCCTAGGACTGATGTTGAATTTTAGATCTATTAATTTAACTCGCAGAAAAATAATCACTGAAAATTCAGATTATCTAGATGTCCTGAAGTTTTAAATAATTACTCTTAAATGTGTGCCATGGCACAAGCTCTGTGTTTATAAACAAACATAAAAGCAGTCAAATAGAGCATTTCCTCCAGAATTCAAGTCTTCAGAGCAATGAATAAGCTAAATCTCAATTTTTACCTATTCCATTTAATAAAGCAATCCACAATTCTACTAGAACATTTCTACTGACAGATGGAGGCAGGTTCTGTAGTCTCCCCTCAGTACCAATTCTTTTGAAGAATTGGTTCATTTTAAACTGACACATTTGTGAGCATAAGACTTTGAAAAAAAATACACAAGAAAATAAAGTGAAATACTTATAGGTTACTTACTTTCAGCGTTAGACAAAGTGCAGGGATTGCAGTCAATCAAAGCTAACTGAAAATGCTGGGGGAAAAAAAAAAGAAAAGAATTATTTGCTTTTCAAACAAAGTAATACTAGCACTTTGGCAAATCACTAAGAGTAAATCAATTTTGTTCTTGAAAATCAATACTGCATTTTACCATGTGTCTTAAAACAAATTTCAATTTCTGTTCGACTGTTTACTGGAGGAAAGTCAATTTTTCTTATTGCAAAGACAGCAATGCTTGCAGTAATGTAAGATGGCACCAGACATCCTCACAAAGCACTGGGACAGCACCTGGAAGGATGATGGCACCACCTGAATGGTCAGAGTGGGAAGATCAGGTTTTCTTCTGAATACACAACTGGGACTGAAGATGAACAGCCTCGTGGAGATAAATACCAAAGCTCTTAACTTGTCTATCCAGAAAACATAGAACATTCCCCCTTCAAATTCCGTGATTTTAAGCCTTTAAAAACTTAATTCTTGTCCAGAAGCATTTAATAGAAATACCTTTACATTAAAGTACCAGTTTGCAAGAGTTCCTAAGTTCTTACATCCACTTCTCAGGCATCAAGTTAACTTCGGTTAAACTTTAAAGACTGTAAAGCCTCTAAGGCAAATAATTCACTCTTGTAGAAAGGTCACAAAAGCAAAGCAATGAGGTCTGTCTGTCTGTCTGTGAGCAATCATTTCACAAATGTCATGTTAATTCACTGATCACTGTTCACAGTTCGAAACATAAGTGTGTTAAAACAAATGGAACAGGCACAGAAACTCCAGTGCCTCTGAACTAACTCCATACAATTCAGAGAAAATGTCTATACAGTACAGAACTTGGATTAACATATTAATATGACAGAGAACTACTGTTAATAAATAGTTATCTACAAAATACAGTTTCAGGTGGCTTTTAATACACTAAACATGACTGATGCTTTAGCATATTTTATTTTGCTAGCACAAAAATTATGATTTAGCTCTGACTCTTCAAGATGCCATACTAGGTGGCATCAGAAGCTTACTGGTGTAGCTCGGCAGAAAAACTGATTGATCCTTACCAATGGATGTAACCACAAATCACTTTCAGTACTGTACTCAGAGTTACTCTAGATACTGCTCAGCTTTGCTCATGGTGCTAATAATACCTTATGTATAGCATGTCCATGTAACACACATGTCAAAGACTTATAAGAGTTTAACAGATCATCACATTGCAAAAAAACACTCTAATTTTAATAGAAAAAATTTAAGAAAATAAATGGATTATCTATAACAAAGCACAGAAAGAATGCTGATGCTTTAATGAGCTCTGTGAGGTACACACTGATGCAGCTCACTCCTCACTGACTTCTATCTACACCATTTGTAATACATAACAGCCTTTAAAAAGTAAAACAAACTCAAGTTGAATGCTAACAGGAGTTTGTGACTTTTAATGAACATTTTAGCAATGTCATCCCCAGGACAGAGAATTAACCCCAGCCAACTCACATATACTTTACCTTTAAAGTAACTTTTTAACCTTAGAGCAAGCATTAAATAATAGCTTATAAATATTAAGTATCAGTTGCCTGCTTCTCTTCCTACTGCTCAGTAGTCAGACAACTTAAAGCCTCCCCTCACTTACATTGCAATGCAGGTTGAGTGCCTCAGAGACATCCTTTAGTCTGTTACCATAGTGATTCTACTAAGCAGGCAACTTAAAAAAAAAAAAAAGGACTAAATAAAAATAAAATGCTCTGTTTTAAATTACACTTTGCCTGACAAGGGAAAAAAAAAAAAGAGCTTTGGCCTGTACACTGAGTATTACTGATCTAAAAGGTACAAAATCCTTCCTGTATAGATGTGTCATCTTGCACTGTCACCCACAATTACTATGGAAAGATAAAGCAGAAGGAACAGAACTGCTCTCACCTAGCAATGCTATTATAAAAAATAAGCAGATCTAAAAAGAAACAATTGACAACTGTTCTGCAGCAGCTTTTCAGAAGGGTTATTGCACTGACGCTCACTGAGACAAAGCAGGCAACCGTATAAGAAAATGTAACCATTTTAATATATAAATATGGCAATAGTATCAGTGCTATACAGTAAAAAGAGCAGGAATATTCTCAGCAATGCCTCCCAAAAATTTAAATTTTCACTGCTACGTTCACTGACTTTTGTATTTTAAAATCTACATCATGAAAATTTTCAGTGTAGTAAATTTCTACTAGCATTGTTCAGTGAGCTACAGACAGTAAATAAACTGTTAACCCAGAGTCAGGAACTACAGAAAAACACACCATCTGCACTGAACAATTACCACAATTAAAAGCAATGCACAGAAACCCCAGAACCTTTCAAAGCAAGAACCTCTGAAATGCACATCCATGAGCAAACCTACACCTCTTGCCGGATAAATAATACATAGCTCCCCGTTAAGTATTCAAAATCAGACCAAAAAAAAAACCACCCATGCATGCATTCTAACACATCAACCTCATCAGCCAAAAGCAGATCTACTAAGCACAACAAAAATTAAAAATAAAAGGAAAAAAAAAGAAGAGGAAGGAATAAATTCCAACTTCCATTTCTGCACCCAAGAGCAGCGGCTGGCAAACATCTGCACCTCTCTCAAATATTGCAGCACTGAGGCTGCTGCTGCTGTGTGGAATAGTTGTTATGCAGGAGAGGCCGCTGCAGCTCAGAGACGACACACAATACCTCAAGGCAGACAGCAGTCTATAGAAATTCAAATCCCCAGTAAGAGGATTTACCTAGCAGGCAGTGTTCTGAATGTTAAAAACTAGCAGGCTCTCCTCAAGGGCTGTGGCTCAAGCCATAATCACAGAATCGTTTAGGTTAGACAAGACCTTTTAAGACCATCAAGTCCTAGAGCACCTTGATTTGTAGCCATCTGCAATTGCACAGTTCTCTACAGACTATTTCGTCTCCTCTGGAGTCCTTGACTTGCCTCTGCTGGGGGAAACAATTCCCAAGGTAACCTTTCCAAGGATCAGAAGTACAGTGGATTCCACATAAACAGTCAGGTCTGGCAGTAAAGTAACTAATCTGGCACCGATCCAGGCTACCTTAACATGTTTTCTCTACTAGAATTAACGCCAATTCTTTAAAATTTAAGAGGCAAGTACCCAGGTTTTTGTTGTTTCTTCAATTGATAAATGACCAACACAAAACGAACCGCTCTCTTCTCAGTGCGAGATTTTCAGCACCGTCTCTGTTTACATCCAAACCTGAGACCTCAAAACAGCGATCCTGCTCCCTCCTCCTCTCCAGGATGACATCAGCAAGCTTAATAGCTCTCGCCTCTGCATTGATTTAGCAAGCAAGGCAAGTCATCATTTGAAACCTGACAATTCTCACCGACTTACCATGAAGCAAAGCTCCATCATGACTCAGTGAAATTCTGTCAGGAGATGGCTTTTGCTGCCTATGTGACCTAGGTGTGATGCCCGTGTTCCTCAGAGCAGCCTTTGTTCCGGTAAGTAGGACACGGGAAGCCTTGTGTAACCAGCCAGGGCAGCGAGCCAAGCCTCCATTTGCCAGGGATCTCTGGGACCAGGGGAGAGGGTCAGGAGAGGACACATCTATGTGCTGCTACGGCAGCTCATCCTGCTGCTCTTCCCTGCCTTCTGAGCTCACAACATGCTCAGCTTGTACGACGAAGGTCTGCGCAGTGTAAACACTCGGTTCACTTTTGTCCAACGTTCAAGAATAAAAGATGGAGGGACAACTTAGGCAGGCAGGGTGGTACAAAGCTGCTCTAGGACAGAGGGAACAAAGGCCACATATACAACACACTGAATAGCAGCAGCACGCTCCGAAAAATCTCTTGTTCTGAGCAGCTCCAAGAGCAAAATTAATTTCGAGCAGAACAATCACACGAGCTGTATTTTCACCAGCCAGAAGAATGGGCATTTCAATTTACTGATCTGTATCTTACAGCGCGACTTGCACACAGCTGTCTCAAGGCTCACGCTGACCGTGTGCTCCTGAAGGACTGCCAGCAGCACCAGAACCCCCGGGATGGGGGTGACTGCATGTCTGCATCCCCAGCAGTGCCACGGTTGCACCGAGAGCTTGGGAGGTTGTGAGTATTGATGTTACTATGGCAGGAATGCCAGCCCTGGAGCTACGGCTGGGCCAGCCTGGGCAGAGACACCTCTCGCCAGGAAAAGGTCTGTGAATGAAGCGCAACAGCAAAAATACCTGAATCAACTATTTATTGTCGCATGGTTTGTTCTTCCCCGCCTCCCAAATGATCAAAGATGTCACACAGGACATCAAATTCAATCGTAGCACTTACTCCTCTGTGCCATCACGACATTTCTAAAATACACCTGCAATTCTCTTCTAATAGGAAAATGTCAAAATTAGCCAAAACCCCAAGCAAAAGTAGGTAAGAGAGAACAAAAGAGAACACTCTGTAGGTCAGACATTGTGATATCAACATCCACTGTCAGAACTCTCCTGCAGGTTGATTAGTGCCATACTGCATTAAAAAACATCCCTGGTTCTACTTCTTGTATATGTCTCTCCACCACACACAAATGCAAACTACAAAGACTTAAAGAGTAATTTCATTCCCAAATGCTGCTTTCCATCCACTTACATTTTAATTAAAATAATACTTTGACTCATTTCGTCTTGCTTTCCAGAAAATGTCTTTTATGAGAAACACTAGTAATTTTGGATATCCACCTTGCAAGAGCTAAAGACCATTACTTTGTTTTTTACCTAAAAATGTAGGTGTCTCTGGCAGAATTACAGGCATAAAACTAGACATAAGAAACAAAAATGTCTCATAACTGCATGTATTTAGACTAGTTAATTTTTCTTTAATAAGTAAAAATAAATACATAAGATTTCAATTTACAATGTTTAAGAATAAAAATTACTAATCTAAGCACACATGAAAGATAACTAGCTGGTGAAACAGCACTTCAAGGCTTGGAATCAGAAATTTTCATTTCAATAAACACTTGTTTACTTATTACCCAGAATAAGAACATAAAAAATTAATGATACGTCTATAACAGCTATATGTTGGCATACAATAGCTGCAATAGCTAAAAATATCTTTCATAAAGATATATATACAGGAGAAATATTTGAATAATTGATGTTAAAGTGTCTGACTGACTATAAATAAGTACTTCAAGCTGTTCATACGTACACCAGTATTTAACTTATGTTTCATGCATATTCATACAATTCATGCAGATTTTCCCAATACATTTTAATTCTTTTGCAGCCTTTTTCTTATCCTAATACAAGTAGCATGTCTTAACATTAGTAACAAATGAGAATCTTTAGAAGAATAATTAAAAAATTAAAATTATATTCAAATTGATGATTTACGGGCAAGATGAAAGCACAAGCCTGAAGCAAACTACTGGAAAAACTGTTTCGTGTATAAAAAAGAAGGAAAAATTTTTGAAAGTGAAAGGCAGAATCAGTATTTCTACTAAAAGGCAGATAATTGAAAACATGAGAAATTTAGTTCTCATTCTTCTAAGGATTTTGTTATTTGCTACAGCATTGCACCTGTAATACATGAAAACCAAATAAAATCCCCCAAGCAAAACATTGCTTGGTTTGCCATAAAATAACCTGCTCATGTCCAGCATTCCTACTGACCACACATTAAAAAACCCCACAAACCAAATCAAATCCAACAAAAAGACGCACACAATCTACCAGCAAAAATTTTCAACCCCTCCCCCACCCGAAAACCTCCCTCCCTGCACTGCTCCCTCAATGTTATTCCAATAAATATGAAAAACTATGACTTCTTTTATCTCCTAAGTATGAATTCTGCATTCTCCTCTCAGACTGCCACGGTGCCACCACAGCTGAACACACACGTAACATGGTGTGAACAACACACAACATACACACAACATACACACCACTGCTCCTGGTGCTCCTTGGAGGGAAGGGAGAGCAGAAAGGGGCACAAAGTAAACTGTGACAACATTGGGACTGCGAGGCAAACCTCTACAGCATGCTGCTCATACAGTGATCAATTTCAAAAAATAAAAATCCACCTCAACAAGTCAACCCCAGTTGATTTTGGAATCAACTGCACTTTCCTGATGAATGGGACAAATTCAGTTTTCACGTATCACCTCTGAAGTTAATGCTGCCCCACGTGTCATGTTACACAGGGACTGTTTTCTTTTCAACCAGAAAGGACACTGGTTTTTTAACTTCATGTAAGCCCAAAGGCCAAGTAATTTTCAAGAGCACTGGTGTTCTTGCCAGAGTTTCTGGCAATGGGATAACAAAGCAGTCAAGGGTTCTCGTAGTAATTTGCAAGTTAACTGCAGCAATGTTAAAAACGTGCAAAAGCAGTAATTGATTTTGAAAAAACACTGGGAGTTGATTTTATGCTTGTTAAACAGCACTCTAGCAATTATCTTGATCATCAACATCTTAAAATAGTAAAAATTAATTTTGTGCTTAAATTGCTTACATAAAATACAGATGATTTATGTTAATGCTCTAAAATTGAGAAAAACATGGAATACATGACCTTCAGACTCCCATCTTCCCCCTTTGCCTTAAGACTCTTACTGACAATGACTCTTACTAACAATGACTCATTTCTTGGCAATGGTTTATTCTTAGCAATTACAGACCTAACATGAATGTTTAAATACCATCAAAAACATTATGATATTTCGAAGTACATTAATGCAACATTGGTACAATCTGTGAAATCCAGAGCAGTCACAAGCGAATACTAGATGAAAAGCTACTTCCACTTTCCACCTTGGTGGAACTCAAACTGGGCAAAGAGCCCCAGGAAAGGGTCTGTGCTCCAGGTCAGCCACTACAAGCTGGATCCTAAACCCCCAAAATGCTTCCTAAAATCCACAACATCAAAAAAGAGCACAGGACAACCAAGTCTTTTCACTACTTTGGGTTACTTTCGCGAGGAGATACTCAGTCTCAGAGAATGAGACATTGTGTGAAAACATCCTTTCACACTCTCATCAATCATATCCCTCTCATTTCATTCTCCCCATCCTTGTGCACAACCACTGCACCAGCACTTTGCCTCCCTCTCTTCACTAAGAAAGCATTTTCTGACTTGCCTCTCATACTCCTGGCACTCAGAGCTCTGGTTCAAGGTGCTCCTTACAAATGTCAGTCAGACTGGCTTTTAAAGAAGGGACTGCTCCGCTTGTTCTACTCATAGTCTGCTCCTCTGCTGACATACTCTGATGACACAGATGCATTGACTTCTAAGTTTCAACCAGTAACATTCTGATTTCAAAGTAGATCAGTCTCCAGACTCTGCCTTAAACTCAAAGTGGATTGCTCCCTTTGGCCTTTTCTTTCTTGCTCCTCCCTGTTTTCTCTGCTAAGGATTGCAGCCTCCACAGCAATGGAAGCAAACCAGAACACAAAGGTCTGGTCATCCCTCTGCCCCAAGGTAAGCTGCTTTTGTTGCTGCCATTTCTCTTCTGCAGTGACTTAACCAAAGGCCACATAAAAGCAATGGAATCATGATGATTTTGCACAAAAAAAGATTAATTTCCTTCTGCTTTCAAAATGCTACTTTGGTATTTTTCCTATTTGTAGCTGGTGTTTTGAGAGTTTTGAATTTTGGTATACTCAAAATCCTTGTAATAAGGGACTGATTTATTTTGCACAGTTGTGAACGTCAAACACCGTAAATTATTTCGATTAAATTATCATAGAATCTATTTAAATACATAATTCACTGATAGAATTGCAGATTTAATGGCACAGCAGGAAAAGGTTATCTATTTCTTGATCAATTTCTATCAAAAATTAGAATGTAGAAGTTTCTTCTGCTACCTGATTGAAACATGAATACTTCTTGGATATTTAATCTTGGTTTGTCATGACTTCTTTAAAAAAATACCTCAGCATTTCTTTTATTCCCTACGTATTATGACATACTGAATTTATCCCAAAGTTTAAGGCAACAGGACAACCCAAACCCACACATAATCCCTTTCCCAACACAGTGATCCACCTTTACCTCCCCCTGCTCCCTTTCACCACTCATTGCACAGAATCTTTCCTGCTCCTACAAAGCACCATCCTCTCCAATCCCAATGTCCAACTGCACCTGCCTCTGGCAGGTGGGACCTTGCACTCTGGAGGGAAAAGGAAACCTGATGAGAGAAGTAATTCCCACTCTCACAAATACTGAAAGATAAAACTGGGACAAGCCCTCTACTCTTTTAACTCTTGGACAGTGCTATTCCGACATCCTCGCAAATACAACTCCCAGGAGAACAGTCTGCCAAGAAATGGATGCCTCAAGATTCCTGAGAACAAAACATTTAATGCTTTCAGTAGTTTTTGGGAAAGATTAATATGCAGAAATAATGTTTAGAAATTGCACTTAATTGCAAAATTCTCAACCCTGCAGGTGTATTTCCCAGCATATCCAACTCCATTAAAGAACACTTCCTTTCTCCAAGACACTCAGAGCTAAATTTAGAGGCCAGGAAGGAAAAAAATGGGCACATTTGTTAAATGGAGGGAGATGAAACGACAGATTACAGTCGGAGACCAAAACAGAATGTAGGCAGTAAAAAATGTAAAGAAGTACAGCAGAAACAAAGTGCTGTATTACCACAAATAATACGCAACTAATTAGCCAGAAAATGTCGCCTTAGAAGCTGACTCTCCAACCAGGAAACAACAGAATGACTAACCACTAGAAAAGTAAAAATTATACAAAAAAAAAGAGAACGTTATTTTACATAAAAACCTATTTTACTAATTTTAAAACCTTCCATTTGACAATAGGGCAGCTAGGGCAGGGGGGAAAGAAAACAAAAAAATCAAGTAATCCAGGCTGTTAATTCTTTTATTTTTTTCCTTCAACTTTCTGTACATCCTCAGTCTCCCCAAGAAGTTCACTAACTTAAGAAGAGACCTACACCAAATTTTTGATCTTCTGCAGCATCAGTGCTCATATGTAAAATTGGTGCACTCTTCTGAAGATATGCAGGACCTCACACACCTCAAATCCTCTCCTCATTCTGTTTAGACCAAGACACTTCACACCAAAGCACTTCTGTTTCTACAGCAGGTGATTTAACTGCTCTGGCCTTATGCACTGCTTGCAGTTTTAAGATGCAACACAACTTGGAAAAAATGTTAATTCAGTTTGAGAGGACCCAAACCTACCTTTAAACTAGACTCATAGTCTGTGTTCACTTTGAACATAAGCCCAAGTCGCAAATGAATTTCCTTGGCTCGACAAAAGCTGGGATCAACATAAAGCGCCTCCTGAAATGCTTTAATTGCCCTGAAAGAAAACACAGATGAAAAAATTATTTTTTACTGAAGCATTACTTTATAATCAATGTTTTTTATATGACTAACAGAAAGTAGTTAAGAGAGCACCACTGCAGAAGAACATATCAGAACAATGGCTTCCAAGTAACATTTTTGGTGCATGTATTTTGATTGTTCAAGGATTGAGTAATTTTGTACTTCAGGTATCCTGATGTATTTGAAAGTCTAATCTTTTCTATTAATTTAGAGAAACTAATTTGCTGCATGAAATACAGTAAAACATCTGATATTTCAGAAAGCATGACTCACCAACTAGTGCAACTTTAGAACAATACAATACAATACAGTGATCCTTCATGTCACTGCCAACAGCCAGGTTGCTTTTGATTCCCACAGTGCAATAGCAGTAGAACAGAAAACCTAGGAGAGCTCAGGCACATCTCCCTCCCACTACACCAACCTGCTCCTTTTTCCATTTCATCTTCCCTTTTCTAACACCAGTGCCATAATACCTATTGCTCTACTACTTTCAAGCCACTCAATTACTTCCAGGAAAACACAGGTAAGACAGCCTGCCACTTCCTCCTCCTGTAATTTGCCTTCACACTCCCATGACAACTGAAGATGGGTCTGATTTCATTTCCTTATCTTCAAATACTCTCTCACATGCTCCTATTAATGATGGCACTGTACCACACAAAATAAAAATGCTATCTAACTACTCTGTCTTGGAGCAGAAACTAAGTGATTCTAAACAGGACTCTAAACAGCTGCCTCTCAGGCCAACTCCATAAAACTAGGACAGCTGAAATGCAACTAAAAGTTAAGAGAATTAAAGTCACACAGGAACTGGGAATGAAGCTAAGACTCAATGTTGCCTGAAATCCAATGAGAGGTTGAAACAAAATACCTTCACATACACCACTGCTCACACAATTCCCATTTAGGGTAGGTTGGAGCTCCAAGGCCAAGGAGCACAGTCCCATCTGCTGTCCCAGGGAAATGCAGAGACAGAGGCCAAGTGGGCAGGTGACAGGAATGTCTGTGAGGAGCACTGTACCCACAGGGACATGGGACAGGCATTAACCACAGTGCCTAAAATCACATCACTGCTCAGGCACACTGATTTAATTCCTACTCTCCAAGTGCAGTATTATCTGTAAGGAGAAAAGGTCAGCAGCTGCAACGGGAAATTCAATAAATAGTTTTCATAGACTTTTTCATTTATGAAACACATAAATGATCAGTTTTGAATCCATCAGAAAAAACACTTCTGGCTCTGGGATTCTTACAGGCTTTTTATCAGAGATGGCAAACCAAAGGTACAGACAATGCAACAACTGTTTGCACCTAAAGTATTATTTCACTTCTTTAAATAGAAGCTAAGAGCAGATGGGCTTAAAAAAGTATTACATTTCTATTGTGGAGCTGAAGTTTCCTTTATTGCAACCCTTCAGAGAGACTTTCCTTACCCAGTACCCTACTTTTCTGCCTACACAAGGAAAATGAGCAAGTGAAGAGCTGAAGGGACAAACCTGCAGCAGCTAAGCAGTCTCTCACATCTCATGGGTGGTGGTGAATCACACACCTCAGTATCTGCACTGAGCTCAAAGCAAACAGGGATCATGTCTCAATAACAGTACACTCATCACCTTCACCTGCAAGAACACAGCTCAAACTGGAAGGCCAAAGACTGGACTGATTACTCTGTATCAGCACAGATTTTAAGCCAGGCTTTTGTCATCCCAAATGAAAGACTCTGTGATTATGTGTTTGCATTTCTTGCCTTAAGTATGTCATGGGTTTCTGCAGCTGAATTTTAGTAGAAAGTAGAAGTACTTTAGTAGAAGTAGAATTTAGTAGAAGCTGCTAGAAGTTTCTCCTGTCCTGTTGAGCTAATTAAAATCATAGTTACGCCTCTGTGATACATATTCAAGAATTGGAATGTTTGCGCAATTGAAAATTCCAGCTTTGAGATAACAAGGCAGACAGAGAGAGACCAAGGTCAGAAGAGCAGGAGGAGGCGAAGGAAGAACCCTACGCTGGAGTAGGGTGGGGGGAGGGGAAGGACTGAAAGCTATTTTTCTCCCCCCCTCAAGCCCATGGAGATCTTTTGGGGTTTGGAGACCCCCTGCAGCCCCTGGAGGAGCAGGTGGATGCCTGAAGGAGCTGTTGCCCTGTGGGAAACCCAGGATGGAGCGAGATCCTGGAAGAGACTTGCAGCCA